>CP129456.1:18950000-19550000 GCA_030445155.1 Quercus variabilis | reverse complement strand
TTAGCCAAAAGGGAGTGAGTTGGACTTATTCATGGCCCATAGAGAGGTCTTGAAACCCATAAAAAGGCAGACTCACACGTGAGGGGGAGATTGTTGGGTTACACATATGAGTGAAGTCCCACACTGAATAAAGATGAAAAGAATGAGTGGTTAATATAACATAATTGAGCACATACCCATTGGGCCTAGGCCTTTCAGGTTAAAATATGTCTTTATATATTATATTAATTATTCAAGGAAACTCTCCAAGGTGTTTATCTCCCCAACACCTTAAAGGGGGACCAAGCAGCCCTGAGTGATGACCCCCGAGTTGCAACCCCTTTCTAGGCCCCATGCATGTAGTTAGATGGAGCTCCCCTTCTTAATAATGCCTCCATTTGAGACTTCCAACGGGGCATAGCTGGGTATGTGGCAGTCACAGTGGAACAATCCTTGCCATTGCCCAAGGATATGGCTAACCTCATGTCTATGAGGCAACATGAAATTTTCCTTGGATTAAAAAGGGACTTGGCCATAGTAAGCAAGTTTTTTAAGTTAACGTTTTTTTTTTTTTTAACTGAACTGTACTCCTTTTCCTTTCCAGGCCATCCAAGCCACCTTTAGGGCCAAGGAGATGGTGAACTATTCCCATCAGAAAATGAAGGAGGAAGAGGAAAAGAGGATAGTAGCCATGGATGCCTTCTATGTGGCTGAAAAAAGCAACCAGCAGCTGAAGAGCGAGCTGCAGGAGAAGGAGAAGGGAAAAAAAAAAGTGCCACCACTGCCCTAAATACTGTGGAGAGGCAAGCCAAGGGCCATAGGATACTTCTATGTAACATCGAAGACCAGCTGGCCGCCTCCAAGGAGCAGATTGTTGCCCTGAAGAAAAAGTTGAAGGAGGTCGAGAAGGCCAAAGAGGAAGCAGAAAAGGCTAAGGAGGAGGCAAAGCAACATGGATATGATGTTGGGGTGCCCAAGATCGAAGACGCCCTTAAGGCCGAGGTCCCAAGGGTATGTAGGACTTACTCTGCCCTGGTATAGGATGAAACCCTCAACCAAGCTAGGGTTGAGGCTTCTTTTACTTAAGAAGGCAGAAAGTGTCTACTACCCCCCAACCATACACCCCTCAAGCTCCTCAGGTTCTAAGGCCGACTCAGTGTCCTCGAAGGTAGGTGAAAGTCAAGGCAGCACACCTAAAACTCCTCCTGAGGCCAACACTTCTTCCAAGGAGGCAAAGTAGGCTGAGAATACTGCAAAGTCAGGGGATATCAACAAAAAAAAAGTAGCCCAAGGTGCTGACCTACATCTAGTTGCCCCAAAAGACCTCTCTAAGGAAAAAGAAGCTTCTCAAAGTATGGAGTTGGTGTTGGCCACTCTCCCTATACCCCCAAAGGAGGATCCCAAAGGTAAGGCCCAAGCGTCCACCACGGCAGCAACTACCCAACCCCCCAAGAATCCAAAAGATAAACTTGTAATAAAAATGAAGCAATAGGTTGTCTTTTCTTTTTCTGTTTTCTTTTTTTTTTTTTTTTAGTTCTGTACTTATGTCAAGCTTTTGTAGTCTACTTGCCTTTTTCAAAGGCTCAATATTAATGAAAACTGTAAACCTTTCCTTTATGATTTTGATGTTAATACTTATCCAAACTTAACCTTTGCTTGCTTCAACACTAAAAAAAAAAAAAAAAAAGATTAATAATAAGGCATGTCTTAAATTACTGATCTGCATAAGCAGCAGCATAATTCTCACATATCATATGATCAGTAGCAAAACATGTCCAACTTACCAGGTCCTCCATCTCCATAAAGTATGACTTTAACTTCAAGAAGATACACAATAATGTAGCATATACAAAGGTTTAAACTTGCTCAGTCCCCTACTCAGTAGTAAGTTTAAAGGAACAGATAGACAATCAATTCTTAAATAGACACAGGTATGCCTGTAAATGCTTTAAGTAATGCTCATAAGCATTTAGTTAAGCCTCTTATAGCAGTGAAAATCATTGTTGTTTGAAGTGATTGATTGTACCTGACATTAAAGTAATCAATAAGGAATACTAATTTACCTTAAGTGTGTAGTTCCAAAAATCTGCAATAACTAAGGCTTTGCCTTGACACTTAGTAGTTTGATAGAAAATATTAATTTACCCAAAGCATGTGGTCCGAGGAGCTAGGCATGGCTAAATTCTGTTTAATACTTAAAATAGTGATTAAAAGATATCAATTTACCCAAGGTATGTGGTCTGAGGAGTCAGGTATGACTAAGGTTCTATTTGATACTTAGATAAATGTTAAGGAGTATTAATTTTCCCAAAGCATATGGTCCGAGGAGTCAAGCATAACTTAGGTTCTGTTTAATACTTAGGACAGTGATTAAAAGATATTAATTTACCCAAGGTATGTGGTCCGAGGAGTTAGGCATGACCAATGATCTGTTTGATACTTAGATAGATGTCAAGGAGTATTAATTTTTCTAAAGCATATGGTCTGAGGAGCCAGGAATAGCTAAGGTTTTGCTTAATAGTTAGAATAGTAATTAAAAGATATCAATTTACCCAAGATATGTGGTCTGGGGAGCCAGACATAACCAATGTTTTGTTTGATACTTAGATAGATGTCAAAGAGTATTAATTTTCCCAAAACATATGGTCTGAGGAGCCAGGCATAGTTAAAGTTCTGTTTAATACTTAGAACATTAATTAAAATATATCAATTTACCCAAGGTATGTGGTCCAAGAAGCCAGGCATAACTAAAGTTCTGTTTGATACTTAGATAGATATCAAGAAGCATTAATTTTCCCAAAGCATGTGGTCCGAAGAGCTAGACATAGTAAGGTTCTGTTTAATACTTAGAACAGTAATTAAAAGATATCAATTTACCCAAGGTATGTGATCCGATGAGTCAAGCATGACCAAAGTTCTGTTTGATACTTAGATAGATAGTAAAAATGCATGACACGCAATATAACAAACCCAAATATGGTGAAGAAAGCCTTCATTAATAATAATACCTTCTAAGGATACTTACATTCCAGGGATGTGGTATAGTTTTTTCTTCTAGATCTTCAAGATAATATGCATCTATTCCAGCCACTGATGTGATACGATATAGTCCTTCCCAGTTGGGCCCTAATTTTTCCCATGTTGGGTTTTTTACAATTCCTAAAAGCTTTCTTAAGACCAAGTCTCCAGGTGCCAGTTGGCCTTAGCTTTAAGTTGGCATTAGCTTTAAGTTGGCATCATACCCTTACTTGAGTTTGTGTTGATAATAAGTCAATTGAACCATAGCATTTTCTCTTCATTCTTCAATTAAGTCAAAACTCTTCTCTAATACCCATCATTGCTGCTTGGAGTGAAGGAACTCGTTCTCAATATGGGGAACCCAGTCTCTAAAGGAATGACAGCCTCGACCCCATAAGTCATTGAAAATGGCATCTTCTCAGTGGACCTACCAGATGTAGTCTGGTATGTCCAAAGGGCGTGTGGCAATTCTTCCACCCATTTTCCCTTCGCGTCATCTAGCCTCTTTTTAAGCCTACTCACTATGACCTTATTTACAGCTTCAGCCTGTCCATTCCCCTATGGATATACTAGGGTGGAATATCTATTTGTTATGCCAAGGTTACAGCAATACCTCCTAAAGGCCTTACTGTCGAACTGAAGTCCATTGTCCGAGATGAGTGTACGAGGGATTCCAAATTGAGTGACAATACTTTTCCAAACAAATCTTTTGGCATCCACATCCCTGATATTTACCAGTGGTTCAACTTCAACCCACTTGGTGAAATAGTCCATGCCGACCAACAAATACCTCTTATTCCCCGCTGCCTTTGGGAAAGATCCTACAATATCTAAACCCCATTGAGCGAAGGGCCAAGGACTTGACAAAGGATTAAGGACCCCTTGTTGGGAAATCTGGTTTTGTATCTCATACAAAATACACAGCGGAAGCAACAAATACGGATTTACTTCATTCATGAAAGATAACATGTATCCTTGAATTCTAGAACAAAGAATAGAAAGCATACCTTGGTGTGGTGAAATTCAAAACAAAAATTAGAAGCACTTGAGAACACTTTTAATCTTCACTCCAATTCCACTTAATGTCCAAGAAGTGTGGTCTCTCAATCAGTTTCCAATGAGAGAATAAAAGAGTGTCCAACACTCACATACTCCATTTCATTCCTTATATGATTTTAATGAAAAAACCACTTATTTAATTCTATATGTTTCTCTCCTTATATATAACTAATTATCTAATTGGGCTAGCCTTTTGGGCCATTTCAATTGGGCTCTAGTATGTGACTTGGAGTGGAACCAAAAGGGAACAAATAAAACTCTAGCTCCAATTGGCCTTCAACTCTTGACAAGTCTAAAGTTACAATTAATTATATTCAATACCACTATATAAATATAATTGCACTTTAAGCCTTATTAATAAATTATATCCCAAACCCCTTTATTAAAATATTCGTAGTAATACAAAGTCATGAATGTAGACTGTCACTTTGAAGATTTCTACATCTTAATCCTTGAGTATCCGGTTTAATCCTTTATGTTATTCATCATATATTTATGAAATCCAATTTCATAAATATATACTTTAGTAACTCCTTACTAAAGTGGTTAGGCCCAGCACTTTGAAAAACTAAACCCTTTAAACTTATCTCAAGGAAATATTTTATATCTCCGTTAAGAGATTATAAATTCCATCTTGAGAATATATGTTTTATCAACACTAAATGCGGCTCCCCAACATACTGAGGTTTTGATCGTAATTTATAGAACTTAATCCTGATATATCAAAGCTACCTACATCTCATGATCAAATCCATTATTCTTTAAGGATTTAGAGTTGATATAAATAGAAGTCGTGAGATTTATTATTCATTTGACAATCATTAGGAGAATAATAAATCTCACAGCGGTCCAGTTCAATATATCTTAACTCTTAAAACATATCAACATATCAATTAAAAGTTTCCATTTCCATGATGAAGACAAATCATCTTAGTTGATACGTTATAGTTTTCGTAGATGAAACACCCAATTTCATCACCGACTACGAACTAAAATTCTGAGTTTACAAAAACCTTGTGATTTATATCTTCTGTGACTAAATCACATAAATCACACACTATGCATCTCATGGACTAAGATAATGTCTCATTAGTTAATTTATAGATAGTCTCATATAATTAAATAATTTAATTATTTATAACATGCCAATAAATTGGATTTTAGGGCATAAACCCCAACAATCTCCCACTTGCCCTCAAAGACAATTTATCATATATCCGACACTTATATCCCTTTAGAGTAATTTATAGTCACTCTAAGGCAAGGCTTGGAAACAAGTTTCAACCAAATTTATTATATAAATTATAATTTCTACTATTATATCTCACGTACTCAAATCTCTCTAATGAGATAATACTTACGCTTAATGTGTATCTTCACCACCTAGGATGAACACATATCTTGAAATCCAACTTCTTAAATCACAATCAAACTACAAGTTAGTATTTGTACATCCAGTATTTATCAAAACCTCACTTTTGTGGACAAGCATATAATCCCTCATTCTTCTAATTAAGTGATCTTTGATTCAATTGATATTTGCTTACCATGCCCATCGCAAAATAGATATTTAGCCTGGTATTTAGCATAGCATAAAGACTTCCTATTGTTATGGTATAAAGAACCGTCTTAATATGCTCTTCCTTGTATATGTCTTAGGACTATAGTCCTTTATAAAGGAATTTCAAACTTAAAAGAAAAGAATCCTTTCTTGAAGTATTACATGTTATACTTGGCTAGAATCTAATTTACTTAAGCAGTTTGAGATAGACCCAACATCCTAATTTCTGAATTTTAACTAAGGTTTAATTCTTAGGATGTGACCAATCTTTCTTAAGTACTTTATATCAAAATGGACTAGACAACCAAAAACTCCATTGATGACAATAACTCTACATCATTCTAAATGATTAGAATGTCATCAACATACATTAAGAAATTTATTATTCTATATAACTTTTACACACATAAGGCCTTTTAATACTTGATCAAAATCAAACAATTTGATTGCTTGATCAAAAATGATATTTTATGACCTAGATGCTTGCATTAGTCCATAAATGGACTTTAAGCAACATGCATGCTAATCATCACTGGTTCTTTGCTATAAACAAGTCTAGTTACATCATATAGATGTCTTCCTCAAGATTGCTACTAAAAGAAGCTTTCTTGATATCCATTACCATATTTTATCCAAAATGAAATATAATGAATAATAGAATCTAGATAGAATCAAACTTAACTATTGGTGAAAAAATCTTTTCATAGTCAAACCATTTCTTTCTGAATAGATCTTTTCGCCACTAGTCTTGATTTTGAAGATTTAAACATTCAAATCTATCAATCTCGTTTACTTGTAGACCTAATTGAAAACAATAGGCTTAATGCCATTAGGTGCCTCTACAAGTTCTAGACTTTAAATAGAATCTAATTCTATTCACATAACCTTAATCCAGTAATCCATATTCATATCATCTATTGCCTTTACGTAGGACCGAGGAATAAATTCATATCCTTGTGGAATAACTACAAAAGTTTATTCCAAAAGTATGAATTTATATGGTAATCCTCTCACTACGATATTGTACCGGTGTAATAGTTATCTACAGAATCATGTCTTGTGGTGTATCTAATACAACCATTTCATTTCCAAATGTATTTTATAGTTTTTCTACAACAAATTTTGACATTTTTCTTCTAGAGCAATCTACCTTTAAAAGAGCCATATTCCTCCTTTATGTATGCACTAACTTAAAGAAGTCATTGGAACTTCATTCCTTTACAAGAAGGAACCCTAGATCTTATTATCCTCTAAATAGAATTTAGAGATTGAGAATATAATAAAATAATGGTTCTAAAAGCCCATCTTTCACCAATCTTGAATATCATTTAGATTAATATGATCTATAAACATAAGTGTCAAAACATACAACTACAAAGGATAGAAACATTCTCTTTAAAAAGTAAAACATGTAAATTTCCATTTAGAAAACAATCATGGACAATGCTTAGTTTTACCAAAACAGAAATACTTTCCTTTTGGTCATTCTTTTGAGTCTAATTTAATTTTGGCAACTACTAGAGCAACTAACTTGTCCAACTGTTTGGTATTATAATTTCTCTTCTTACCACCCTTACCTTTCGGTTGAGGATAAGAATCTGAATTAAATCATATTGATCCTAGCCTTAGCTTTTAGGATGTCTTCCGTTGCGTAGAACTCACTCATCAATACAAGTAACATAGAAAGAATTTATTTTCAAAACAATCTGAATTGATCAAATGATTCTAACAAGGACTTGTGGATCATATCCAAATGATATTAACATTTAATCTCTACATCCAAGAATTCTAATTCATTTTAAAATTAAAACATCTTCATAAAATGATATAGAATTGGAACTCTTTAAGCCTTTCTTAGCACTCAATATGATTCATACCAAACATCTCATTTAGACTTAATATAAAGTCTAAATCTTGTACTATCTCTTGCATCTCATGCTGTAGCACAATTGAGATAGAAGCCAATGTAGCATATTAGGAATTCAATGGAGACTATGATCATATCATAAGCTATCTTCCATCAATACATCATGTATAGGAAATTATGACAAAGCCGAATTGAAACATAAATATGTACTTCAGCTCATTTAAGCATCATGTCCAAAATTATTTCCTAGTTAATGTGATTCATTTAAAAAAGTAGCTAGAGAACAAAAATTTATGACAGCCTTATTTTGAGACTATTGATAGGCCACAATCTGAATGACCCCTTGTGATTAACCCTAATTAATTAATTAGCCAAAGTTGTTAATTAATCAATTAATCATGCAATTGCGTGGAAGCACAAACAAATCACCAAAAACTAAATATGCAGCGGAAATTAAATAACATGGTGATTTGTTTACGAATGGGGAAAACCCTAACAGCAAAAACCCCACCAGGTGATTTTCAGGTCACCACTCCCGAAACTCCACTATTATCAAATCAAGCGGTTACAAGTAAAGGAATCTCAAGTACCTTACCAACCTACAGTTGAACCCTTACCCCAATACCCAATTGGACTTGATCTGTAGCGACAGTTCCCACCTTTGACGCACGGCTCCCAAGTACGTGACTAACCAATGCGCGGATCCTAGTACGCGACTTCAAAACACCAACTAAGGAAGAAAGGTTGGCTGCAAAATTCTTCAATTCATCCTTTATGATGAATAGCAGGAAGATGCTTGGTTACAAAACCCTTTGGTGCAAATACACAGCAACTTCTTAAAGGAAGATGAACTAGGTCAAGAACTTCGTCTTTTGATCACAATTTGCTTGAACAAAGATTGCTCAATGAATTTGCAACTTGTGTCACACTTGATGGCTCTTAAGACAATCCTTTTATATGTTTAGGGTTTGGAGAAAAGAAGGCCCAAAAGCATATTCACGGATCCTAAGAAAATCAAATCAAAAAATCTAAATTTTTAATTCTCGACAGATAACAGGTGTCGAGGTAGTTATCGAGCAGGTATCGAGCTTTAATGAAATTGCACTTTAGCTTGCTTTTTCTTGGATAGATTTGATGACTTCAACACTTGACCTTGAAACCTTGTTTCTTGAAGTATTAAAAACACCTAGAACTATCCAATTACAAGTAGAGTGCGTTTTGTCAAAGGATTAGCCAATTTACATAAATAAGTGACATATGTTCTTAACAAGTGAAAACATATATGTTCTAACAATCTCCCCCTTTGGCAATCCGTGACAAAACCACAACAAACAAATGAACATATGAGAGAAGTCATAAATCACTCAACTCATATTTACTTGTTGATACAATAAAATCTATCCTAACACAAACTCTTGAAAAACTTTACAAGAAGAGAGTTTATGGCAAGTAGACTTTGACAACCTGTATTTCTGAAACACTTTAAACAAAACTCATCAAGGCATCTTGTGTAAAACAGAAATAATAGATTGCATACAAGTATAAGGAACATGTGTATAAAGATAGAGAAGAAACAACACATGAAGAAAGAGGTGAAAGAAACATACATCCACATATATAAAGAAGTATAAGTACAATGTATGTAAAAATGGTCAAAGGACCTCATATACAATATCAATGCATCTAAAAAGTAAGAAAAGAAAAGATACATATAGAACCTCACTACATCCCTCAAAAAATATCAACACTCCCCCTATCAAAATGTCCTATACTAACTCTCCCCCTAAGATGACTACTCTCATAACCCAAAACTACTCTCCCTTTTTGTCACAAGTGACAAAGGGTAGAGTGTCATGTAGACATCTCATCAGTAGAGCTAGCATCCCTATCATCATCATCCTCATCATCCTCATCATCCTCATCCTCAGAATCTAAAGCTGCTGAGTAGGTGGTGAAGGAGTAGCCTCTAGAGCAAAACCACCCATGGTCGCATGCCGTTGTGCAATACGACCAACACGAACATTCACCTGATACCACTTAGCAGAGAGTGTATCAAGGCGAGTGTCCATGCGCTGCAGCTACGCCATAATATCTCCTAGAGATACATCGCCCGTAGAGGAAGAAGGAGCAGATGTAGATGGAGCTGATCTGGATGGAACCGAACGAGAGGGAGGAGTGGCATCCGTCTGTCGCGATCTGAACTGTGCCTCACTACGTTTTACGGTAGCGGCATCTATGGCAGATATGTGTGTGAAGTGGTCGGACACAGAAAAGGGAATGGAAAAATGGCGTAAGATCCTCGTGATAGCGAAAGGAAAAATGAGCTTATCACGGGACGCCGAATTAAAATGAACATCTATGATAGAAAGAATAAAGTGAGAAGGAAAATCTATAGTAAGATGCTCTAACAAAGATAATAAAAATCGAGCACGAGGCTCAGTGATGGAGTTGTAGTGAGAAAGTGGATGGAGTACAAAAGTCATCACCATGTTAAGAAATCTAGGACCTTTAGCAAAAGCCCTACATGATGTATACTAATGCTCTCCCCAATCAGCTGGGCGCTAACAAAAAGCAGAGATAAGCTCATCTTTGGACATAGTCCTCAGACGCTCACAAGAAAGGTAATCAGGAAAGTCTATCCTAGGTACCTTAAGCACATCCGTAACTAGCTGCGGTGTGACAGAAATGCGCGTACCTTGAACGCGAGTGAAAAAGAGAGGAACTGAACGATCTATCCCGTGCATGTTGGAGTAAAACTCCTAAATCAACACGAGAGGGCAAGTGACCGAGACGTCACACAGTGACTCCCATCCCCTACTGTGAATGACAGAGGGAAGGTCAGTGTCGGCGAAGTCCGCCAGAATGACTTGGCGTTCCGAATGAACACCTCGTCGAGAAAAGTTCTCCGAAAATGCCTTGTAGGCATCTCCATCACGGAACTGAAGGTTAAAAGGAGCAGAGTCAGAAGAAGAGGAAGCTCCAGAACGCAGAAGGTTCTGAGCAGGAGTGGATTTACGTTTGGGTGCCATAGACACTACTAACGTAAAATGTTGGAAATTTAGACCCCTTAAATACACAGATTGCGTAGCCTAGATTAATTAGCCAAGTTGTTACTTAGTCAAATTATGCAATACTAGGTTAAAGCAATCAAATAATCATATCAAGATATAAAGCAGCGGAATAATAAATAACACAAGATATGATCACCCAGGAAACCACTCGGTAAAAACCTGGGGAGGATTTGACCCACCGATCCTCAAGACATAACAGAATTCACTATGAAAGAATTGAAGTTCTTACAGAAGGACTACAAGCTCCCCGCTCGACTTCCTAATGCTACCCACCAGTAAAACTTCCTGACATGACCACGCGCAGGCTCCGAATCCACGGACTACTTCTTTCTTGAATTCTTCAATCAGCTACAAGCTCCCCGCTTGTTTTTCTTTTAAGTTCCAATGGTTGCAACTATAATGATCTTCAAGATGTTGAAATCATCTCTACCTTGAAAACCCTAAGTTTTGTGTAAAGGAAGTCTCCTCAAAGATCTCACACGAGATTCACACAAAACAGCAATGTATAAGCAATAAAGCAATATGGACAACCTCCAAAAACGTGGCTAGGGTTTAGTTTATATACCTAGGGTAAAAACACAAAACCCTAAACGTTTAATGAAGTAGGGCTGAGTTGAAAAATCTGCAGAAAATTCAACCTGTGCGATTTTCGATCGATCGAGTCTATTCTTCGATCGATCGAGCCAGGCCGAAAGTCCCAAGTACTTCTGCAGCCACTCGATTCCAACTTTACAATATTAAACCAACTTTGAGCAATTCTAAACAAGACTAAATACAATGTTTTGATCATGGTTTGCCAACATTACAAATTAGAGTTCTAAATACAAAAACTCCTAAGACCTTAGAACCTAACAAACTCCCCCTTTGGAAATCCGTGACAAAACCCTAATTAACAGCTCAAAGTTTTACAAATAAAAAGCCCTTTACAAAGGTAATGCTCATAAAATCAAATTCAGCCTAACTACTATCCATCAGTTGCAAGTGTAGATAGCAGCTTAGTTGAATCAACCTGTATATTCCTGAAATACTCAACAAACGCATAAACGCATGTGTGACAGAAAAGAGTAAAAACAACAGGTATAACATTCTTGTAAGATCCACACAACACAAAATAAAGACATATAAAAATGAACAAGTCATAAATATAAATCAATACGCAGTGAATCATAAAGCAACAAGAATCAATAAAAAAAATAAATGTATATCAAACAATGTTACTCCCCCTAACATAAATATCCCAAAAAAAAAATGATATACATAGTGAAGCACCTAGATACAATCTAAAACAATATCTCCCCCTAACAAAAAAAATCTCCACAAGACAAAACTCCACTCCCCCTTTTTGTGACAAAATGCCAAAGAGCAATCATGAGTCGCCATCAAAAGAAGGTGGTGAGGAAGAATGAAGACGTGCTAAATCCACTCAAAGAGCACGAATCTCATCCAGCAAGTCCACCAAAATCTAACCATGAGCCTGCTGAACAGTCATGACAGTCTCCAAAGTACGACGAACATCAAAGTCGGCCGAAGGAGGTGAAGGAACATCAGCAGCAGCAATATCAGTACCAACTGGATCAGGAATATCCTCACCAGCAAGACCTGCAGAAGAAGAAGGAGGAGGAGGTATGCTACAAGAGGGCTCAGACCTAGGGTGTTTAGAACCAGCTCGAAGATGAGCAGCCCTCTGTCTAAGAAAAGACGCACCGATAGGAGCAATCACATGAACAGGCTCAGAGGAAGGAAAGCCACGAAGCTCAAGATGGAGCAAAATCCTATGAATGAAAATAGGATGAACAAGGGCATGTGAAGAAGATGAACTCCTATAAACCTCGTTCAAAGAACGAAGAAACAGATGGGGAAAACTGATAGGAGCATCAGTAACAAGAGCGTACAAAAATACACACCTCTCAAGAGGAATGGTGTGCACATGAGAAATAGGCCAGATGGAATGACAGGCTATCCTAAAGAAAAGATAATGTAACCCGGAGAGCTCAGCAGAAGTGATCCTAGGATAGAACCCCACTGGACAGAAGTACCAGTGATGTAAGACAAAACATCGCTCAGCTTGGGACACTCATCATAAGGATAGACAGGATCCCTAACCAACAGTACCCCTAGAGCAGCAGCCACTACCTGAGGAGTAATGGTGTACCCAACACCTCGTATCCAACTCTTTACCAAAGTGTTGGAATCATAGATGTGGATAGAGATGTTCGAATAGAACTCTCTAATCAAGGCAGACGGTGGAGGAGGATCAGAGATGTCTAACAAAGGTAACCAGCCCCGACGCTCAAAGTTAGCCCTAATGGCCGGATCTAGCTCATCTAACACAACAAAACGCTCAGCCCAAATCTTCCTCTTAAGGTCAAGCTTCTCAAAAAGATCTTGGTTTTTCTCACTCGGAAACCTCTCACGGTCAAAGGAGGGAGGGGATGGAGAGGAAGAGGGAAGGGACCTATGGGCTCTAGTTTTCCTAGGCATGATGCTAAGGAAAGGACAGAGACACAAAGAGAAAACCAAAAGAACAACAAAAAAAAAAAAAACAAAACCAAAGGCAGACTGCAAGTTAGCATAAAAAAACAATAGAATTAAAATCTATATGATGCATGAGCAGATACAATGCCATGATGCATGTACTAATGCAGTGAGCAATTAAGTTCAATTGAGATTAAATTGACGAAATTGGCTGGAACAGGAGATTTTCTTAATAAAAACCCCAAAAATTTAACACAAATTGAAAATTTTTAAAACCAAATGATGAATTAAGCATCACAAAACACAACATAGATTATAATGCTTAATTTCATCAATCCAACAAGCCAATTGCATCAAATTCTACTCAATTTCACAAAATCCCCAAATCGGATCAATTAGTAAACCCTAGATTTTTCAATTTCACATCAAACTCAAAATTGATCAAATTAAACTATTTAAATCATGTCTATAACATGTCCCCACAAAAACTCAATGATCAATTGCATCAATTATGGCTTGAATCAAAAGAAAAAACCAAAAAAAGTAAAGTGCGAAAATCGCCCCTTAAAAGCATGAATTTATGCATGAAATGATGAAAAATAAATCAAAAGGAAGGGCAAAAGGGTCTTACCGGCTTGAGGAGAGAGAGATTGTGCAAAGACTTCGGAAGAAAACGACAAAAAATCACAATACCAAGCTTGCCAACGCGGAGAGAGGAAAAAGGTTTGAAAAGTTTTGAAATAGGATCTTTGAAAAAGTCAGAAAAGTGCCTTTTAAAAACCTTTTTCACGATATTCGATCGATCGAAAATTACATTCGATCGATCGAATGTGACAGTCGTTTTAGAACAAACTAAGGCACTTTTTCGATCGATCGAAAAATGGGTTGGATCGATCGAAATGGTCAGAAGCTCACTAAATTTTGAAAAAAAATCCAGTTTTGAAAGACACAAACCAAAATTTTGTAAAACAACTCCTCAAAGCATTAAATTGTAAAAACAAAATGCATGAGTATGAGATGGAATGCTTTTTCAAAAACCAAAATTTTTTAAACCCAAATTATGTCAAAAACACGTTTCAATCATTCCCCCATTGAATGTTCTCAAGCAACAAAAATGTTGTGCACAAATCTCAAGATATTTTCAAACTTGGTTGGTCAGACCATAAACACACACACTCGTATGTACAGTGTTTAACAAAGAGTAACTTGTGTAGTGTGTGATACTAGCAAAAACTTGAGATACATGTGAGGTGATATGTGAATGGCAATCAAACACAAAGTCTACACAATTCATCACATAGAATTTAAAAGAGACTATCACCTAAAGAGTTACATCCTATAACTCCCACATCTCCTAGAACAAAAGCTTGCAATCATGTAAGTTTCTTGTATTTTTGCCTCTTATTTGTATGAGATGGCATTCAGCCTAATAATACACACCGGTTTGAATGAAGTGAATTGGCATTAAGCCTAATAGTACACACCGGTTTTAATTTATTTTGAAGCTACACCTTATGTTCTTTTTTTGTGCATGTGCTACACTTTCTCGAGCACAAAATCTTATGATATGCACTAAGGTGTTCATGATTGGCTAGTGAACAGTGGTGAGATGGTTATTTATGCCTTTCTCAAAAGAATCAAGTCCAACAGTTAAATAACATATGACTTCATGATTAAGACAAGGAGAATAAAAACCAAACACATCTTTCCCACACAACATGCACTGCAAAGTTTCAACTAGTCAAGTGCAATGAAAAAGTTCATCAAAGTTAAACAAGGTACACAGACCATGATATGTGTCACAAGATAGACCAACCTTGTTTTTCAAAAATCAAGACAAATAGTGTCTAACATAATGTTTGCTTTCTCCCCCCCTTTTTTTTTTTTTTAATTAAAAGAGAAAACAGATACATCCTAGAATGAAATGCATGAGTGTAATGCAATGCAAGTCCTAGAACAAAAACAACAAAAAGACAAAAAAAAACAAAGAACAATGGTCACCAAAGGAAAAGGCAATTAAGCACAAGGACCATGTCAGAAAGACTCAGTTAGTTCGAGTTTTTTGCATCCAAGACCTTTTGGATGCACCACGAGCATTGGAGTTCATATTCACATTCGAGTGATTCCCAACTCCAGGATTGGAATAAAGGTTTAACACCTTTACCAATTCACCAATTAGTGCCATAGGGTCTTGTGCTTGAGGCACAGGCACTTTTGGTTTAGTTGCTCTCTTATCAGCTTGACGCTTGTAACAATTAGGACGAATATGTCCAGACTTACCACAATAATGACAAACCCAAGCAGGTTTACCATGCATCTTGTCCTTAGATTTGGTAGGCTCCCTAGGTTTAGATTCTCTTAAGTCTACCCTAATCTTCTTAGGTGGTGAAACTTCTACAGGATTAACTACCTCACTCACAGGTGGTTTGACAGTTTCACTCACAACCTTACTAGCAGAAGGTTCAGAAGAAGAAGCAGGAACAAAATTAGTGGAATGTGGAGTAGAGCCAAAGATGCTTTCAACATATCCCAAACCAGATTTATCCGCAGGATACTTTTGAACATTTAACATGTGATCAAGTTTAGAACTAGCAGATCTAGCAATAGATAAATCATGTTCTAAGGTTCTAACTTTATCAAGCAAAAGCATGTTCTCAGATTTAACATTATTTAGAAGCTAATTAGCATCAAACAGTTTAACAAGCAAATTTTTCTTTTCAAGCTCCAGAGAGTCAATTTTCTTTAGGCCAAGATCAACTTTCATAGCATCCTTTGCAGCAATTTTGCAAAGTTTGTTATAGGCCTCTTGAAGATCTGCATCTTCAGAGAGTTCCCCATCAGAAGGGTTCTCTTTAGCAGATACGCTTTCACTGACCATAGCAGTAGCTGTGAAAGCAATGAAGTTTCCATCCTCGTCACACCCGGACTCATCATCAGAAACCTCATTATCACTAAGGGTTACAGCCATAGCTTTACCCTTAGTCTTCAAGAAAGTAGGACATTCAGATTTCATATGACCATACCCTTGACAACCAAAACATTAAGGACCCAAAAAATTATTAGAAGATTGACCACCTCTATCATTTGATTTTTCAAAATTATTTACCTTAGTAGGATCATTCTTCCTAAAATTTCTAGGTTCAGCAGTGTTGGTACCTCTTGCCTTTCTATTTGTATTCCTAAGAAAATTCTTAAAGTTTTTTGCAAGATAGGCAATCTCTGTAGCAGAGAGCTCATCATCAAATCCACCACCATCAACATCATCAACTGACTTAAGAGTCATTGATTTGGATTTGTTTACTTTAGGTAGGTCAGACTCATAGGATTGGAGAGATCCTACAAGTTCATCTACAGGGATGGAGTCCACATCCTTGCTTTCAGTAATGGCAGTCACTTTTTCTAAAATCTTCAGTTAAAGATCTAAGAATCTTCCTAACAATTTTAGGTTGATCATAGATTTCACCTAAATTAAAAGCAGAATTGACAATATCATTCAGTTTGGCATAAAATTCATCAAAGGATTCATCATCAGACATCCTAATACTCTCAAACCTAGAAGTCAATTGTTGCAATTTATTAATCTTAACTGCCTTTGTGCCTTCATGCACAGTTTGGAGGATTTTCCAAGCAATATGAGCAACCTCAACATTAGAGATCCTCTTAAATTCCTCCATAGAAACAGCATTGAAGATGGCATTCATAGCTTTGCTATTGAAGCCTGCTGCTTCTTTTTCAGAAGTTTGCCACTCACTCAACAAGAGTAGTGGGCTTCTCCCATCCGTATTCAACAGAATTCCAAACCCTTTCATCAATGGATTTCAGGAATGCTTTCATCCTTACTTTCCAATAAGCATAGTTGTTCCCATCAAAATGAGGAGGAACAAACAAAGAGTGTCCATGCTCTATGACAACTGGGGTCAAGGATCAGCTCAGAGATAGAAATCTCAAGTAAAAAGAGCTACCACGCTCTGATACCACTTGTTAGAAATTTAGACCCCTTAAATACACAGATTGCGTAGCCTAGATTAATTAGCCAAGTTGTTACTTAGTCAAATTATGCAATACTAGGTTAAAGCAATCAAATAATCATATCAAGATATAAAGCAGCGGAATAATAAATAATACAAGATATGATCACCCAAGAAACCACTCGGTAAAAACCTGGGGAGGATTTGGCCCACCGATCCTCAAAGCATAACAGAATTCACTATGAAAGAATTGAAGTTCTTACAGAAGGACTACAAGCTCCCCGCTCGACTTCCTAATGCTACCCACTAGTAAAACTTCCTGACACGACCACGCGCAGGCTCCGAATCCACGGACTACTTCTTTCTTGAATTCTTCAATCAGCTACAAGCTCCCTACTTGCTTTTCTTTTAAGTTCCAATGGTTGCAACTATAATGATCTTCAAGATGTTGAAATCATCCCTACCTTGAAAACCCTAAGTTTTGTGTAAAGGAAGTCTCCTCAAAGATCTCACACGAGATTCACACAAAACAGCAATGTATGAGCAACAAAGCAATATGGACAACCTCCAAAAACGTGGCTAGGGTTTAGTTTATATACCTAGGGTAAAAACACAAAACCCTAAACGTTTAATGAAATAGGGCTGAGTTGGAAAATCTGCAGAAAATTCAACCTGTGCGATTTTCGATCGATCGAGTCTATTCTTCGATCAATCGAGCCAGGCCGAAAGTCCCAAGTACTTCTGCAGCCACTCGATTCCAACTTTACAATATTAAACCAACTTTGAGCAATTCTAAACAAGACTAAATACAATGTTTTGATCATGGTTTGCCAACATTACAAATTAGAGTTCTAAATACAAAAACTCCTAAGACCTTAGAACCTAACATAAAAGAATGAGAAAGAGATAGAGAGGAAGACAATCAGAAAAGTTCCCAAAACAATTCACATATATCAAATATATTGAACAATAAATACATATGCATGGGAATGCATGAGCATGTGACATTCAAATCAATAAGGCATCATGGACTCAGCCCAATCCAATCCTACCAGAACACAACATATAGCACACATCTAAATGCATGTAAATATCATTCTAATGCACATGGAATGCAATGTATGACATTTTAAAAGCATTTAAGTGAAAACCCAACCCAAAAATTTCAAGAAAAACTCATCAAGTTTGAAAAACCCCAAAATTTCAAAAAATCCCAAAACTTAGGTTTCAAAACATGCAATGCATGAAAAAGGAAGGGAAAATGAACATACCAGGTGATGGAAATCAAGGGAAGACTGAAAAAGATAAAGATTTGAAGATTTGAGTGAGAGAAACTTGTTTGGGAGGTGAAAAGTCTTCGGATAGATCGAAAGAGATCAACAGAATGAGAGAAAGATTGCGATCGCAGCTTTTATAGGCACCTCAGTAATTCTCGACAGCTGAGGTGTCAAGAGGTATCGATGAAGCTGTTGAGGAAGGTGTCGAGAATTTTGCCTTCGACAGTTGCAGGTATCGAGAGGTGTCGAGGTGCAAGACCAATTTCAGATATAAAAATCTCGATCAATCGACAAGGTGTCAAGGAGGTGTTGAGGAAACAGAAGATTTCTCGATTGATCCACATGGTGTCGAGATAGGTGTCGAGAAAGAAGACATCAGAAACAACAAGTGAATCTCGATCAATCCATCAGGTGTCAAGAATCTATCGAGAAGACAAAAGATTTCTCGATCGATCCATCAGGTGTCGAAATTGCAATAAGAAAAAACTTGAGAAGCTCGACAGATGACCAGGTATCGAGGAGGTGTTGAGCCAGCAGTTAAAAGCAGTTTTTCGAGAAGAGAAAAACATAGACATGAATGCAATCCAACACACACCTCAACCAAAGATCCACTCAACATATAAAGCTCTCAAAATCATCTCTCAACAAAAATTTAAACACATGGATCCTCAAAAACACACACACACACACTAAACAAGTCTAACCAATTTTATTTTTCAAAAACAAGTTAAGACAGTTTAGTAAGCATACATTAGCACAAGTAAAACCTTTGTGATGGCCAAATCACATTGTACCTGCACATGTATCAAAAGTAGCAAAGAATATTGCGTGTTGTGTGTGAAAAACATCGCAAGATTGCATATGTGTATGCATGTTATGACGATCTGAGATATGAGAAAATAACTTTAACTCACACACAATCATAACTGTTTGATGGGGACTATCACCTTCGAGGTACATCCTATAACTCCCACATCTCCTAGAATACACGCTTGTAACCATATTTAAAGCATTTTTAATCTTTTTGCTTTTTATTTTCTTTGCATATTTTCTTTTAAGCATATCATATATGGGCATATAAAAGAGAGAAAAGAAATACCCAAGATGTTAAGTATTTGACATTGCACTTTTACTATGCCGAAGCATACGAATGTCTTTGACACTGCACTTTTGCTATGCCGAAGCACACAGGTGTCATATTATAATTGGTGGGCAACAGTGGTGAGATAGTTATTTATGCCTTTCTCTTATGATTTTCTAGTCCTACCCGTCAAAAAGAGTGATATGAGTGTTAAGGTTTAAGAGATAACTTAATCTTACTCATTACAAACAAGAGCCACAAAGCTCACTTGCTTAGTTGTGCATAGAGATACTCATCTAAGTTACAAAAGATACAAAATTTAGAAACTTTGTTTCAATGGCCATCCAAAGTACACAAGTACCAAAGTACACAAAACACACACTGTTTTTGTATTTTTCTGATTTTTCAATTTTTTTTATTTTTATATTTAAAAACAAAATAAACAAAATTGAAGGTAAACACACAAAACATGTTAAAACAAAACAAAGCATAACACTAGATGCAAATGCATAAGGAAGAGGGATAAAAGAAAGAGATCAATCCATGGAGATGACACCAATGTTTTGACGAAGGAATTTAAAACGTTTGCTGTCAAGAGGTTTGGTGAACAAGTCAGCCTTCTAATCATCAGTGTGGATAAACTCAAGAGTGAGAGTGTCATCTTTGACAAGCTCCCTAATGAAGTGATGTCGAATCTCTATGTGTTTGGTTCGAGAATGCTGAACCGGGTTCTTAGAGATATTTATGGCACTGGTATTGTCATAGTAAATAGTGAGATGCTCTTAACAAATACCATAATCATGAAGGAGTTTTTGCATCCAAAGGAGTTAGGTGCAACAGCTACTAACAGCAATGTATTCAACTTCTACAGTGGATAAGGAGATGAAATTTTGCTTTTTGCTCATCCAAGAGACAAGATTGTTACCCACATAGAAACAACCCCCCGAAGTACTCTTTTTATCATCAGCATTACCAGCCCAATCAGCATCAAAGTACCCAGCTAAGACACCATTAGTGTCCTTGCTATACCACACACCAAACTTAGCAGTGGTTTTGACATACTTTATAATTCTTTTTAAAGCAGTCATGTGAGATTCCTTGGGATTAGCCTGATATCTAGCGCACACTCTAACACTGTAACTAATGTCAGGTCTACTAGAAATAAGGTAAAGAAGACTACCTATCATGCTTCTATAAAGAGAGGGGTCAACACTCTTACCTAACAAGTCTACAGTGAGTTTAACATTTGGGCTCATAGGGGTTCTAACAGAACAAGTAGATTCCAAACCAAACTTTTTTACAAGATTCTTAGCATATTTAGATTGAGAAAGAAATATACCTGAATCTTGTTGACGAATCTGCAATCCTAGGAAGTGAGTCAGCTCTCCAACCATGCTCATCTCGAACTCTGCTTGCATGAGTTTTGAGAAGCCATGAGCAGGTTCATCCTTAGTTGACCCAAAGATGATATCATTAACATAGACTTGAGCAACCATCAACTCACCATCTTCCTTTTTGATGAAGAGAGTTTAATCAGCCTTTCCTCTTGTGAACCCATGTGACACCAAATATTGTGTGAGCCTATCATACCAGGCTTTAGGAGCCTGCTTCAACCCATAAAGTGCCTTTTTAAGGTACAACACATGATCCGAAAAGTATGGATCAATGAATCCTTTTGGTTGAGCCACATAGACATCCTCTTTGAGTAACCCATTCAAGAAGGCAGTCTTTACATCCATCTGATAGAGTTTGAAATTCAGCTGACATGCTAAGGCAAGCAGAATTCTAATTGACTCCATTCGGGCAACTGGGGCAAATATTTCATCATAGTCTACTCCTTCCATTTATGAGTATCCTTGAGCCACAAGTCGAGCCTTGTTGTGAATCACATTGCCTTCTTCATCAATCTTGTTACGGAATATCCACTTTGTATCGATGATGTGCTCACCTTCTAGTCTAGGTACTAAAGTCCAAACATCATTCCTCTGAAACTGAAGTAGTTCATTATGCATTGCTTTGACCCAACTTTCATCTTGTAGTGCTTCCTCAACTTTCTTGGGTTCAACCTGTGACAAATAACAGGAATAAGATACAAAGTTAGCAACACATTTATCAACTGTATGTTTTCTTAATGTGAGTTCATTCATATTTCCCACAATAACTTTAGGAGGATGATTTAATTTGATTCTAGAAAAGGGTCCTTTTTCTTCATGAGACACAGAATCTAGTGAAGTAGGAGCATATGTAGAGTCTTCCACAATACTAGGAGTACTTGGGGACACAGGTTCTGGTTCAGCAATATCTTGAACTTCCTTAGGCTCAGGAGGAAGAATTTTTTTAGAGAATTCCTCAATGCCTTTCTCAGTACTGGAATCTGAAGACTCATCAATGACCACATTTACTGTTTTCATTACCTTCAGAGTTCTCTTGTTGAATACCCGATAAGCCTTGCTTGTGGATGAGTATCCCAGAAATATGCCTTCATCGCTTCGAGAGTCAAACTTTCCCACATTCTCTCTATCCTTAAGGATGAAGCAAGTGCTTCCAAATATCCCAAAATACTTCACATTTGGCTTTCTTCCTTTCCATAACTCATAAGGAGTCTTTTTGGTACCGGGTCTGAAGTACACCCTATTAACCGTATGACAGGCAGTGTTTACGGCTTCTCCCCATAAGTTTCGAGCCACATCTTTGTTATGCAACATGGCTCTAGCCATTTCTTGAATAACCCTATTCTTTCTTTCTACCACACCATTCTGCTGAGGAGTAATAGGAGCAGAGAACTCTTGAGATATGCCTGATCTTGTGCAGAAAGACTCCATGTATGAGTTCTCGAATTCTTTACCATGGTCACTTCGAATTCGATCAATCTTTAAGCTCTTTTCATTCTACAGTCTTGTGCACAAAGTCTCAATGTGCTCAGGAGCATCAGACTTGGATTGGAGTAAGATGACCCAAGTGTATCTAGTGAAGTCGTCTACCACAACCATGATGTATCTTTTACTAGCAAGAGACTCGGTTCTAGTTGGACCCATAAGATCTAAATGCAAAAGCTCCAATGGTCTAGAGGTAGCTGAAGTCTGAGTGACCGGATGCTTAGCTTTTGTCTATTTCCCAAGTTGACATGGTCCACACACCACATTGCTCATTCTGCTAAGTTTTGGTATCCCCAAGACAGATTCATGCTTAGATACAATAGATAGATGCTTGTAACTAGCATGTCCCATTCGTTGATGCCATAGATCTTCATTAGGCAAGCGAATGCTATTGCACACTATATCGACATCAGGAACCAATCCATAGCAGTTGTCCAGAATGCAAACCCCACTAATGAGCTTTTTTCTAGACTCATTCATGACAAGACACTTTCCCTTTGAGAATAGCACCATGAAGTCTTGATCACATATCTGACTTATGCTCAATAGGTTCACCCTTAGACCTTCTACATAAAAAACATTTGCGATGTCTGGCAGTCCTGGTAGAGATATGATTCCTTTCCCTTTAATTTGTGACTTGCTTCTATCACCAAAAGTCACATTACCACCCTTTTTAGGCTCAAAGATCTTGAAGAGAGATCGGTCTCTAGTCATGTGTCTTGAGCAACCACTATCAAGATACCATAGACATGTATCCATTACTTTGAAAGTAGACTTCATCATGAAACACACTTCATGCTTGGATGACAAATCAGAGGGAATGGTTCTTTCACTCAACTGCCTTTGATGAGCTAAGCCTTTAACTTTTACTCTTCTCAGACAAACTCCTTTGCACATTTTTATTCAGAGACAGTCTAGTTTCTTCTTAGCCAAACTGAGTTCCAATAGTCATTATAAAAGAATTCAAATAACTTTTAGACTTGTGTTTTCTGAGACACTTAAACAAATAGTTATTAGAAAAATAAGATGTATTTGAAAACAATGATCTTTTCAAGCCAGTTATAGCCATGACAACAGGGGTCAATGGATCAACATAGCAAAGATAAAACCTAATCAGAGTGCGCCCGCTCTGATACCACTTGATAGGCCACAATCTGAATGACCCCTTATGATTAACCATAATTAATTAATTAGCCAAAGTTGTTAATTAATCAATTAATCATGCAATTGCGTGGAAGCACAAACAAATCACCAAAAACTAAATATGCAGCGAAAATTAAATAACACGGTGATTTGTTTACGAATGGGGAAAACCCTAACGGCAAAAACCCCACCGGGTGATTTTCAGGTCACCACTCCCGAAACTCCACTATTATCAAATCAAGCAGTTACAAGTAAAGAAATCCCAAGTACCTTACCAACCTACAGTTGAACCCATACCCCAATACCTAATTAGACTTGATCTGTAGCAACAGTTCCCACCTTTAATGCACGGCTCCCAAGTACGTGACTAACCAATGCGCGGATCCCAGTACGCAACTTCAAGACACCAACTAAGGAAGAAAGGTTGGCTGCAAAGTTCTTCAGTTCATCCTTTATGATGAATAGCAGGAAGATGCTTGGTTACAAAACCCTTTGGTGCAAATACACAGCAACTTCTTGAAGGAAGATGAACTAGGTCAAGAACTTCGTCTTTTGATCACAATTTGCTTGAACATATATTGCTCAATGAATTTGCAACTTGTGTCACACTTGATGGCTCTTAAGACAATCCTTTTATATATTTAGAGTTTGGAGAAAAGAAGGCCCAAAAGCATATTCACGGATCTCAAGAAAATTAGATCAGAAAATCTGAATTTTTAATTCTCGACAGATAGCAAGTGTCGAGATAGCTATTGAGTTGGTGTCAACCTTTAATGAAATTGCACTTCAGCTTACTTTTTCTTGGACAGACTTGATGACTTCAACACTTGACCTTGAAACCTTGTTTCTTGAAGTATTAAAAACACCTAGAACTACCCAATTACAAGTAGAATGCGTTTTGTCAAAGGATTAGCCAATTTACATAAATAAGTGACATATGTTCTTAACAAGTGAAAACATATATGTCCTAACAACTATGAACATAATTACAAGGACATTATATTTTGCAACCACTATCATATAATATGGATCCCAAAAAAACATACTATACTAGGTGCAACGACAACCTAATCCCGCAATTAATATTCCTTAGCATAGAGTGAATACCAACCCCTATGATCAGGCGAGAAATATTCTCATTATATAGCTATCATGGTAAATCTTACCAAACAAAAATAATTTATCGCTTTTCCTTTAGCCTCTAAATAATAATAGTAAGAACTCAGCATAGAGGATACTATCGAACTTAGTCTAGTGTGCACCATTGCCTAGACACATGTGTAGCCACATAACTCTACCCTTGTAAGGTTTAATCTTGTAGTACCATAATGCAAAACACCCTCCGCATGGAACGCAAGGCTCAAGGCAAAGATGAGGTGCTTGCCCACACCACTATAAATCGGGAAGTTCAATCTTGTAGTACCATGAAATAAACATCCTCTGCATGGAACGCAAGGCGCGAGGCCAAGACGAGATGTTTACCCCACACCACTATGAACCGACAATGGAGGCCGTGAGATCCAACCCTTGTATCTCTCTCCCACTAGAAATTTTAAAACAAGTGGATTGTCATGAAATAATTATGATCTAATCACAATTTTAACCCTACATGTCAAATGTGTTTAATTGTTTAAATTCAATGTGATGTAACTAAGTCACGTCACAATAGTGTAATGAACATTCGCACAATCACAAAAAAGTTTAACCTTGTAATCCATGAAGTAAATACCCTTCGCATGGAATGCAAGACTCAAAGTCAAGACAAGGTATCTATTCACATTATAATAAACTTAACAAAAAGGATTTTTTTGGAACTCCCACTCATTATTTGGGTTTTTCTTTAAATAATTGTGATCTCATCACAACTAATAACTTTGCACTTGATAAAGACTCTAATCTTCTTAGAATCACTAACTAAAATGGAAGCCCTAAACTATTTAGGATTCCTTAAAGACTAATGAATCAAAAATTAGTTATATAAAACTCTATCCTTAATTTACTAGATAAAGTATTCTAATCTCATCAAAAACTATATACCTTTAATTAGAATTTTAATCTTATTAAAAACCTCTAATTAAAATAAATTAAGGACTTTTAATCATAAAACAATTTAGGACTAAGAGTTCTATTTAACTAACAACTTTGATCTCATTAGGTCTTTTAGTTAAATAATGAATAATTAATGTCCTTAACTTTTAAAGGCTATAAAATTAATCACATAGCATTGCTTTTAATCAAAGTTTTAAAACTTAGTCAAAAACAAGTGAAAATTCAAAAAACAGGGCCTTCTTTCGAACCTTGAGCCACAAAAGCATTTTTGCGAGAATCTCGCAACTAAGCTCTTCCCGTGAAAATGGGTTAATGCTAAATTGTGAAAACACAAAATTCAAACAAGAACTTTCACAACTGTCTCAAGACTATTTCGCAAGTAAAGCTTACCTGCGAAACGTTTTGTGCTTCAGAGGCATTTTTTGCGAGTAGCTTCGCGGGAAGTTAACCCACGAAAAATGCATGTTTTCAGTTTTTTATATGGCAAAACTGAATTGTTTTTAGAATTTTCAAGTAACCTTTTTTGACATCTTCATTGTTCTTCCATCAAAAACACTTTTTGATTTTATCAACAAAGATTTACAAATCAAACATTAGGGTTTTCAATATCAAGATGAGGAACCCTAAAACATTAAGAAAACTATAAATCATAAAAACTTAATCTCCAAAATAACATCACACCTATATTAATATATATAATCATAAACTGATTTCACAACCCGGACATGAATCTATACATATATTCATTTAATCCAATGATGTCAAGCACACAATTCCATAGGAAAGGCTCTAGTGCTTCAACTTTTATATGATTAAGCATAACATGGCACCATAAACGAAAGACATGATCATGGGCTTCATGGAATAACACGAACCAATATTGAAAGGAACATCATGTGAAAATCTATATTTTAGACTTATAAACTCACATGAATTCACATATGTATATTAATAAACAAATGACAAGAAGTCAAACGGTGATTCTATATATAGATAAAGTGTAATGAAACACGAAACCAACAGTGTCAGGTTTGTATATCGTTACTAATAACCGTATTCCCATCTTAACGATCTACATTGATAAGAAACATAGCAATTTCTAACCACCGTGTTCCACTTTAATACAAAGATTAGAAACACACGGCATCTAGTTTTAACAAACAATAGTTTTAAAACAAAATTATGCAGAAACTTTTACTTCAGAAAACTAGAACACCAAGAAAACAATTTTTTTTTTAATTCTAAAACTCAATCACACGTTATACAAGCATGATATTGAAGACCGCTCTGATACCATTTTTTGGAAAATCTGGTTTTGTATCTCATACAAAACACACAGTGGAAGCAACAAATACGGATCTACTTCATTCATGAAAGATAATATGTATCCTTGAATTCTAGAATAAAGAATAGAAAGTGAACCTTGGTGCGGTGAAATTCAAAACAAAAATTAGAAACACTTGGGAACACTTTTAATCTTTACTCCAATTCCACTTAATGCCCAAGACGTGTGGTCTCTCAATCAGTTTCCAATGAGAGAATAAAAGAGTGTCCAACACTCACATACACCATTTCATTCCTTATATGATCTTAATGAAAAAACCACTTATTTAATTATGTATGTTTCTCTCATTATATATAACTGATTATCTAATTGGGCTAGCCTTTTGGGTTATTCTAAATGGGCTCTAATATATGGCTTGGAGTGGGACCAAAAAGGAACAAATAAGATACTAGATCCAATGGGTCTTGGGCTTTTCTGTCAACTCTTGACAAGTCCAAAATTACCATTAATTATATTCAATATCACTATATGAATATAATTGCACTCTAGGCTTTATTAATAAATTATATCCCAAAAATTTATTATACATGCAACCCCTTTATTAAAATATTCGTAGTAATACAAAGTCATGAATGTAGACTGTCACTTTGAAGATTACTACATCTTAATCCTTAAGTACCTGTTTTATTCTTTTATGTTATTCATAATATATTGATGAAATCTAATTTCATAAATATATACTTTAGTAACTCCTTACTAAAGTGGTTGGGCCCAACACTCTGAATAACCAAACCCATTAAACTTATCTCAAGGAAATATTTTATATCTCTGTTAAGAAATTATGAATTCAATCTTGAAAATATATGTTCCATCAACACTAAATGTGGCTACCCAACATACTGAGGTTTTGATCATAACTTATAGATCTCACTCCTGATATATCAAAGCAACCTACATCTCATGATCAGATCTATTATTCTCTCAGGATTTAGAGTTGATGTAAATAGAAGTCGTGAGATTTATTATTCATTTGACAGTCATTAGGAGAATAATAAATCTCACAGCGGTCCAATTCAATATGTCTTAAATCTTAAAATATATCAACATATCAACTAGAGGTTTCCACTTCCATGATCAAGACAAATCATCTTAGTTGATACGTTATAGTCTTCGCAGATGAAATGCCCAATTTCATCACTGACTACGAACTAAAATTCTGAGTTTACAAAGAACTTGTGATTTATATCTTCTACGAGTAAATCACATAAATCACATACTATGCATCTCATGGACTAAGTTAATGTCTCATTAGTTCATTTATTGATAGTCCTATATAATTAAACAATTTAATTATTTATGACATGCCAATAAATTGGATTTTAATGCATAAACCCCAACACCTCTTTAGATTGGTGAATGTTTAGGGCAAATTTCTGGCATTGGTCACACTTATTCACATATTCTTATACTCCTTTTTGCATATTTAGCCACCAATAGCCTTATGTGAAGGCCCTGTGAGATAAATATCTGCCCCCCGTATGGTTTCCATAAATTTCTTTATGTAATTCTTCTAGGAGTAGCTCAACTGCTTCAGGGTATATGCATAGTAAATATGGGCCGAAAAGGGATCTCTTATACAACTTTTGGTCCTTAGACAGCTAAAACCAAGAAGCCTTCCTCCGTACCTTGTCAGCCTCGGACTTATTCTTGGGCAAGACATCTTCCTTAAGGAATAATACAATAGAATCCATCCAGTTAGGACCCACCCTTATTTGATGGACATGAACCACATTTCCTCTTACCTCATTAGGTTTACATAAGTCCTCCACGAGGATTACCCAAGGTAAACTTTGTGCCGAGAAGGTTGCCAGTGTGGCAAGAGAGTCCGCATGTGTATTCCTACTTCTAGGGATTTGTAATAAATTAAAAGACTTAAATCCAGACTATAAATGTCTAACCTGGCTTGAATATTCCTGCATTCTAGGATCTCTGGCTTCCAACTCTCTTTGAACTTGGCCCACAGCCAGCTTTGAATCAGAGAATACCTCCACTACCTTTCCACCCATTTTCTGAACCATGGTCATCCCTACCAGCAGAGTTTTATACTTAGCTTCATTGTTTATAGCCAAGAAGCCTAGTTTCAAGGATTTCTTAATTGTAATCCTTTCTGAGGATACCATCACTAGCCCCACTCCAAATCCTCTATGGTTCACTGCACCGTCTACGTAGACCTTCTAGGATGAAGGTTCTTGTAGGGAGATTGCACCAACCAATTTTTCATCTATGTTTTGCTCCTCAACTTTCTCTTCTAATGGGGTTTCAGCAAACTCAACCACCAGGTCGGCGAGGACCTGACCTTTGACAAAAGTGCGAAGCATATACTTGATATCAAAAGCTCCTAGGATTGTACCCCACTTCACAACTCTCCCTATGTAATCAATGCTCCAAAGCAGGGATCTGAGCGGGAGTTAGGTTAAGACAACAACCGTGTATGATTGGAAATAGTGGGGGAGCTTACGAGTAGTATGCACCACTGCAAGAATGGCCTTCTCCAGTGGTAAGTAACGGATCTCGGCCTCATGTAGTGACTTATTCACATAATAAACTGGCCTCTACACACCACCATCAACCCGTATCAGCACTAAGCTCACTGCATAGGAGGCCACTGCAATGTAGGCAAACAAAACTTCATCCACCTCGAGCCTAGACATAATAGGTGGCCAAGAAAGATACTCTTTCAACTGCTGGAAAGCCAGGGCACACTCCTCAGTCCATTCAAATCCCTTATATTTGTTCAACAACTGAAAGAAACGTCTACACCTGTCTGCTGACCGAGAGATGAATTTGTTTAGAGCAATGGTCATCCCTATTAGCTTCTGGACCTCTTTAGGATTCCAAGGTGGTTGTAAATTGTTGATTGCTTTGATATGGTTAGGGTTAACTTCAATTCTGTGGTGTGTAACCATGTACCCCAAGAACTTTCCTGATCCAACGCCAAAAAAACCACTTAGAAGCATTAAGGCGCGCAGCTTATGTTTCCTTAAGATCTCAAAGATGTTCCTGAGGTCATTATTGTGCTCAAATTCCAACTTGTTCTTAACCACCATGTCATCTATATATATTTCAATGTTTTTTCCCAACTGTGGCTTAAACATCCTGGTCATCATCCTCTGGTAGGTAACCCCTGCATTCTTTAAACCAAAGGGCATTACTTTGTAATGGTAGTTCCCAATAAAAGTGACAAAGGCTGCCCTCTCTTGATTGTCCAAGGCTTGAGGTATCTAATGGTACCCTTAAAAGACATCCAAAAAGCTCATCCGAGGATGGCCTACTGTCACATCCACTAGCTAATCAATCTGAGGCATGGGGAAGGGGTCTTTTAGGTGAGCTTTGTTCAAATTCATGAAATCTAAACATACATGCCACTTCCCACTCTTCTTCTTTACCACTATTGTATTAGCTAGCCATTCAGGTTAGAACACCTCTTTAATAGCCCCATCCTGCTTAAGTTTCATCACCTCATCATTAACAGCATCAAAATGATCCTTAGATGAGCGTCATGGTGGTTGTTTCCCAAGAGTGACAGATGGATTGACGTTCAAATGATGGTAGATGAAGCTCAGATCCACTCTCGGAACTTTGTAAGCATTCCAAGCAAACACATCAACGTTCCTCTTAAGAAACTATACCAATTTTTCCTTTTCCTAAGGCAATAGCTGAGCCCCATCCTAAAAAAACTTCTTCGAGTCATCACCTAAAACAAATTTCTCTAAATCCTCACATATCGCCTCTTCGGCTAGTCTATCTACGGGCGGCACTGAAGACTTGGACTGCTATTGTAAAGTTGTGATTTACAACTATGTGTTTTGTTGGCTTTTATTCCGTACCAAATTTGATTGTAATTACTATCAATTGTTTATACCCTGTATTTGTTGTGGGAATTGATGTAAGGGGTGTGTGATAGAGAGTGTGTAAAGACTCAAGCAATTTGGAAGCTGAAGGAATCTCGCGGGTATGTCGCGACTTAGCTTCCCGCGAAGTGAAGCATGTGCCTTGCATATGCTGGAATGCGAAGAGTCAGGACAGGTGGAGACAGCTGTCTCTTGCGAGTATCTCGCGGGTAAGGCCTTCCCGCGAGACACCCGCGAGACATGCTGTTCTGCCAGCCTGCACTGACTGACTCACACATTTTGCACCTATCCTATATAAACCCCCATTACCTACAAATGTTAAGGAATGCTTCAGAGAGAAAACCCTAGCCAAACACATTTGAAATTAGAGATTGTCATCCCCACCTTTCTCTATACAATTACTTGGGGTATCTCCTTAACCCTTCCCTCTCCATTTCCACACCATTGAGAGGTTGATAGCCCAAACACTTACCACACCCTTTGAGAGTGTTGAGTGACGTTTTGGTGCTGCTGGGAAGTATTGGAAGAAGCCTGGAATGGCAGATGCAACATGGAGCTTGTTGCGAGATCCGGAGAACTAAGACAAAACACGGTTCCGAGAAGCCTTGTTGGAGTAGGAGCTTGGAGGGCTTAGGTACATCGGGTAGATTAGGCTTGGAGGGTCTCTTGCTTACTCATGTATCCCAACTGATTGTCTAGTGGATCGATTTCCATTTGGAGGGCGGCGGAAAGGTTTTTCGCCGAGGTCTTCGGTTTCCTCTTCGAAAACACGTCTTGGTGTTTTCTGTGTTTGCATTTCTCTTCCCTACTCTTTTATATTCCATTATACTGCTGTGTTGTTTAGTTCATGGATTAGAGTAGTTCATTTGTTCATCCGCTCGCTTTTACACTATTCCGCACTTTGTATTAAAGTTGTGTAAAATCTATCGAGCCGTAATTTTAATTGGGGGTCTAAACAGCTCTTGTGTTTTCAACACGTTTTCGAGCTTTCAGCTATAAACCTCCCTCAACAAGGGTCGAGGACTCAGATGCAAGCTGATGCAAAATTACAGACACGAGGCATTGCCTATCTATGGACTGAATCCCTACCAGCTCATTAATCCGGTCCCCTGATAGATACTTCACTTTTTGATGCAGAGTTCAAGAAACAGCCCCTAGGGCAAGAAACTAAGGTCTGGCCATAATGGCCGTGTAGGGAGAGTATGCGTCTACTACAATGAAGTCCACTTTAACCACCTATGAGCCTGCTTGAACAGGCAATCTGATTTGGCCCTTTGGGATGACAACTTTCCCATCAAAACTCACCAAAGGTGACTCATAGGCTGTTAGATCTTCAGGTTTTAAGTTCAACCCTCTGTACAAGTTAGGGTACATGATCTCTACACCACTGCCCTAGTTTACCATTACCCTCTTCACATCATGCCCCTCTATTCTGTGGGTTACCACATAAGTGTCATCATGTGGCTGGCTGGTTCCAACTTTATCTTCATCCGAAAAGCTCAATGTCAGTCGGATCTCCACTTTAGCCCTCTTCAACTCAAAGTTAGAGTCTTCGGCTGGTAGCCGAGCTCCATCCATCACCCTGGAAGGTTGGGAACCAGTCCTCCCAGGTGCAGTGAAAATGACATTGATTATGCCTATCGGGGGCCTTAAAGAGGCATTCCTCTGAGCTCTTGACCTTGATTGGTCCCCTTACTTGTTAGGACGATATAAAAACTGCTATAACCTTTCTCCCCTAACCAGTTGCTCCAGATGGTTCCACAAAGTCCTGTAGTCCTTAATGGTATGCCCCCGCTCCTGATGGTACTGGCAATGAAGACTCTGGTTGTGCCTCAAAAGGTTTCCACTCATCTTGTCCGGCCATTTGAAGTATGGCTTATTCATAATCTTCTCCAAAACTTGATGCACCGGTTCTCAAAACACAGTGTTCACCACTTGAGGAGCTATCTGCCCATATTGCCTAGCAAAATCCCTTCAGGGTTTGTCATTGTTGTAATGGTCCGACCTGAAATCCCTCATCTCCTAAGGGATAAACTTACCCTTTCCCTTACCTTGGTGTTGGTCCTCCTCAACCCTCTTATACTTGTCAATTCGATCCATGAGCTAGTGTACACTAGTAATGGGCTTCCTAGTCAAAGACTTCCTCAAGCCATGCTTAGTAGGTAGGCCGACCTTAAAAGTTCTGATGGCTACATCGTTGAAGTCACCATCTATCTTGTTGAACATCTCCCAGTATTTGTCCAAGTATGTTTTTAGGGTTTCCCTCTCTCTCATGGACATGGACAGCAAGGAATCTAAGGGCCAAGGAACCCTGCTGCACGTAATAAAGCGGGATCCAAACGCCTGAGTGAGTTCATTAAAGGAATCAATGGAAATTGCACCCAGACCAACGAACCACCTCATCGCCACAGGCCTTAAGCAAGATAGGAATACCCTGCACATCAAGGCTTCATTCTTGGAGTGCACAGCCATTCTTTGATTGAAATGGCTAACATGCTCCGCAGGGTCCATTTGACCATTGTACATGGTGAACGTAGGCTGAGTGAAACCCCAAGGAAGTCTTCCTCCCTCAATCCTGCGCGTAAAAGGTGATCTAGAAATTTGGTTGAGTGCTCTACTCATAGCATCATTTCCCAGGCCCCACGAAGATGAATCTCTGTTTCTGCGCTCATGATGGTAGTCTTCATCATACGAGAAAGACTCACTAGGAGGAGTCCTTATTCTGTACCTATCATTTTCATCGTTAGAAGAGAAATCTGAAATGGAGGGAGCTCTCTTTAGCCTTTCATGGTGTAAGCTTCTCTTCAGGTGATCAATCTCCAACTGCATGACTTTAGTATTTTTCTCAAAAGAAAGGTGGCTACCACCCCTAGAATGACTCCTACTAGTATGGGTAATGTGCACACTCCCCTCCCAGTCCCTTCTCTGTTCAAGATCAAGGAAGTGATCTTGACGCTGAGACCCCGTATATTCTACCTAGTTTGGACCCGAACCTATCATTATTGAACATTAGATTCACTATAACACTAGTTGATAATTCTTGAAGATCAGTGGGTTGGAAATCTTCAGACTTCGACAATTTTGGGAACTGGGTCCTGTAAAACCAAAGCCAATCAAAGTGAAGACCGGTGGAGGCCGGCCTATAACCCTCCGATGATGAAGTTAGAAGGCTTAAAATGGAGAGGAAAATATCTAAGTGTTTTCTCCCTTTTCTAAGTGAAAGAAAGAATGTCAGAATCCTCTTACCTTTACGCAGGATCACGCTTATATAGTGTGTGGAACAGTTATTGGCTTTGATAACCGTTCCTATTGTCGAGGAGTTCACCAAAATCGGAGGTAACTTCCATAACTTCCTTAGACGTCGTTTCATCTAAACCGATGCCTCTTTACAAGCAATGGAGGTTTCCATTCTTTTCGGTTAAGTCGAAGATGCTTGGCTCGTCCGTCCCTAATTAAGGGTGGACGAGCCATGGCATGGCCAAGCTTTCCTCGTCCGTCATTTGTGACGGACGAGACCTTCCTTGCCTCGTCCCAAAGGAGGGACAAGGCAACTTGTTTGCTTATTTTTCCTCTTTCTGTAGACGAGCCATATGGACAACTTAAGGTGGCATAATTTTGTAGCATCATCAGTTGCCCCCTTGTTCATTGGGTCGTCCTAAGATAAACAAGGTGTGTTCGCAGCAGTTAGATGCGTTACGTGTCAAAAATTGGTTGGTGGAAAAATCTCGTCGATTGATCTGCCCGAGAAGTGTGCCACGTGTCCCTTAATGACTGGGTGACGTCGCTTCAGATGCCTGAGCTTGTTCCCTATAAATAGTGGAATACCTCTGGTACCCTCTTCATTTCTGAAATTTCTTTCCCTGTCCTTCCTCGTCTTAGACATTCGTTTAGAAGCGTCACGCGTCTATAGCCTTCCTTCGTCCTAGATCCAGGTATTTTTCTTTTTTCTCGTCCTTAGTTTTCCTGTTAAGATGGTAGACATTGTACTTTCCTCGTCTAGCGATAGTATAGATAAGGCTATAGACGAATATAATGACAAGAGTAGTTATAATTCTAGTAGCGATAGTGATAGCAGTAGGGGGAACACCACGGACGAGGAGTACGTTTCTGGCGTCCCTGGGCTTCCTATAGAAGTTTTACAAGAACAACTTAGGAAGGCCTCTGGGTCTCAGGCTGGTACTTCGTCTACTGACCCTCGTCCTAATCCCTTAGACGAAGAAGAAGTTACTGTATATAGTTGTGCAATAGATATCCCCTCTAAAACGGACGAGCAGAGACTGAAAAACCTTAGGGAGTGGTACTAAATCCCAGACGAGTTTAACCCTAGGGTACCCGTCCGTGGAGAATGGTGTTGCAACCCTCACTTTGGGATTGGCGTCTATGAAGCTTACCTCTTGGGGGGTTTAAGATTCCCTTTAAACGCTTTTACCAGAGAATTGTTAATTAGGTTAGGTTTAGGTATATGCCAGTTTAACCCAAACGCATGGAGACTAATTGTCTCAATGCAAGTTTTGTGGAGTGAAGTATTTGGAAGGGACCGTCCGCTTACTGTGGACGAGTTCCTTTTCTGCTACAAACCTTCAGAGATACACCAATCCCTTGGCTTCCATCAATTTACAGCTAAGGGTAAAGATTGTAGGTTGATCAAGTCCTTGGCCTCGTCTGACAGAAAGTGGAAGACGGAATATTTCTTCGTCTCTGGCTTCTGGGCTGGAAACCCTGTAGACGTTGGCCAGGACTTGTTTGGCTGTTATACTGGGGACCTAGGAAACCTTCGTCCTGAAGGTAAGTTGTTCCCCTTTTTCTTTTCATTTTTGCCTTTATTATTTTTTTTTAAATATCGATAGCCAATTAACTGGAGTATTTATTTTTTATTTTTTATTTTTTAGTTGTTGAACGTCCGTCCTTAAGCAAGTTTTTCCGTGACCGCGTCCACAGAGCTCGTCTTCACGTGGATAGGGACTTTCACTCTTTGGTCTCACTCAGACGCCTTGCCAAGTGGGGTTTAGGTCCTAATCCTTCCGATGAAGCTATTGCACACGAGGTCACGGTTAGAAAAAGTAAGTTTCTAATCTTCATCGTCCTTGCACTTTGTTTTGTCTTATTTTTAAAGGTATTTATCTTCTTTCCCTCTTTTTGTTTTTATGAAAAGGGATGGCAACAATGAAGGGAAACAAAGGAAAGGACGTAGCTACTGAGGGTGATCGTCCTGAGGGCGATGTCCAGACTCGTCCTACGACTGGGGAGAAAAGGAAAACCCTGTCAAGGAACTTAGACTTGGAGAATCTCCCTAGTCGTCGAGGCAAGAAGGCCAAGCCCAGCTCGACTCAAGTGGTCAAACCTCCCTCGTCTCAGTAGCGAACGCATGTAGTTGATGTGGACTCATCCACTCCAGCTGAGACCACTCTGTCCCAGGCCACTCCGTCCAGGACCGTGTCAACCCCGTCTCAGCCTCCCAGACTGGCCCCCTCCAATATCATTGAGAATGAGGACTTAGCCTGGGAACGCTTTAAGCAGGCTGTGACAGACGAGGACATAAATGTTTTCTATGACATGTCCCTTAAAGATTTTGAACATTCTGGTGTTCATGATCTTTTCAAGGTAATATCTCGTCTTGATCAATGATTCTCCTTACTTCCTCGTCTCTCTCTTTTTTCTTTCTTTTTTTTTAACTTGTTTCTTTTTCACAGGGGATGTCAAAGTTTATAGCAGTGTCCAGGCAAGTAACGGGGTTGGACAAGACGAGGATCCTGCTAGAGACGAGGATCCAGGAGTTGAAGGCTGAGGCAAGGCAATGGGCTGAAGTGGCTGCCAAGACCACGGTCGAGGTGAAGGAGTTGAAGACATTGGTCGAGGAGCTGAGAGCTGGTGCTGCAGAGAAGGATGCTCATCTTGAGGCCTTACAGAAGAAAAATGATGAGTACGATGCCCTTCTTTCCAACGTGAAGGACGATGCAGTGGCTGAGTTCAAGTCGTCCAAGCAGTACACTGAAGTCTTGGACACTAATTACGCAGCAAGGTTTGAGGATTTCAGAAGTGAAGCTATGGAAAGGTTCCCTGACATTGACTTCAGTTCCATTCTCCTTAACCTGAACGCTGCTGCCACTAGTTCTCTCGTCCAGACTGGCTCCGATGACGTCAATGTTGAAGACGACGCTACGACTTTGCCCCCTCAGGACGCCCTCAATGCTTCTCCTTCTACTTAGATTTTTTTTTTATGCACTTCTTTTTGGTCCACTCTGTGATCACCTATGTAATTTCAGTACATTTGCCTCGTCCGTGGTTTTAGGACGAGGCTTTAAACAAGTTTATTGTACTTTAAACAAGTTTATTGTGCAAAGATTTTTTTTTAACGTTAGACATACACTCAACTTAATGTTATTCTCGTGGCATATGTATGGACGAGTTTTATTTATTTTCCTTACTCAACTTCGTCCATTTTGTGTACATATTTGTCTACCATTTTCATTAGAATTTCAAATGTAGTTCCTTCATGTGACATGGTAGCAATTCAACATTACTGGTCTAAAGACCTGTTAAAACTAATAAAAACCAGCCTGCCTTGTTTATGGACTTAGCTAATTTTTATTCTTAAAAATTGAAGGCTTTCATTGTACTCGTCCATATCTTGGATTGTTTTGACAAAAAACCTAATTTTTATACTCTGAAGTCCTAAGGCTTTCATTGTACTCGTCCATGTCTTGGATTGTTTTAACAAAAGCCTTAAGTAAAATATTGCCAAATGCTTCTTTCGTCCATGGCTTAACATACACTTTGTCTGTGCATTTTTGCCCATGTATTTAAATGTAGTGTTTTAACTCGTCCGTGTTATGGACGAGTTTGCTTGGGATTCAAGGCTTTGCTTCGTCCTTTGATAAGGACGAGGATGCCCTAATGCTTTTTCCTTTGGAATGTAAGGCTTTACTTCGTCCTCTGATATGGACGAGGATGCCTTGTCCTCTTTGGGATGCAAGGCTTTGCTTCGTCCTCTGATATGGACGAGGATGCCTTGTGCTCCCTTTGGGATTTAAGGTTTTTCTTCGTCCTTTGATATGGACGAGGACGCCTTAATGTTTTGTCCCTTAGGAAAGCTTTTCATTATATCCCTTAAAATATACTTCAAACAAATGTTGTATGGAAATCAGTGAATTACACAACATTATGTACATTCCACAAATACCATTCATATCACAAGCATTGTTCAAAGACGAGGCAGGCACCTTAGGCCAATGCCTTTATTTAAACATACAACACCGTCCATAAATTTAACATAACAAAGTCACACCAAATAATATAATAATAAAGTTTAGTTGCTGAGCTCATCCAGGCTGATATTCTACTGGTAATACTTCTTCAAGTGTTCCACATTCCATGGATGCTCCAACTTCCTCCCATCGAGAGCTTCTAAGTAATAGGAACCTTGTCTTTTGCAATTGATAACTCTATAGGGGCCTTCCCAATTTGGTCCCAACTTCCCATGAGCTGGGTTCTTTGTTGCTAAGGAAACCCTTTTTAGGACGAGGTCCCCTATGTTGAATCGCCTTGGCTTCACCATTGCATCATATCGCCTAGCCATGAGATTTTTATACCTTGCCATCCTTTGCTCAGTGTCCGCCCTTACCTCGTCTATCAAGTCGAGGTTCAGACGTATCGCCTAGCCATGAGATTTTTATACCTTGCCATCCTTTGCTCAGTGTCCGCCCTTACCTCGTCTATCAAGTCGAGGTTCAGACATATCGCCTAGCCATGAGATTTTTATACCTTGCCATCCTTTGCTCAGTGTCCGCCCTTACCTCGTCTATCAAGTCGAGGTTCAGACGTAGTTGTTCCTCATTAGCTTCGTCCTGGTAGGTCGTCACCCTATGGTTGGCCATGTGCACTTCTGCGGGTTTGACTGCTTCAGTTCCGTATGCTAGCCTAAAAGGAGTCTCTCCTGTAGGAGTTCTCACTGTTGTTCTATATGCCTAGCCATGAGATTTTTATACCTTGCCATCCTTTGCTCAGTGTCCGCCCTTACCTCGTCTATCAAGTCGAGGTTCAGACATATCGCCTAGCCATGAGATTTTTATACCTTGCCATCCTTTGCTCAGTGTCCGCCCTTACCTCGTCTATCAAGTCGAGGTTCAGACGTAATTGTTCCTCATTAGCTTCGTCCTGGTAGGTCGTCACCCTATGGTTGGCCATGTGCACTTCTGCGGGTTTGACTGCTTCAGTTCCGTATGCTAGCCTAAAAGGAGTCTCTCCTGTAGGAGTTCTCACTGTTGTTCTATATGCCCACAGAATGCCTGGAAGCTCATCTGGCCATATTCCCTTAGCCCCCTCAAGCCGAGTCTTGATTATCTTCAACAAGGATCGGTTTGCAACTTCTGCCTGGCCATTAGCTTGCGGGTGGGCTAGTGAAGAGTAATGATTTTGAATTCCAAAGTGTACGCAAAAGTCTCTAAAAATTGCATTGTCAAATTGCCTTCCATTATCCGATACTAGTACCCTAGGCACTCCAAATCTGCTCCAACTCTGGTACACCTCTCAGGGTCGTCATCATCTAAAGGGATATTTTCCAATGCTTCAATAGGTTCTGCCATCACTCTCCTTTCTTCAATAGTCATTGCTTGAACCTGCTCGTCCGCGACCAGCATGGCCAGATAACACTCTCTTGCAACTAATTGGTCTCCCTGTACTTGGCCTACCCCGTGTTCTGTTGGGAACTTGACTGACAAATGATAAGTAGATGTAACTGCCTTCCATCTGTTCAAAGTTGGCCTCCCAATTATTGCATTGTAGGAGGACGGACAATCAACTACGAGGAAACTTACTTCCATGGTTACTTGCCGCGGATATGCCCCCACCGTCACTGGTAATGAAATACTACCCACAGGCTGCACCTTCATTCCACCAAAACCAACTAGGGGGGAGCTTGTTAGACGAAGCAAGTCTCGTCCCAGTCTCATCTGCTGAAAGGCTGGAAAGTACAAAATATTAGCAGAACTTCCATTATCAATCAACACCCTTCTAGTCTTGTAGTCTGCAATAAGAAGAGTGATGACAATAGCATCGTCTTGGGGGTGATGGACTTTCTTTGCATCCTTGTCCGTGAAGGTGATTGCTTGCTCGTCCATGGTCCCTACACTTGGCGATCGTCCAGAGAGCTGAACGCTTTGCACTGCTTTCAGGTAGGCTTTCTTTGACTTGGACGACTGTCCTACAGAACTTCCCCCCAGAATGATTCTTATTTCTCCAAGCGATGGCCGTGACAGTTCTTCTACTTTGGCCTTCAATTTCTCGTCTCTGTGATCTCGTCCTAGGAAATTTTTCAACTTCCCTTGTCTAATGAGATTCTCAATCTGCTGCTTCAGATCAAAACACTCGTCTGTGTCGTGCCCATGATCTCTATGGAAGCGACAATACTTATTTCTATTGCGCTTATTGGGATCTCCCTTCATCTTCTCTGGCCACTTTAAGAAAGGCTCGTCTTTGATTTGCATGAGGACTTGCTCAAGTGGCACGCTTAAAGGAGTGTAGTGTTGATTCCTTGCTGATGGACCTGCCCTCTTTTCTTGATCTTTCTTATCCTCCGTTCGTCCCTTCTTTGGACGAGGACCCTGGTCGGATGGACGAGAAGGATTTGATTCTACCCTCTCAGCTCTCTTCCTCTTCTTAGCTATAATAGCATCTTCTGCATTCATGAAATTTTGGGCTGAATGGACGAGTTCAGCCATAGACTGAGGTTCCTTCTCATAAAGTTTATGTATAAATAAATCTGAATTAACTCCGTTATGAAAGGCTGCCAACAGTGGCTTATCATCTACCTCGTCCACGGTCAGGGCTTCCCTATTGAAGCGTGTGATGAAGGAAAGCAGGCTTTCGTTCTCCCCTTGTTCTATCGTTAGCAAACTGGAAGTGGATCGTCTATGACGCTGACCCCCAATAAAGTTATTAACAAACAACTTGCTTAATTCTCCAAAAGAACTCACTGAATTCGGGGGTAACTTGCTGAACCATACTCTGGCCGGACCCTTGAGGGTGGTGGGAAAGGCTCTGACATTATTTCGTCTGGAACACCTTACAGATGCATAGTGGTCTTGAAGGTGGCAATGTGATCAAAAGGATCCCGATTCCCATCGTATGAATCCAAAGAAGGCATTTTGAACTTCGGTGGCAGGGGATGGCCATTGATGGAGGCCGTAAAAGGAGAGTCAGTTCTATGAACCAAATCTTCTACTGGGTTTGCCCTCCTCATATTCTCCTTCATTTCGTCTATAGCCTTCTTCATCTGATCCATCTCTCTCTTCAAGTCAGACGCCCTTCGTGAAGTGGTATCCCTTGATGGGCTCCCACGCTGAAAGTTCTCTCTGCCCTCTTGGTCTTGAGTTTGCCCTTCTTCATCCTGCTCTTGATGTGTCTGCCTTCTTAAGTTAACTTCTCTCCGTAACTCCTGATTTTGGCGAGTTAACTCCGCCATCGCAGCCGCCATCGAATGCATATGCTGAACAGACGAGGCCTGCATATTAGGTGCAGATTGTCGACGCGATGGGGATTACTCGACGCATCCCTACTCTGTTGAGGACCCGGGCTAGTTGCCCTTGATCTAGTCCGAACCATTTCAAACCCTTTCGTGTGAGAAAAAACTCGCAGAACTAAACAAGTTCAAGAGCGACAACAAAGATGTTCTCCCCACAGACGGCGCCAACTGATAATTCTTGAAGATCAGTGGGTTGGAAATCTTCAGACTTCGACAATTTTGGGAACTGGGTCCTGTAAAACCAAAGCCAATCAGAGTGAAGACCGGTGGAGGCCGGCCTATAACCCTCCGATGATGAAGTTAGAAGGCTTAAAATGGAGAGGAAAATATCTAAGTGTTTTCTCCCTTTTCTAAGTGAAAGAAAGAATGTCAGAATCCTCTTACCTTTACGCAGGATCACGCTTATATAGTGTGTGGAACAGTTATTGGCTTTGATAACCGTTCCTATTGTCGAGGAGTTCACCAAAATCGGAGGTAACTTCCATAACTTCCTTAGACGTCGTTTCATCTGAACCGATGCCTCTTTACAAGCAATGGAGGTTTCCATTCTTTTCGGTTAAGTCGAAGATGCTTGGCTCGTCTGTCCCTAATTAAGGGTGGACGAGCCATGGCATGGCCAAGCTTTCCTCGTCCGTCATTTGTGACGGACGAGACCTTCCTTGCCTCGTCCCAAAGGAGGGATGAGGCAACTTGTTTGCTTATTTTTCCTCTTTCTGTAGACGAGCCATATGGACAACTTAAGGTGGTATAATTTTGTAGCATCATCACTAGTAATTCCCATAGACTATGCCAATTATAAGGACCAGATTTGAGTTCCTAACCCAAAAGGTGAATGGACTTAGGCCCAAGAAGCCCAAAACAATAAATCTGTAGAGAATAGGTTGAAAAACTGGGTTTTAATGAATCAGACAAACACCAAAGTATATTCAAATGACAAATGAATGGAAATAGACAGGTTTATGTTGAAGAAATCGTCCTCAACAAAGTCTGAGGAGATCTGTTCTTATATATTTCTTTTCAGGTTTGATTACAAAGTCTGTTCTTAATGCTACAGTGTATTTTCTCTTAATTTCTCAATCCCTTTCCCCCATTGCCACTTCTTTCTTTTATACTTCCTTCTCCTTTCATCTTTATCCTCCACATGCATGCCAAATGGCTGGTGTTGATATTTGTCCAATCAACACATTCCATAAGTCTTCATGTAATAGCTGTAAAACTGATAGCCACTGTTCAAGTATCACCTCCACATTAATGCGGCCAAAGAGTTAGCTGCAGTGCATTTAATGCAGTGGTAGCAGCTTTCTCCTTAGATATTTTTGGGACTTCCCCCTGTCCTATATCTCTGCCATGCCTACCCATACCGATAGAACTTCCTAGAACGTTCCCCTGAACGGTAGACCACTTCTCTTAACCTCGGCCTTTATTAGCCAAGGAGGCATTCATCCTCGGCCCACCCTCTCCTAGTCAATTATGACCAAGACTAATTTCTTTACTTACTAGCGCAGACTCCCTTGACAATGTCTACTCCTTTTCGGACAACCTCTCGACTTCAAACAGGGCCTCAGGCCCAATATCCATATAAATAACAAGCTCCTGGCCTGATACCCCTACAATAATAATAAACAAAACACCACACACACAAACCCTGAGTGGATTATGTAAGTGGCTCTTAGTCTTGGGTTAAGTTTTGGACATTTTAGAAATTGATGGGTCATATTCCAATTCTTATCAAATCTACGATCATTGTCTTAATATTTATTTATGTAAGAATTGTATTGCTTTGGGGCATTAAATAATTTTTCAAATAAAAGAGTCTTATTTAGGGTCTGTTTAAGATTCGCTTATTTTGCTGAAACTGAAAACTTTTTACTGAAAATACTATAGATAAAGATAAAAGTTAACTGAAATAGTATAGTGGAACCCATAAATAGTATCAAAAAGTACAGTGAGAAACATAAATAGTAGCAAAAATAAGCTGAATAGTAAAATAGGTTGGCAAAATTAGTGTGCGTTTAGATATCGCTTATTTTACTGAAAACTGAAAACAATAAAAATAAATAATAAAAAAGTTACTGTTTGAACTTTGGTTACTGTTCATATGCCTGATTGCACTGTTCATGTCCCATGAACAGTGTAACAAGCGCTAGACTTAAAAATTTTAAAATAAATAAATAAAACGCAAACTTGGAAAACGCAAATGCCAAATCCAAACAAACACTTAATTATGCCAAACAAACACCTATAACGGTGATTTCTTGCTTTTCTTGTTCTTGCAACCACCTCATAATGTTTCATTGGGAATAGAAAATATTTAATATATATATATATATATATATATATATATATTCAAATAATGATTTTATTTTCTAGATATCATAATTATTTCTGAAAGTTTGCCCTACATAACAACAGCTATTAGCAACCGCAAAATATTTATTTCCAGGTATTTGAGTACCTTCTAGTTTCTAAAAATGAAAGTTAATGTCCTTTAAGGGGAGAGTATTTCTATTTCCATTGTCAAATTCATATGTTAAGACATAGACCAAATAGTTTTTTTTTTTTTTTTTTTTTTTTTGGGAGTGCCGTTGGCTTCAAGAAAAGTTGAGAATCCTAAGCTAATAGAAGAATAAGCCAAGAGACAACTTACAGGTCCTAATATTTTATGAAAAATTACATAGATTTAAAGATGCGGTATACGTATCATGAGAAGATGTGATCTCTTCCTTAGTAAAAATCATTATTGTTACCCCTTGTTTCTCACAAAACCATATATATGGATCTGTGTACTCTGCTCCCCAACCATCATGTGAGAGCGATCTTTAGTGTTCAATCAAAAAAGTTGGGCGATCTCCCTAGTCCCTAGCTTTTTGCTTTGCTCTACAATTCAAGTTGCTGACATCTTGCTCTGACTAATTATCCTTTAAATTTCCCTTAAAAATACCACTCATGTAAATGATACACTTATTGGAGTGGCTAGATTGAAATAGTTTCTATCTCATATTATATGACAAAAATGGACATTTGCTCCTTTCGCCAAAACTTTCCAGTAAAATGCCCATATTTTGAAACTATGTAACAAAATGCCTATATTTTAAACTCAATTTTCTAAAAATCGAGTTTCAATGAAAAACTTAATTTTCAAAAAATCGAGTTCTAACAAAAAAAAAAAACATGGAACTCGATTTCCATGTAAAATTTCTCACATTACTCGATTTTCATCGAATCAAGTTTTTTGCTAGATATTTCAAAATAAAGGCATTTTGCTACAGCTTTTAGGCGAAATGGACAAATGCCCATTTCGGCCCATATTATATATATACCCACACATCTAATATGTAGCCTCCATTTTATAATCTAAAATTTTCACTATAATAGGAGAATCACATTGTAAAAGCGATGATGAATATATTCATACATAAGATAACTTATTTCATGATGTACTAAGCTTTCACCAAGATGTAATATGAATGAAAGAGCAAATATGATTTTCATAATTAAAACTTCTCTTATATCGGTTAACTTCTAATTTATCCATAAAATTCAATTGTTAAGAGGCTTTTGTCGGCAGATACTATCATCTAGCCCCTTGATCATGCACGTGCACATAGGCAGATTCCATACTTTTGTCAAAATAAAGCTGGGCATTTTATTATATTTAAGATAAATATGATTTTCTTTTTGTTTAACAGCTTCATAATGTTGAAATCAGTCTTTTTACTTTAGAAAACTCTCAGGAATAAATTTGCATCAAAGTAAACAGTACTCAAGTTGTCATGTCATGCTAGAAAATTGAATTAAGTTAAAAGGGTTTTTCCTGATTGTTAGAGCATTAGTATATGAGAATGCAAAAAAGTTCTATTTTACATTCTAAAAATTTACTTTATCTATGTTACCATCCCATTTTACAACTCACCTTAAATCCCAAATCTCAATTTATACATTTAGATATAACTTATTAAAATAATATAAATTATACCAACAAATAATAAAAATTTAAAATTTAAAAAAAAAAAAAAAAAAAAACTCACTTCTCTCTCTTCCTCTCTCCCATGGCCAGCAATCACCACTACCACCAGCAACCTGCCAAAGCTAGTAACCACCTACCACTGAAGCTCAACTAGTAAAGTCTCTGATGATTGTATAAGAGATCTGGGGTTCAATCTTCGCCTACACCAAAAACTAATTGATGTCTTGGTCTGATAATAAAAAGCTATCATTAGGAGCGGACGCCCTAAGTTGAAACTCACTCAAAAAATAAAAAATAAAAAATAAAAACTCAACCCAACCACCAAAAGCCAACTATCATTATCACCACCACCATTACTGAGACACTACAGAATCCTAAATTTTTACGAATACATGAAAAAAAAAAAAAAAAACACATCCAATCCGAACCACTCCACAATCAGACAGCAATGAATATAACACTCCACAATCAGACATATTACAAAAACATGTCGCAGCTCAGATCTAAACCCCAAGACAACAAATCTGGGTTCGAGAGAGAGAGAGAGAGAAGGGGAAAATGGGTAGAGGGGTTAGAGTGCTGGGTTGGGCAATAGCGACAGCAGCACCAACAGTGGTAGCATCAATTCAAACCCAAAACCCACACAAGCAAGCAAAACCGAGCCTTCACTAAAGCATTGATCTAAACCCAAAACCCATACAAGCAAAACCCATAAAGGACTAGTCTTCAATTGCCGCCACCACCATTGCGTTCAGATTTCAAGGATCTGTCACAGCCTTCACCGTTGCCATCACCGTCGAGAGATGGGAGAGAGGAGAGCACTGAGAGATGAAAGAAACGTTGGGCAAGAGGTAGAGAGAAGAGAGAGAAAGAGTGAAATTTGTTATTAAAGTGGAGAGAAAATTATTGTAGAATAAAATATATTGTTTAATTTTAACAACCGGGCTATAGTAGGTTGGATATATCCAACCTTACTGTAGCCGGTTGGTATAATTTTTTAAGAATAGCAACTCGGATGTGGTATGTTTTTAAGAAACTGGGTTGTAAAATAGCAACTAATGGGTGTTTACACCCCAATGCTATTTGGTTTGAACAAACTTTTACTTTGTTCCTCCTAATTTGTTTGCTCGAAAATCTTGCTTTCTAATGAAATATCATTATTATCTTTCTTTCTTTTTTTAATAGCAAAATCATTATTATCTTTCTAAGAGTTATGAGTCATTGTTGTAAGGACTAGCGTTTGAACCTCAGCCCACCAAGAATAGTGGATGATAGCCCAACAAGCCCAAAACAATATATTTGTTAGAGAATGGGTTTTACAAGAAAACGTCATAGCAAATTAAGTATAGGCCATAACTAATAGGATTCATGCCAATAAGATTGAAAACACAAATTGAGAGAATTAACGCTCCTCAGTCAAGTCCAAGGATGAGATGTTCTTATATTAACTCAAGCTTATTTGTATACAATATGTTCTTCTTTTTTTCTTCCTTCTCAGATTGCATGACCCCTTTTCATGGTGATCCCTTCCTTATATAGTCCTTCAACCCTTCATTCCAGCCTTCCACCTATTGATTTTGCAATCCTTTGGATGCTTGTCCCATCAGGATCTCCCGGAAGCTTTGTTGGTAGCTATTAGCTAAGCTGCCAATGTTTAGGTGTCATTTCTTTATAAATTTGATTAGTTCATTAGGTGCAGTACATTTAATGTGACAGTGACAGCGTTCTTTGTAGATATTTTGCCTTTCATGATTGACTAAGTTTTTTGCTACTTTCCCTAGAGCTCTCCCAAGGTGGGCCAGACCTTTGGAAATTAGAGCTGACTCATCATTCTTCTCCTTTGTCCCTGATCGATTGACCTAGGTCCAGCAATCCCATTAACCATCCTCGGGCATATTATCGTCCTCGGGCATGGCCCATAGCCCAATATGCCTGGATGGACTTCCCATCCTCACAATTGTTTTCTAACAATATTCTTTCTTTTTCTTTTTCTTTTTTTTCTTTTTTTCTTGAGAATAAAAGCTTGACAGTATTCTATTATATACTTTTTTTTGTTTTCTTTTTTTATACCAACTAAAGGAGTTTTCAAAAAGGCTGGATTAAACCAGTGAAGTTTAAGAGGCATTATAGTTGCCTATCTAGCTACATTACATAAGAACTAACACAGCATGTGAAGGACTAAGATCACTTTACAAAGGAATCCATTTAGAACAAGAAAATTGATGTCAACATGTCTAACATTATCCTGCCCATCAGAAGTTCTTCCAGAGTTGAAGACTTTGACTAAGCCTCTACAATCACTTAGAAACAAAACATGATGAAGACCATGATTTTCTGCAATGAGACAAGCTTCCACCACAACTTCAAGCAAAACTCGAGGAGCTGTTCTTGCTAGAATACTATTAACAGCAAAAAAAATACAGTCTCCCTTAATGTCTACAACTTCATAGACATAGGCCCTTCTATTCTTCTTCCTATTTCTGAAACTAGCAACTTTGATAATTAGTTGCCAGGGTCCTGTTGCTGATTGGGCTGGTGGTTCAAGTCTACTTGAGTGCAAGTTTGAATTTTGTTGGTCAGAGAATGCATTACTGTACCTGCAAGACAAAGTTTGAACCGTGAGAATTACTTGCATAGGATCAGGAGCTATACCTCATGAACCACTTGGTTCCTGTGGTTCCAAATAGTCCACAAAGTGATGAAAAGGGATTGTAGATAAGTCATAGAGCCAGAATCCTTGCAGTTGTGATTAGTAATAATAATAGATAACCAATGCTAAATGGAGACATTGCTGAAGTCAAAAGAATAGATTGCCAAGGTGGAACCATGCCAATAGGCTTTAGAGAACGGGCAGAGGAGAAAGAGATGAGTGATAGTTTCCTCATGATCATAACAGAAAGGACACGTGGAATCAATAGAAATTCCTTTTTGCTTAAGGTTGGAAAAGGTGGGAATACTGTCATGTAGCAACTTCCACACAAAAGTATTTATTTTCAAAAGGGTCTTCACTTTCCAAATCCTGTGCCAAACATCTTGGTTTCTAAAAACTTGTTGGGGTAGGGGCAAGTGCTCTGAACTAAGCAACTCATAAGCTATCCGGACCTTGCACTCTCCATCACAAGAATGCCTCCAGACCAGCTTGTCTGAGACATACTTGGTTTTAGAAATGGGTGTTTGCAAGATTTGTCTAGCCACAAGATGAGGGTATAGAGATCTAACCAAATCATGGTTCCAGGAAGCAGAATTGTGATCAATTATGTCTCCTACAATACCAGTTGGAAGCCTATGGTCTTGTAGGTTGAGAGAAGGGCAGTGAAACCAATCTTAATGCTGGAAAGGAATGTTGTACCCATCACCCACCCACCAAGTTCCCTCTCTCAAGATTGGATGGTTTTGCTTAATGATGTTCCTCCATACCCAGGAGTAGTGGAGCTTAGGACAGCAATCTAGTAAGGAATCTCTAGGGAAGTATTTGGCTTTTAAGTCCTAGCTAACATAGATTGGGGCTTCTGATTTATTTTCCAAAACTGTTTATTGAGCATAGCTTGATTCATGGTTTTGAAGGATTTAAATCCAAGCCCTCCAAATCTCTTAGGCTGGCAGACTCTTTCCCAATTCAACAGATGCAATTTCTTTTCTCCAGTCTCATCTATGTAAATAGCATTGTTTTTCCCACTTTTTACTATTAAAAAAAGAGTCATGCTAACGAGTGTCCTTACTCATTAGTAATCTATTTTAGGAAAATTTTGACAACACTTTTATGGAAAATGAAAAAAAACCTTCTAAACATTAATTTTTTTTTTCTTTTCCCATAATAACTTTCTTTAATTAGATTTTTAACGACTACCTTTATAACACTCGTTAGTATTTTCCTTAAAAAAATAAAATTACTGCCCCCACTAAATTTAGAATACCTACAGTCAAAACGGGCTTGCTAGTTTAGACCATTGCCAAATGCAAGTACATGGTGAAAGTGAATCCTTTAATTAATATTGTGGTTTGAGATTTGTATATCCCCAGCTCCTAGACTTTCCTCGATCTAAATACAAATCCAGAGGCTCACAGTCACAGCATTTGGACATATGTCAGCAAAGCAAGAATATCAGACTCATCATCAGACACTGACAAAAACCGGATAAGAAAGCCCCTAGTTTAAACTTCCAGTGGTTTGGGGAAGAGAGAGAACCAAGTAAATCAAGGGGCCACACCAAACTCAAATGCACAATTTTCAACATAGGCCACTTTATAAATACCAAGCCATCCAAGCCTAATCCACTCATTCATTTCACTTGTACACTAGGTATACTTTGTTAAAGAAGATGGAAGCAATTCAATCCTGGGTCTCCAAGAACAAGCTCACCAGCATTGGTCAGTACTAACCCTCTTTCTTTTTCTTCTTCATGTATTACTCTTTTAAGCTTTTTTAAATTTGGCATATTAATATGTAAGTCCAATGTAAAATTTGTAACATCACTCTAAATAATGAATTCTTGATATCATCATTATCATGAAATCTACAATAGGGGCACTCTGGGCATCAGGAATTGGAGCATCACTAGCATATAATTCACGTACAAGATCTCCCCTCAAGCCAAGTCTAAGGCTTATTCATGCCAGGTACATATATTGGCCTCGAAAATTATACTATCAAATTGATTTTTTTTTTTTTTTTGGATGGATATCAAATTGTTTTTTTTAAGTTACAAGAAGTGTGATTTTTACGTGTAAGTGACTTTTATTATTGCTAGGATGCACTCACAAGCTTTAACACTGGCGGTGCTCTCAGGCGCAGCGGTGTACCACTACTACGAGAAGAGTGTGATGGAGCATGGAGGGAGTACGGCTTCTCCAAAGTGAGAGAGTTGTATCTCATCTCTGGGTATCTTAATGGTTCTCTTTCACTTCAAATTTAATTATATTTTGGCCTTTATACGTAGACGGGAGATGCTTTCTATTCTGAGTTTCAATAATTCATGATGTTTTGTCCTAATTAATTGGCAATTTTTTTTTTTTTGGGATGTTAGGGTCGATGTTTTTTTTTTTTAAAGATGTTGTGTACGAAAAAAAAAAAAAAAAAAAAAAACTATCTTAATTAATGGAGAATCAATATTATTTGGTATTTTGTTCATAGGGTTAAGAATTTTTTTCCTAGGCAAAATTTGGTTACAAAACGAATATATCTATGAATATCAAGTCAAGTGAAATGGAGAGACCATATTTTATTTCTAATAACTAACGGATATACTATCACGTAATGTGATTTGATATATGTAAGCTAAAACATGAAACTGAGAGGGGAAAAATAAAATAATTTTGTTATTACCCTGCGACAGATGCACGTTACAAAGACACGCACACAAAAACACTCTTAAGCAGTAGAGTAGGAGCCAGCAACAAACTCAGGTCAGCCCCTTAACTTAAAGTCCTTGTTCGGTACCTGGCTTCCTGGATGATAACAAAAGAACATGCATCTAACTAATCCAGTGAGCACTATCATTGGGGTAAGGGGGTGTAAAGACCTCCCATTTGAATCATGCAACATTTGGGAATGTAAACCCAAATTTTTTCATATATACAACCTTACTGTAGCGTGGGTGTAAACATAAGAGTGATTATTTTAATTATTTGATGGGAGAGGAGAGAGATGGTTGATTTGTTTATATTATTATTATTATTTTTTTTTTTTTTTGAAAACCCAGTCAAACTTCATTCATTTAGAAAAGCAGAGTCAAAAAACAAAGCACTATGAGCTGGTGGTGGAGATTCTTCCAGCCACACAACTTCTTCATCTAATACATTGGCATAGCATGCTAAGGAGTGGGCCACAGAATTGGCACTACGTTTAATACAATTAAAAACCACATGGCGAAGGCCTGCTACAAGACAGCCAATATCTTCATAAATCACACCCAGGCGAGACCAATTTGGAGACGAGGAAGACACAGCACTGATGACCGCTACATTATCCCCTACGATTATCAATTCCAAGAAACCCGCATCTATCGCAAACTCCATTGATTTTTTGCATGCTAAAGCCTCCGCCTCCTCACTATCACTCACTGCTGCTCCCCTAGCTGATAACACTGCCATGACTTCTCCAGCTGCATTACGGATCACAACTCCTATTCTCGATCCATTTTCAAACACAGTCACGTCGAAATTCAGCTTGTACAGCTGATCCATTGGGGGCTTCCAGTTTTGCAAAATTTTAGGTAGCATCGGCCTTGCTGCAAGTGAGCCTTGAGCGTCCCTGTACTTCTTCAAGAAGTCTGTGGCCCTCCAATTCAGTTGCCCAGGATGCTGCATTACCCCACCATGTAACAAAGTATTTCGACGGTGCCAAATAAGCCAACAATGAACCAGAAAATTCTCCAATTCCTCCAATGACAGTTTGGACATCATGAACTGAAACAAATGTAAAAACTCCTTCATCTCTCCACCACACTTCTGTATCAGAGCACAAGACCCAGCCCAAACATCCTAAGCGGCGCTGCATTCCCATATTGCATGTAAACAAGTTTCTGGATAGCTTTGGCACACCCCACATGTAGCATCTGTCAAAATTTTCCTGCGGGCTAAGTTCACTTTTGATGGCAAAATATTAAGGCAAGCCCGCCATCCAAAAATTTTGATTTTGTTTGGCACCCGGAGTTTCCAAAGCTGAGACCAAACATGGTAATCCGCCCTTTGTTCCAAACTTTCTTCCCTGCCAACCGCATCTTCAGCTAACATGCGAGCAACCTGATACTCGGATTTGACTGCATACTTTCCATTACGACAATGCATCCACACCACTCTATCTTGCACCTGCCTTCAGCTCAACAGAATCCTAAGAATGGCCTCCGCATCAAATTGGTTGAATACCGAAAAAATTTTTTCCCTATCCCATTGGTGCACCCTCTAATCAATTAAATCCGAGACCCTCCATTCCCATTCATCATAATCAGTAGGAAATAGGATTTTATTACCCGAATGATTCGGTATCTATTTATCTTCCAACACTCGGATTGAGGAACCCGTTCCCACACTCCAATAGCACCCTTTTTTCAGAATTTGTTGAGCAACCAACACACTCTTCCAAACATAGGAGCTGTTAGGACAATCTATTGCCTCCAAAAAGCTACATCTCGGGAATTACTTGGCCTTAAAACATCGAGATAAAAGTGAATTATGGTTTTGTATCATCCGCCACCCTTGCTTGTCCAACATAGCTATGTTAAAGCTCCTAAGATCCCGGAATCCCATACCACCCACCTTCTCTGGTTGTGTCAAAAAACTCCAACTTCTCCAATAAATTTTTCGTTCATCACCAATCTGCCCCCACCAAAATCTTGCACAGAGAGCATCTAAATCATTGCAAAGCTTAGCTGGTAACAAGAACACACCCATAGTATACGTTGGAATTGATTGTGCCATAGCTTTGATTAAAACTTCTTTTCCTACATGAGAAAGCATTCTCCCCTTCCAACCCTGAAGTTTTTTCCAGACTCGCTCCTTCAGGTATGCAAATGTTTGGTACTTGGCTCGGCCAACCAAAGTCGGTAAACCTAAGTAAGTATCAAACCTATCCACTTCCTGAACTCCCAAAGCCTGTTTAATCCATTGCTTGTGACTGTCCGCTGTGTTTCCACTAAAATAAACTGACAACTTCTCCAAATTAATGCATTGTCCAGAAGTTTCAGCATACAATTGCAACGTATCTGAAACAACCTGTACTTCTTCTTGAGTTGCCTGACAGAAAATTAAAGAATCATTTGCAAAAAGCAAGTTAGAAATACAAGGCGCCCTTCTACATATCTAAACACCATGGATCTGCCCCTCAGATTCAGCTTTGGAAAGCAAAGATGTAAACCCTTCTGCACACAAAAGAAACAAATAAGGTGATAAAGGGTCCCCTGGACGGAGCCCTCTCGATGGAATAATATTTCCATAAGCTTTCCCATTAATGCGAACCGAGAAGGAAGGTGTGGTGACACAGCTCATCACCCTATTAATCCAATCATTAGGAAACCCCAGCCTAACCATCATACCCCTCAAAAAGGCCCACTCTACTCGATCATAAGCCTTACTGACATCCAATTTCAAAGCTAGAGCGCCATTTTTTCCCTTTTTCCTCCCTTTCATGGCATGTAAAGTTTCATAGGCTATCAATACATTATCAGTGATGAGGCGGCCTAGCACAAAAGCACTTTGGGTAGGAGATATCATCTGAGGTAGTATAATTTTCAGTCTATTAGCCAGCACTTTGGAAATTATTTTATAAATAACATTGCACAAGCTAATGGGTCTAAAATCAGTCATCTTTTCTGGAGACTTTATTTTAGGGATAAGAACAAGATGGGTATAATTAATCTCAGGTACCAAAATTCCAGAATTCAGAAAATCTAACACATCAGAGCTAACATCATTACCAACAATATGCCAAAACTTTTGATAAAAGAGAGCATTCATACCATCAGGACCTGGAGCTTTTGTAGGCCCCATCTGAAATAATGCTGCTTTCACCTCCTCCACAGTATACCGCCTCGACAACTCTTCCCTCATATCTGCAGACATCCTTTGAGGAACAGCGTCAAGATATTCCTCCATCCTTTCACATGTACCTGAATGAAATATGGTCTCAAAATAATCCACAGCCACCTTCGCCACATTAGTAGTGTCCTCCACCCAATTACCATGATGGTTCTTGATGCCATGAATAAAATTCCTGGTACACCTTTGTGAAGCTTTTGAGTGAAAGAATTTTGTATTCCTGTCTCTATGCTTTTGCCTGGATACCCGCGACCTTTGTGCCCAAAAAATTTCTTGTTTAAGTAGAAGATCATCCAGTTTTTTGCTGTCAGCCAAAACCTCCTTTCTACTCTCCTTCGTTAACTCTTCTTCATTCATTCTCTCAATTTTCTTTGTTAATTGTTTTATCTCATCCATATTAGGGGTTCTTTTGGATGAACCCCAGGCCAACAAATCTGCACCACAACTCTTAATTTTCTCCACGGTTGCCCCTAAACCAGTTACCTCCCCCCCCCCCCTCCACCTAAATGGACCCAAGAATTCGAGACCACCTCTTCACACTCATCCCACATCAACCAAGATTCTTCAAATCTGAATCGACATGGTCCTCCTCCCCTAAAATCCCAATGTGTTCTAATATGGAGAAAAAGTGGGACATGATCAAATGCATGGCTAAACCCATGAATTAAAGTGCTAGCTGAGAATTTTTCCTTCCACTCACGGTTCACAACAGCTCGATCCAGCCGTTCTCTAATATTTGCTGCACCCGGTCTTTTATTATTCCATGTGAACTTATACCCTTGAAAACCCAAATCAAATAAATTACACCCCTCCAATGCTGCTTGAAAGTCTTCCATCTATTTATACTGAGGTGGATGTCTGCTTTGCTTTTCTGACTGATGAAGAATCACATTAAAATCTCCAACACAACACCAAGGCCCCTCCACAAATGAAGAAATATGAGATAATAACGCCCAAGACTTCTTTTTTTCACTCGCTTCCAGCCACCCATAGAAACCTATGAGAAACCAAGTAAAACCATCTTCCTCAACCACCCTTGCCAATATATAATTTTCAGTAAAATTAATAACTTCTAATGTAACTTCAGATTTCCATAGCAATGCTAAACCTCCCCCAGAATAAGGTTTTTTAACAACAAACTTATTTGGAAAAGGCAACTCTCTACCATGTTTTTTAAAACCCTCTTTATCCAGTCTAGTCTCCATTAAGAAACAGACTGTGGGAACTTGATCCCTCACTAACTTGTGAAGGCTTTGAACTATCCAAGAGTTCCCAAGCCCTTGGCAGTTCTAGCTTAGAAGCTTCATTGTGTTCGGCAAGGGTGCATGGGCACCCCCGCCATTTCTTCTGAGTTTGAATCACCACTGCTCTTTACCCTTTTCACCACTGCATGCTATTCAGCTTCTACTACACTGCTCTCCGTACCACTATTAATTCTTTTTCCCAATACAGACTTAGCTCCTTCTTTAAAAAACTCCACCAGCCCAATTTCCATCTGTCTAAGCCTAGTCCAAGTTGCTTTTTGCTTTGGGCTTTGAGGCCCATAACCCGGGTCCACAGGCAACACGTGCATGGAGTCATCCACCTCAACCACAGCCCCTTTGTTTGAATTTTCCACCGCAGCTACAGCAGATCCCATGTCCTCCGTAAAAGTCTCCACACAGCCCTTAATTTCAGTTACCACGTGTGCCCCTTCCAAATCCGTTCCTTGTTTATCGCAGTTGCCTTCTTTACGTCTCTCATCTTGCTCCCTAAGGTTCTGCACTGTTACTCCGCCGTCCCCAGTGGCTTCATGGCTGACCTTCCCAGACCAATCCTTTCGCCAAACAAACTCCATTCCAGCATCTTCCCTGTCAAACATCCTATGAGAAGGTAACCGATTCCTACCCCCCGTGGCCTTCATCCAGTCCCCATATTGAAAAATAGCGTCTCCCTCATTCTTGGTTGCTGCAAAATAAGGAGCACAATGCTTTAAGTCAAGGCCGAGTAGCCCACAAAAATAGCAAAACAGAGGGAGGCGCTCGTATCTGAATGTAACCCAGTGACTCTTGCCATCTATCCCAGCCAAAAAAGCCCCTCGCCGGATCGGTTTAGCTAATGGGATAGCCATCTTAACTCTCATAAAATAGCTCTGTCCCTCAAGCTTCTATTTTTTCTCCACTTCCACCACCGAACCTAATCTACTCCCCAATGTTTCTACAATTTTAGGTGACACCATGTCAAACGGGGTGCCCCAGATTTGCACCCAAAGGGAAACTAAATCAAACTTAACATCGTCTACCGTCATCCCTACCTTCCAGCGAACCAGTAGCAAAACCTGATTATCAAAGGACCACGGCCCTCCCATAAACACCCGATCCATCTCAAACTCAGTTTGGAACTTGAGTTGAAATAGGTTTGTTCCTACTTCAATCATCTGAACGCCTTCCTCCAAACCCCATGTCCTTTTTAGTGTAGTTATGGCTGCCTTTCTATTAAACAACCAACAAGTAAGAAACTTCCCAATCAAACTAAGTGCACAACTCTCCATCCCTTCTTTGCATCCCTCCTCCAGAATCTCAATAACCTCTTCCTCTTCCACCGTCAACTTCATCTTCTCCATTATACGCGTAATGTCGTCTGCCATGGTAACCGGATTAAGAAAAAAGAAAAAGCAAACCCTTAAGAAACCCTAAGGGAGAACTATCTCGTAGTAACAAGAGAGAGCTCCTACAAGTGAAGAGAGCTCCTTAGCAGAATTTATGATTTATGCAGTGTCAAATCTGAACGGTTTTAGACCCCTTAAAACACAACCAGATTGGTTAACCTAGATTAATTAGCCAAGTTGTTACTTAGTCAAATTATGCAATTCTAGGTTAAAGCAATCAAATAATCACATCAAGATATAAAGCAGCGAAAAATAAATGAACACAAGATATGATAACCCAGGAAACACACGGTAAAAACCTAGGGAGGATTTGACCTAGCTATCCTCAAGGTAAACCTGAATCCACTATGCGAAAGAATCGAAGTTCATACAGAAGGACTACAAGCTCCTCGCTTGACTTCCTAATACTATCCACCAGTAGAACTTACTGACACGACCACGTGCAAGCTCTGAATCCACGGACTCCTTCTTTCTTGGATTCTTCAATCAGCTACAAGCACCCCCGCTTGATATTCTTTAAGCTTCAATGGTAGCAACCAAGTTGATCATCAAGATGTTGATACTATCTCCAACTTGAAAACCCTAAGCTTTGTGTAAAGGAAAGCTCCTCTAGATCTCACAAGAGATTTACACAAAATAACAATGTATGAGCAACAATACAATTGGAGCAACCTTCAAAAACGTGACTAGGGTTTAGTTTATATACCTAGGATAAAAACATAAAACCCTAAACGTTTAATAAAGTAGGGCTGAGTTGGAAATTCTGCAAAAAATTCAACCTGTGCGATTTTCGATCGATCGAGTCTATTCTTCAATTGATCGAGCCAGGCCGAAAGTCCCAAGTACTTCTGCAGCCACTCGATTCCAACTTTACAATAATAAACCAACTTTGAGCAAACCTAAACAAGACTAAATACATTGTTTTGATCATGGTTTGCCAACATTACAAATTAGAGTTCTAAATACATAAAATCCTAAGACCTTAGAACCTAACAAACTCTCCCTTTGGCAATCCGTGACAAAACCCTAATTAAAAGCTCAAAGTTTTACAAGTAAAAAGCCCTTTACAAAAAAATGCTCATAAATTTCAAATTCAGCCTAACTACTATCCATCGGTTGCAAGTGTAGACAGCAACTTAGTTGAATCAACCTGTATATTCCTGAAATACTCAACAAATGCATAAACGCATGTGTGACAGAAAAGAGTAAAACAACAGGTATAACATTCTTGTAAGATTTACACAACACAAAATAAAGACATATATGAATGATCAACTCATAAATATAAACCAGTAAGCAGTGAATCACAAATCAACAAGAATCAATAAAAGAAATGTATATCAATCAATGTTACTTCCCCTAACATGAATATCTCCAAAAATGATATACAAAGTGAAACACCTAGATACAATCTAAAAACTCCACAAGCTCATTTCAACAAGTAACAAAAATCTCCCCCTAACAACAAAACTCCTCTACAAGACAAAACTCTACTCCCCCTTTTTGTGACGGAATGCCAAAGAGCAATCAAGAGTCGCCATCAAAAGGGGGTGGTGAGGGTGAATGAAGATGCGCTAAATTGGCTCTGAGAGCACGAATCTCATCTAGTAAGTCCACCAAAATGTGACCATGAACCGCCTGAATGGTCATGACAGTCTTCAGAGTACAATGAACATCAAAGTTGGTCGAAGGAGGTGGAGGAACATCAGCAGCAACAGCAACATCACCAACTAGATCAAGAACATCCTCACCAGCAATACCTGTAGAAGAAGAAGGAGGAGGTGCGCTACTAGATGGCTCAGACCTAGGGTGTTTAGAACCAGCTCGAAGATGAGCGGCCCTCTGTCTAAGAAAAGACGCACCTATGGGAGCTATCACACGAACGGGCTCAGAGGAAGGGAAGTCACTAAGGTCAAGATAGAGCAAAATCCTATGAATAAAAATAGGATGAACAAGAGCATGAGAAGTAGATGAACTCCTATAAACATCGTTCAAAGAACGAAGAAAGAGATGGGGAAAACTAATAGGAGCATCAGTAACCAGAGCGTACAAAAATACACACCTCTCAAGAAGAATGGTGTGAACATGAGAAATGGGCCAGATGGAATGACAAGCTATCCTAAAGAACAGATAGTGTAACCCGGAGAGCTCAGCAGAAGTGATCCTAGGATCAGAACCCCACTGGACAGAAGTCCCAGTGATGAAAGATAAAACATCGCTCAGCTCGGGAGACTCATCATATGGATAGACAGGATCCCTAACCAATGGTACCCCTAGAGCATCAGCCACTACCTGAGGAGTAATGGTGTACTCTACGCCTCGTATCCAACTCTTTACTAAAGTGTTGGAATCATAGACGCGGATAGAGATGTTCGAAAAGAACTCTCTAATCAAGGCAAAAGGTGGAGGAGGATCGGAAATGTCCAACAAGGGTAACCAGCCCCGATGCTCAAAGTTTGCCCTAATGGCAGGATCTAGCTCATCTAACAGAACAGAACGCTCAGCCCAAATCTTCCTCTTAAGGTTAAGTTTCTCAAAAAGCTCTTGGTTTTTCTCACTCGGAAACCTCTCATGGTCAAAGGAAGGAGGGGATGGAGAGGAAGAGGGAACAGACCTATGGGCTCTAGTCTTCCTAGGCATGATGCTAAGGAAAGGACAGAGACACAAAAAAAAAAAACCAAAAGAACACAAGAAAACAAAACCAAGAACAGACTGCAAGTTAGCAAAATAAAACAATAGAACGAAAAATCTATATGATGCATGAACAGATACAATGCCATGATGCATGTACTAATGCAGTGAGCAATTAAGTTCAATTGAGATTAAATTGACAAAATTGGCTTGAGCAGGGAATTTCTTATCAAAAACCCCAAAAATTGAAAACCACTTGATGAAATTTTTAAACAAATTGATGAATTGAGCATTACAAAACACAGCACAAAGATTATAATGCTTAATTTCATCAATACAACAAGCCAATTTCATCAAATTTTACCCAATTTAATAAAATCCCTAAATCGGATCAAGAACAAACCCTAGAATTTTCAATTTTTCACCAAACTCAAAATTGATCAAATTAACAAGCAAGAATCATGTTTATGATGAGTCCCCACAAAAACCCAATGATCAATTGCACAAAAAAGGGCTTGAATCAACAGAAAATCTCAAAAATGCTAAATCCGAAAATCTTCCTTAAATGCATGAATTTATGCATGAAAACATGAAAATAAACTCAAAAGGAAGGGCAAAAGAGTCTTACCGACTTGAGGAAAGAGAAATTTTGCAAAAACTTCGGAGGAAAACGACAAAAATCTGAACTTTTTGACTTGCCTCGTCGGAGAGAGAAAGAAAAAGTTTGAAAAAGTTTTGAAAAAGTGTTTGAAAAAGTCAGATCTGAGCTTTTAAAAAAACTTCTCCACGATTTTCGATCGATTGAAAATTACATTCGATCGATCGAACGAACCAGACATTTTAAAACAAACTAGAGCACTTTTTCGATCGATCGAAAAACAGACTGGATCGATCGAAATAGGCAGAGGCTCACTAAATTTTGAGAAAAAAATCCAATTTTGAAAAACACAAACCTAATTTTGAAAAACAACTCCTCAAAGCATTAAACAAGGAAAGTAAAATGCATAAGTATGAGATAGAATGCTTTTTCAAAAACCCAAAATTTTTAAACCCAAATTTTGTCAACAACAAGATTCAATCATTCTCCCATTGAATTTCCTCAAGCAACAAAAATGTTGTGCACAAATCTCAAGATATTTTCAAACTTAGTTGGTCAGACCAAAAACACACACACTAGCATGTACAGTGTTTAACAAAGAGTAACTTATGTAGTGTGTGATACTAGCAAAGACTTGAGATACATGTGAGGTGATATGTGAATAGCAATCAAACACAAAGTCTATACAATTCACCACATAGAATTTAAAAGAGACTATCACCTAAAGAGTTACATCCTATAATTCCCACATCTCCTAGAACAAAAGCTTGCAATCATGTAAGTTTCTTACATTTTTGCCTCTTATTTGTATGAAATGGCATTCAGCCTAATAGTACACACCGATTTGAATTAAGTGAATTGGCATCAAGCCTAATAGTACACACCAGTTTTAATTTAATTTGAGGTTACACCTTATGTTCTTTTTGTGCATGTGCTACACTTTCTCGAGCACTCAATCTTATGATATGCACTAAGGTGTTCATGATTAGCTAGTTGGCTAGTGAACAGTGGTAAGATGGTTATTTATGTATTTCTCAAAAGAATCAAGTCCGAAAATCAAATAACATATGACTTCATGATTAAGACAGAATGATTAAGAACCATACACATCTTTCCCACATAACATGCACTACAAAGTTTCAACTAGTCAAGTGCAATGAATAAGTTCATCAAAGTTAAACAAGGTAACAAGACATGACATGTGTAAAAAGATAGACCAACCTTGTTTTTCAAAAATCAAGAAAAATAGTGTCAAACATAATTTTTGCTTTCTCCTTTTCTCCCTTTTTTTTTTTTTTATTTAAGAGAAAACAAATAAATCCTAAAATGAAATGCATGAATGTAATGCAATGAAAATCCTAGAACTAAACAAAAGAAAACACAAAAACCAAAGAACAATGGCCACAAAAGAATGAGCAATGAAGCACAAGGACCAAGAAAGCCAAAAGAGATTAAGGACACCGAAGAACACCAATCACTTGACGAAGTGTTTCAAACTTACTTCCATCAAATGGTTTGGTAAAGATGTCAGCATTTTAACGATCAGTAGGGATATACTCAAGAACAACAATTTTCTTTTCAACCAAATCCCTAATGAAGTGATATCTAAGTTCAATGTGTTTGGCCTTAGAATGCTGAACAGGATTCTTAGATATATCTATAGCACTGGAGTTATCACAATAGACAACCATGGTGTCTTGAGGTATCCCATAAACACTCAACAACTTTTTCATCCAAAGGAGCTGAGAACAACAACTCCCAGCAGCAATATATTCTGCCTCAGCAGTGGATAAAGAAACAGAATTTTGCTTCTTACTCATCCAAGCCACAAGATTGGCCCTAACATAAAAACACCCCCCAGTGGTGCTTTTTCTATCATCAGCATTCCCAGCCCAATCAGAATCAGAAAACCCAGCAAGAGACAAATTAGACTCCTTACTATGAAGGAGTCCATAATCACAGGTTCCACTCACATATTTTATAATTCTCTTAACAGCATTTAAATGAGAAACCTTAGGGTTGGACTGAAATCTAGAGCAAACACCAACACTAAAAGATATATCAGGCCTACTAGCAGTCAAATATAACAGACATCCAATCATGCTTCTATACAAAGTAATATCAACAGACTCACCTGATGGATCAATTGTTAATTTTGCATTAGCAGCCATTGGTGTTCTAGCATGAGCAGCCTTGTCCAAGCCAAATCTCTTGACTAAATTTCTTGCATATTTAGCCTGATTGATGTAGATTCCTGACTCTGTTTGCTTCACCTGCAATCCAAAAAAAATAAGTCAATTTACCAACCATGCTCATTTCAAACATAGCCTTCATTTCATCTGTAAAAGAATGAGCAAGAGAATCATTAGTAGCACCAAAAACAATGTCATCAACATAAATTTGAGCTACAACAAAACCAGTCTTATCCTTTCTTATGAAGAGAGTTGTATCTGCAGATCCCCTTTTGAATCCATGCTCAGTGAGATATGCAGTCAATCTGTCATACCAAGCCCTAGGAGCTTGCTTCAAACCATAGAGAGCTCTCTTCAATTTGTAGACATCATCAGGTCTGTAAAGATCAACAAAGCCTTTAGGTTGCTCAACATAGACTTCTTCTTGTAGCATTCCATTCAAGAAAGCACTCTTGACATCCATCTAATATAGCTTGAAGTTTAGATGACTTGCTATGGCTAACAATATCCGAATGGACTCTAACCTAGCCACTGGTGCAAAGGTCTCATCAAAATCAACTCCCTCCACTTGTGTGTACCCTTGTGCAACAAGTCTTGATTTATTTTTGATCACAGTGCCATGTTCATCTGACTTGTTCTTAAAGATCCATTTAGTTCCAATCACATTTATATTTTCCGGTCTAGGAACTAGTTCCCACACATCATTCCGAACGAATTGATGAAGTTCTTCATGCATGGAATTTACCCAATCAGCGTCCTGAAGTGCTTCATCTACCTTCTTCGGTTCAAATTGGGACAGATAACATGAGTGCGTGATCACATTCAAGGCTTTTGATCTCAACCTCATGTTATCATTTAGACTGCCCAATATATTTGTGGAAGGATGATTCAATCTCACTTTAGAGGATGGACGTTTGACAAGAGATGTTGTGATTTCTTTCTGTTCAGATGGAGGACTGAGCTCACTTTGTATCTGTCGAGTGTCATGAACTAGAGTGGATGGTTCTAAACTTGATGGCACTGAGACTGTATCATTCAACACCAACAGCTCTTCCTCATTATGTTTCCCAACATACTCAGTAGGAAAAGAATCATTAACTTCTAGGGGCTTATCTTGAGCAGGAACAATGCTTTCTGAAGATCCTTCATCATTTATCACAACATTTGAAGATTCCATGACTGTTTTGGTTCTCAGATTGTGCACTCTATAAGCTCTACTGGTGGAAGAGTATCCTAGAAAGTATCCTTTGTCACTCTTTGCATCAAATTTTTCTAGGTTCTCTCTATCACGCAGAATGTAACAGTCACTGCCAAATATCCTGAAATATTTGACCACAGGTTTCTTCCCTCTCCAGAGTTCATAGGGAGTCTTCTTGGAGTCAGGTCTAAAATACACCCGGTTGAGTGTATGGCAAGCAGTGTTAACTGCTTCTCCCCAGAAAGATTTTGGCAAATTTTTGTTATGTAGCATGACTCGAGCCATCTCCTGCACAACCCGGTTTTTCCTTTCCACAATCCCATTCTGTTGAGGTGTCTTGGGTGATGAGAACTCTTGATGAGTGCCTTGATCATTGTAGAAAGTAGCCAGCTTGGTATTCTCAAATTCTCTTCCATGATCACTTCTGATTCTGGCTATCACAGTATCTTTCTCAACCTGCAATTTCTTGCATAGATGTATCATCTTCTCAGGAGCCTCGGCTTTATCCTTCAAAAGCACAACCCAAGTATATCTAGTAAAGTCATCTACAACAACTAGAATATACTTCTTTCCACCCAAACTTTGAACTCTGGCGAGACCCATGAGATCAATGTGTAATAACTCTAAAGGTCTTGAAGTTTGAACGCTAGTCACAGAAGGATGCTTGGATTTTACTTGTTTACCTATCTGACATGGTCCACAAATGCACTTATCAATCTTTTCAAATTTAGGTAAACCGATAACTGCCTCACACTTGGAAATCTTCTCTAACTGCTTATGACTGGCATGCCCCAACTGTTGATGCCACAAATCAACTTGATCAATCTTTGCACTGAAGCACTTGTTGTTTACACTTGGTGTTATGTCATAACAATTGTCAGCTGTCCTTACACCAACACACATACAGTCACCTCCTCCATCAAGTATCTCACATTCATACTTGGTGAAAAGAACATTCAGTCCATTGTCGCAAATCTGACTTATGCTGAGTAAATTGGCCTTCAATCCATCAACATACCAGACATCTTCAAACACTGGCAATCCTGGAATGTCCACAGTACCAATGCCTCTGATCACAGATTTACTTCCATCTCCAAAAGTGACTATCCCAATCTTTCTTTCGAAGAGTGTTTTGAATAAACCTTTATTTCCTGTCATATGCCTGGAACAACCACTATCCAAATACCAAAGACAAGAATCACGTGCCTTTAGGGCGGTTAAAGCAGTATAACATACATAATTCTTATCACATGTGATTGTGCCAAGATACTTAAGGAAAGATTTACCAATAATAACAAAAGGCAAAGATAGCAAGTAGACAAGTTGACAATTAAGCACAAAAATTTTCCAAGAATCCATGACAACAGAGGTCAAGGATCAGCTCAGAGATCAAGAAATCTCCAACAAAAGAGCAATCCGCTCTGATACCACTTGAACGGTTTTAGACCCCTTAAAACACAACCAAATTGGTTAGCCTAGATTAATTAGCCAAGTTGTTACTTAGTCAAATTATGCAATTCTAGGTTAAAGCAATCAAATAATCACATCAAGATATAAAGCAGCGGAAAATAAATGAACACAAGATATGATGACCCAGGAAACCACACGAGAAAAACCTGGGGAGGATTTGACCTAGTTATCCTCAAGGTAAACCTGAATCCACTATGCGAAAGAATCGAAGTTCATACAGAAGGACCACAAGCTCCCCGCTTGACTTCCTAATGCTACCCACCAGTACAACTTACTGACACGACCACGTGCAAGCTCCGAATTCACGGACTCCTTCTTTCTTGGATTCTTCAATCAGCTACAAGCACCCCCGCTTGATATTCTTTAAGCTTCAATGGTAGCAACTAAGTTGATCATCAAGATGTTGATACTATCTCCAACTTGAAAACCCTAAGCTTTGTGTAAAGGAAAGCTCCTCTAGATCTCACAAGAGATTTACACAAAACAGCAATGTATGAGCAACAATACAATTGGAGCAACCTTCAAAAACATGGCTAGGGTTTAGTTTATATACCTAGGGTAAAAACATAAAACCCTAAACGTTTAATGAAGTAGGGCTGAGTTGGAAATTCTACAGAAAATTCAACCTGTGCGATTTTCGATCGATCGAGTCTATTCTTCGATCGATCGAGCCAGGCCGAAAGTCCCAAGTACTTCTGCAGCCACTCGATTCCAACTTTACAATAATAAACCAACTTTGAGCAAGCCTAAACAAGACTAAATACATTGTTTTGATCATGGTTTGCCAACATTACAAATTAGAGTTCTAAATACATAAAATTCTAAGACCTTAGAACCTAACAAAATCTGTTTATATTATTTGATATTATAGTTTATATTATTTTAATAAATTGTATGTAAAAATGAAAACTGAAATATTGAGTAAGTTATAAAATGGGGTGATAAAATGGATAAAGTGGTATTTAAGGATGTATAATAAGTTTTTTTTTTTTTTTTTTTTTTGCATTTTCAGATGCTGATGCTCATAGATGAAATTTAAGATAATTTGGTAGAATTTGTAAAAACTAACAAAAACCCAACGGTGGAGTCAAAAAAATATTTTTGGAGGGATCTTGATAAAACAATCAAGATAAACTCAAATACACACACACACACACACATATATATATATGCACACACATAAAATATTATAGAGAACTTACTATCTTGCTAAATCCAATAAGCATACAGAGAAATTGTTTACTTTAATCTAAATGCGTACAAAAATAATAATAATGATGATGCTCAAATTTTTGGTAAGTCAAAATATAATACATGCATAGTTCTCAGAACCGGACCAGACCGGAAGGTCAGACCGTGAAAACTGAGAATTGGGATGAAAATCGGTTTTTTAAGCATAAAGAACCGAGCATATATGGCAATTCCGTGAACCCCTAAAATCGGGGTTAGACCGCATGAACCGGTGGCCAAAACCGTGCAGTCCAACCCCTTAGCAATTTTTTTTTTTAATAAAAACAACTTAACACAATTTTATTCTATTTAATTAAATTATCCATCCCTTACAAAGAATAAAAAAAAAATATATATATATATATATATATATAATTAAAATCCTTCAAAGATATTCAACTTTAATTTAAAAATTAATCATAAATTTTAGTGTTTTCATGGTTATTATTTTATTTTATTAATTTTCTTCTTTAATTATTAAATATATGCTTGAAAATCATTAAATTTCCCTCACATATATAGATATATTAATTTTGCTAGTTTTATAAATTTAATATCTATATTTAGGCTTTAATTAATTATTAAATTAATTATGACGTCATCACGGTTCAATCCTGGTTCGATTTCGGTTCGACCTCAAAAATCTTGAACCTTTTATGGTTCAATGAATAGTCCAAGTCTGAAAACCATAAATATATGATCTTATGCACATAAAAAGAAATAACAACAATAACAAAAGAAACCGTAATAAAAAATGACAGATTTTTCTTGTTACATAAGAATCTTTTAAGATGGTCAATTTAAGGCCAGCAGTTGAGCTGGTCAATGTTCTTTCTTTTTAAGATGGTCATTAGAATAACTTAAATAGACCAATTCAAACCTTTGAATATTCAAAACCAAAAAACCAAAAAGTGAGAGAGAGAGAGAGAGAGAAGAGAAGAAGAAGAAGGGGAGGAGAAAAATCTTGGACCAACGAGTGAAGGGAAAACCAACTAAACTGGATCCAAACTTGGTGGTTTGTTAACATCGATCTATACATTGCCATTCATGCAAAAACTAACATTCCCCCAAGTACACGGAGTTCTAACTCCTATGTACATAAAAACCATGCATGCAATATTCTCTGAATTCTTTTTTTTTTTTTTTTTTCTCAGATTAAAGGCCTAAAAAATTAAATAGAGAGATGTCAAATGCCATGTTGAATGATCTTCCTGAAGATGTATTAATGGATATATTTTCAAGATTGCCAGTTAAGACACTCCTTCAATTCAAGTCAGTTTGTAAATCATGGTATGATATTATCAAAGATCCCGTCTTCATCTCTAAGCATGTTAACAGATCTAATCATGGCAACAATGGATATCTTGCTGTCACACGCCGCGATGACACTTTTGGTAGTACATGTTTAATATCTTTGTTCTCTTATGAAACATTTCGTGAAATTTATAACATAACTATTCCATCTAAAAAGGAACATAGTAAGGCACCTTTCAGAATTGTTGGTTCATGCAATGGTGTCTTGTGTCTGAATGTTTCTAAAATTGGAGACACAAATTTTTTGTTTAATCCTGCCACCAATGAATTTAAAGAGCTCCCAAAACCTGATTATCCAGTAAATGACCTTGGTGAAAATAAAATTCTTTTATATGTTGGTCTTGGATTTGGTCACAATCCGGAAACTAATGACTACAAATTGGTCAGAATTTCTTTTTGTAAGAAGATGAAAGAGTCATTTTATTCTACAGTTGATGTGTACTCATTGAGCACAAATTCTTGGAGAAGAAAGGATAAGCTTGTGCATGGAATTATTTCGGGGAACACTTTTTCTAAGGGGGACTTAAATGGTGCTTTACATTGGAAGGGTGCAATTGAGAAAAAGAAGGTGATTCATCATATTATCATATCGTTTAATATTAGAGATGAAGTGCATGGCTACATAAAATTGCCTGCTGGAATTGAACTTGATAACAAGGATTGGCACCCTTTTGTAAGGAATGGATTACCTTGTATCGTTGTTGTTAGTTCAAGACGTCAATATGAACCTGGATTTGATACATGGGTGATGAATGAATATGGGGTTGAAGAAACTTGGACAAAACAATGGAGTCTTGGACCTCTCCTAGCATGGAACTCGGTTGGATGTGGCAGGAATGAAGAGCTTCTCTTTGCAGCTTCCACATGTATGTACCTTTATGATCTACAAAAGATAAAACCTCCTCATGATGATATTCTTGATGGCGATATTTTGGGCAGTAATTTTGTAGACAAGATAGAGGTGGTCAATCACATTGAGAGCTTAGTCACAATTGAAGGAACAAAGGTCTACGTCAAAAGGCGTAAAAGGTCTTGGTTTAGGGAGAATCAATTTTTGCTCTTTGTTATTTTTCTTAAAATCATATCGCTCACCTTGTGTTTACTTAAGATCAAATATCCTGTATGATGGAAACTATTGGGTTAATGTCTCCAATTTTTTTTTTTTTTTTCTTGAATTGAATTGTCTCCAAATTATAAGGATGTCATACTATTGACAAGATTTTTTTGGGACTATTATTTGGATCCCTAGTGCAATTTGAATGCTCTCTTAAAAAACCATCAACTTCTGTGCATGTAGTATGCACCTCAATCGATCAATTATCAGCAACAAAGACACCTAGAACTTTCTTTCTGTCTTAAATTTGATAGCCATTGCCAATGATGGTTTGTTGAATTCCTGGCTTCTTGTGTTTATTCATTTTATATACAGTTAGAAACTTAGCTAAATAGAAGATCTATAGCTGACTCTTAAGAATTAATAGTCGATCCCAAAATTTTAGAACTAAGGCTTTTATTGTATTGTTAAACTTTATTTTATTTTATTTTTTATACAAGATAGAAATTCTACTCTAACATAATCTAAGAGTATATGTGTGTAAAGCTCCCTCCTGGAAACTTGAATCCTGGCCCTTGCCCCCTGCACTCTACAAGTACTTATACTTATAGAATGATCATCGCGCCAAGAATACGCGGTAGTATTGTTAAACTTTATTAATTGCAAAAGATAGTTACAATACATTAGTTACCATTGCAGGGATAAGACAAGTAGGTAAATCCTCCAACCAAACTAATTCAACAATAGAGGACACAGCCTTATCTACTACTTAATAAGACATAATATTTAAGAAGATTCACAAACAAAAGCAAATTCATAGAACCACATATGGCTTGAAACTGGGCCAAAATGGGCAAATACTCTTTTTGCACAAAATATACAGCATCCTGCCCCCTTTCCCAAACTAATTTGAGAAATGCTCTTCTTTTGTAACTCAATTTTCTCAAAATCAAGTTTCAATGTAAAACTCGATTTGTAGAAAATCGAGTATGGGGCAATCAAACTTTTAAAAAAAAAAATTGCATGGAACTCGAGTTCCATAAAAAAAATGCCACTATAGGCCTCCATGAAACGCAACTATAGGTACAACTTTAAAATAAAATAAAATAAGTAAATAAATAAATAAAATTGCATGGAACTCAAGTTTATGGAGCTCAAGTTCCATAAAAAATGCTACTATAGGGATTTAAACTATAGGGCTCCCTATGGAGCAATCAAACAAAAAACTTTTAAAAAGCTTGTATGTTTTAAAACACCACTATAGGGCATTAAACAATTGCATGGAACTTGAGTTCATGGAGCTCGAGTTCCAGTAAATTTTTTTTTTTTAATTTTCAGTTTGTTATAACTCAATTGTCCAAAAATTGAGTTTTAAATTAAAACTCGATTTTTAGAAAATCAAGTTTCAAAAAATGGACATTTCCCTAATTAATTTGAAAAAATTAGTAAAACGATATTTTGCGTGAAAATGGCATTTGCCCATTTTGGCCCTTGAAACTGGTCGTAAATATACTTGACAGTGGCAAATAGTATCGAATAAATGGCCATAACTCAAAAGTAGTATAAAGTTATGTTCAGACTTAATCACTTTGACAGGGGCAATATCATCCCACTCAAAAAGCACTTCAAAGAGTTCAATATCTAGGCAAAATCTAACCACATCCACAACAGCCAAAACACATCCATCGATGCAATAACCAGTCCTTGTGCATCACGAACGCTAACTCTCAAACCCATTAAGTCCTGCATCACATTGAACTTAACAGCGGAGTTTTCTTTATATTTGATCATCGTAAAACGCTTTACATTGATAACAAGTTAATAACCATGCATAATCTTGCTAGTAAAAAATTCAAGTTAACCTTGAGAATTGAGATTTCGTTGTGCTTGATTTTATCACTTAAGTCATTGCCTTGGCTTTGATTTTGACTTAATGGATTACAAGCTCACCAGAATCAAGTATTTGTACTATAGTTGCAAAAGCTTGTAATCCATGACCATAACTAATTAACCTTGAACCAGCCACCATGAACCTAAATGCAATTGAGCAATTTTGAGATAGAAAATTTTACAAATTTTTTTTCACAAGTTGTTGAGGAGATAAGTAGCAATTAGTGTAACATTCCTTTCACATTGATCTATTATTGATACTACTTTAATTATACAAACAATCACAACATGCCACCTCAACGATTGTAAAGAAAGTTGTGAATTTGGACAGAAATGAACTAGTTAAGTACTGCTCAGGAAAAAAAAAATCATGGATTGATTTAAAAATGTATTTAATGGTAAAATGAAAAAAAAAAAAAAAAAAATTCTAAATGAGTCGACCCAATACTTGAAAAGAACTAGGCAATAGGCATTACAAAAGATAATCATATCCTGTCATATTGTCATCACAGTAGCTCCACCATAGATGTTGAGCCTCTTATATAACAAATTAATTAACATGCCTATACCATACGTCTATACACCTCATGTGAGGGATGTAATATGAATTTGGGGGAACAAAATCCTCTTTTTGAAGCGAAAAATATATCCTTTACATCTTCATCATTTGAGATCTATATTTTTTAATAAATTTAGATTTAGAATAGTTTCTTCAACCCAAACCTTTTTCTTTTTTCTTTTTCTTTTTTCTATTTTTAAATAAGTGCACTGAAATAGACCGAAATAGACTGAATTAAACTAAATGAATTGAAATGGACTGAAGGGGCTGAATTGAAGCGAATGGACCAAGTAGACCAAAATGGACCAGAATGGACTGAAGCGGACCAAATGAACAAAAATGCTACATTAATGTAATTCAACAAGAATGGACCAAAGCGGACCAAATGAATTTCTGTCTTATATATATATATATATATATATAAACCAAACTAATACCAGTATTATCTCAGTGACTAAAAGCAAAAGAAAAAAAAAATTAAATATTATATTTTGAAGGCTGGAAAGGAAAAGTCACCCAATTAGAAATTTGATAAAATCTCTTCTAACCCATTTTGAAACTCACCGTTTCAGACTTTCAGTTCAGCGAAGAACAATTGATCATTTTTTAAATTAAAAAATCGAATTTTATATATAATAATAAATCAATTAAAATTTTAAATAATTTGGCATATATTCTTTTTTTAATAGAATTTCAACTTATGGTATCCACTCTTAATAATAACTCTTTATCATCAAACAAAAACACTAATCAGTTTTCAGTTTCTGATGTAAGCAGAAATTGAACCCTAAATCTTTTATTCAACCATCATTAGAACCCTCAGTTTGGCATATATTCTTCATCACATGTCTCTTGTTCAATTAATATATTTTTATTCCTTATTAAAGGACAGGAGAAAATGGTATTTTATGCATAAATTTAATGGTGGCCAGGCCAAGTGATAAGCTAGTTACTAATTGGCAAATTTACTAGTGACCATTTTTTTAATGTTAAAACTTGTAAATTTGTATCACCGTACACCATTGGTGTGATAGTCACTCCACAAGTATAAGTGCTTGTGGGGTGTGGAGGGTAAGAGTCAGAGTTCAAGTCTCCAAGAGAAAGTTTCACACACATATACATTTAAATTAGGCTATAGTAGAATTTCTATCTTTTTATATTAAAAAATAAAAAAAATAAAAACTTGTAAGTTTGTTGTTAAGTTTCTCGTCCTTTTTGGCATATTAGAGCATTCCCATTAAGGATTTTAAAATTTTTAGCATTGAACACTTCAAAAACCTACTTTTTTCATTATACCAACCCACTTTAAGATTTATCAAACATCAAACCTTCTATATTTTTTACCATTTCATTTAAATAATATAAACTACTCATTAAAATAATAATAATAAAACAACTACACCAAAATCTATAACAACCAACTAACCCCCTCCTCCACCACCCCTACCACCGCTCCACTTGCCATAACCACCATTGTAACAACCACAACCCACCATAGCCACCACCACCACAAGTCACAGCACCATCGTGGCAACCACAAAACAATTCTAAAGATGAAAAGCACTATAGATAGAACAAAAGCATTATATATTTTCCTTTCCTCCATTTTCTTGGCAAGTAAACAGTGATTCGAGGAAACTTTGAATGAGAAAAAGAACAAAAATTGAACGAACCCCATTATAATTGAACCCAAAAATCAATACATTAATATCTCAATTTCCAATTTTGATTTTTCTTTCCCTCCATTTTTTGGGAAACCAAACAAAGAGTAGTATTAACGAAAAAACAAAGTATGAAAGAAGAAACAATAGAACGAACCAGCGCCATTGGATCCAACAAGGAGGCAGCGATCACCAGAGTGAAGAGAGAGAGAAATCTTTGATTAAAGGAGTGGAACCCGACGGAGGATGACCCACAAACAATCAGACCCAGGCTCCGACCCACGAAGAATCAAACCCACACTTCGATCCACGCTCATGACTCCTTCGATCCAAACCAAAAACCCACACTCCGACCCACGACTCCTTCGATCCACGCAGACCCACGAAGAGAGAACAAAGAACAGAGAATAGAAGGAGAGAACAAAGAACAGAAAGAACTGAAAACGAAGAGAGAGTTGTGAGAATAAAAAAAAAAAAAATTTTACAATTCAGGCTACAATGAGCTTGTATTAATACAAGCCCACTGTAGTAGTATGCCAAAAATTTTACCATTTGAAAGCTTTGATGGAGTTTTTTTTTGGTGTTTTGATGCTAAAATTTAGCATATAGCCCTTTTAGCATCCTTAATGGGAATGCTCGAGTATTCATATCCTATATCCTATTTTACCATATTAAAAGTTACTTTATATGTTATACTATATCATTTGCAATTTTGTAATACACTCAACCTCCCAAATTTTATTTCACAATACAACACATTAAAATAATATATATTACACAATAAAATAATAAACAAATTATCCATCTCTCCTCTCTCTAATTTCTGTCCCTGCCTCAGTCTCTCTCTTCACAACCAAACAACCCAATTACCACCACCATGCCTACCACGCCACCGCTGCCCATTGGCCATCAAAATCCCACTGGAACCAAAAACCCAAATTATAAAAAAAAAAATTATAATAAAAAATAAAATAAATAAAAACTCAGCAAATACCCACCAAAAACCCAACAAACCCATTAAAAAAATCCAAACAACCCAGTCACCACCACCACGCCACCACCATGCCCTCCATGCCTTGAAGCTTCCATAGGTTTAACCACTCCAATTCCCTGATAATAAATTTCAAAAAATAAAAAATAAAAAATAAAAAGGAAAGAAAGAAAGGACAAGAAAAGGCCATCAATTTATGATCAAAACAAAGTATTTGTCACTGAAAAAGAAAGACAAAGAGAACCCAGAGCATGAGAGAGAACCCAGACCGTGAGAGAGAGGCCAGACGTTTTGAAGAAACCCAGAAAGACAGAGAGGAGATGAGACAAATGAAGAGACAGAGAGGTAGATATGTTATGCGGGAATAAAAAATTATTATTTAGTTTTATAATTGTGCTACGGTACCGTTACACGTACTGTGTCACAATTGTAAATTTCTTTAGGATGCAAGACCGGATAATAAGATGCTTTTGTGTTTTGATGGTAAAATATATCTAGGCATATAGCAGTGTGGGTGTGAATGCTTTTACAGTTGCAAAAAGCCACTGGTCCTGATTGGATGGAATTTATGGAAAATTTGAACTGAAATTTGATAGAATTTGTAAAAATGGTCAAATACAGCTAGGGAGAGAGAGATTAAACATGATACACAACTTTGTATTCTTTCACTACCATGCAAAAACAAACTTAGAGCATCCAATCAGTCCGTGGAAAATTTTTTCCATTTTATAAGTCTAAAACTTACTTTTTCTATTTTATACACTTATTTTTACAAAACACCCATATCAGTTTGTCTATTATACACATTTTTTCAAATAAAATATTCATTTCTTTAACCCAATGCTACAGTGTTACAGTGCCAAGCAAAGTCATGCTACAGTACCGGGGAGAGAAAAAAAAACTATTAAAAAATGATATACACATGCTACAGTGCCCGTGTAAATTTACACGAGTACTGTAGCTCGTGAATAATTTTAGAAGATTTTGCAAGATTTTAAACGGACTGATGTGGGCTGTTTTTGAATAAAAATGTGTAAATTTGAGTATTTTTTCTATTATACACACTTATACACGGACTGATGTAAATGCTCTTAGCATTTAGTAACCTCCTCTAACAAAAAGCTTAAGTTTGTTTTCCTAATTATCACCTAGGCCTAATTTATAAAACCACGCATTTCCTGAGTTTATTTTCACTCAGTTTACATTACAAGCTTTAAAAAAATTGAAATACACACCTTTCTCCAAATGGAACTCCCTGAAGAGATTGTCACAGATATTCTTTCTAGGCTACCCGTGAAAACACTATTGAGATTCATGTGGTGTACGCAAATCATATATGGTAAGCTTTTATAAAAAAAAAAAAAAAAAAAAAAAACCTCAATTCGTCACCTTGCACATCAAACAATCAACTTAGAACAACAGCTAGGAATGGCAATGAGTCGGGTTCAGGCCGGATTTTTCTATACCCAGACCCGACCCGCGGGTCAAGACCCATGGCCCGAACCCGACCCGTTAACTAAACGGGTTTTTTTCCCAGGCCCCATTAAAGGATTAGGCCCAATTCGTGGCCCAACCAAAAGAAAAAAAAAATTTAGATCCAAACACAATCATAATCACAATCACAGAAATCTTTCCCTTTCAAAATCACAATCCAAACACAATCACAATCACAATCACAGAAATCACAAACACAAATTTCAGATCTATGATTTTCATTTTTCCCTTTCAGAAATCATAAACACAAACACAAACACAAATTCACATGATTAAGGCGAACTGAACCAAAAAAAAAAAAAATGGAGACAGTTCGACATCGGCGACGGCGAGGACGAAACGGAGTTGAAACTTGAGAGAAACGGGAACAACGAGGACGAAACTGCATCCTTCCCTTCTTAAATCTGTCGGAACAGCAAGGACAGTTAACTCTTCTGTTATCGGTACTTCCATCTATCGGAAATGGGAGTCCCGCTAGCTCTTGTCTGATGAGTTCATGTTGTTCATGACGCTATACATACGGCTTGTGGCCGTACGTGTGACGGTGTGAGATCGCTGAGAGATGAAGAGATGAGAGGCAGTGAGTGAGAGAGCAGAGATGAGAGGCGTGAGAGGCTGAAATGAGGAGAGCAATCATAAGTTTAGGGTTTTAACTATATATATATATATATATGAGGGTAATTTAGTAATTTTATATATAATATAACCGGGTCTTAACTGGGTCGGGTTTTAGCTTTTTTATGATAAAACCCGGACCCGACTCGGACTTGCTTCGGGTTTTTTTTTTTTTTTAAACCCATACCCGACCCTATTCTTTATCGAGCTGGGTAAAATCCGACCCATTATGGTCGGGCCGAGCCGGGTATCCGCGGATCGGATCTAAATTGCCATTCCTAACAACAGCTATCTTGTAGTTCTGCTCTAGCGTCGCAACCTCAACATGCCAACATGTTACATTTCTTTTATGTGTCCTGTAACATATAAGGTACTACACAATATTAGTGTTCCAATATTTGAGCATTCTATGGAACCAACTTTTTTTTTTATGAACCAGAAATTTTTTAAGCAAGAAACAAAACTACACAGGCAGAGAAAGAGCCTCGTTTCTAATAATAGAAACAAAACAAGGAGGCCCCAACCCCACATCAAAAGAGCCAAAGTAGTTGTTTGACAAAGACTGCTTGGCTAAAACATGAGCAGCAAGCCACCCAACTGAATCTACAATTAGAGAAATTCAATTTTAAGGCTAAAACATCAGAGCAGATAGTTCTTATTCTCTAAGGAACATCCTGGTTAGGAAATCTCAGTGCATCAATGCAGGACTTTGAGTCACTCTCGATGAAAATGGAGTCAACATCCAAGTTTGCTGCCAAGTTGAGGGCCCAACTTATAGCTTCAGCCTCTACTTGGAGAGGGAGTGTGGTGTTCACTCTTTTAGAGCAAGCAAACACCACTTCCCCTCTCCAATCTCTAGCTACAGCTGCAATGGATGAACTCTCAATGTTGCAAGCAGCATCTACGTTGATCTTAATAGTGTCCCTATTCAGTTTAGACCAAGCTGATTGGATCCTATGGAACCAACCTTTAGAATTGTAGGTTCTTGTAGAGGCTTGCTTTGTTTTATAGTGCATTACATATTGGCTCAACTGCAACATGCTATCTACAAAACCCTGCTACAAAAGAATTATAAAGACTCCCAAAACACAAATAGCAATCGCGGAATAGTCTGATGGCCGGCAACTCTAATGGAAAGAACTTCAGACAAAAACTGGATGAGTCAAGAAATTCGGAGGAGCTTAGAATTTCAAATTTTTTGGATCATATTCAAATTTCAAACTTAGAATGGGATAGAGGTGTATCTAAGAACACTACTTCAACTAACCTTATTCCCTCAATAATTCAAGTTTTGAAATCACAGGATTATCGGCCAGGAAGTAGTGTGGTGGATTTAAACAGTTCTGGGCACCAACTTTCTGATAAACTTGATCCTATTTCTAAGGAGTGTAGTTTCAATACAACTCTTCCAACAACTAAGAACTTAGGTAGGAGCCAATCTCTGAATACAAATCAACAACTGGTGAGTGCTAAGGAGAAGGCAACGGAAAATACAAATTTAAATGGGGAAAATTTCAATGGAGGTATAGAGATGGATTTTATTCCAAACGAATGTGAGGATTTACCAAGCCAGAAAAAATCTTCTCTTCGGTCTTGGAAATGCATTTTACAAAGTTCCCGTAATCAAGCTTCAATTGATGACTCACCTAATCTTCCATGCTCGACAAAACATACATCTTCAGAGTATTCTTCTCTGGATTCCCATCTTCACAAGAAGAAAATTCTTAGTATGGATAGCCTGAGTATACCTCATTCTATTGCTGGGGGTACTCCTTCAGCCTCTCCTCCACCATGATAATTTTAAGCCTTAACTGTCGAGGGCTTGGGATCCTAGAAGCAGTTTAAGAACTTTGTTGTTTGGGAAATAAAGAAGGTCCCAAGGTTTCTCTTTTTGTCTGGACGGTTTCACAAACTGAAGAGGAAATTGGATGTGAGGAATGGTTTTCACAGTGTCAAGGATTGGTTTGGGCTGTGGTTTGTCTCTTATCTAACGAGATAATGTGGAGCTAGATGTTCAAACATCTTCACCACATCATATTGATGCTCTCGTAAAGTAGGAGGGTGTTGTTTGGCGACCTACTAGATTTTAAGGACATTTAGAAACTTCAAGAAGAGGGGAATCCTGGGATTTAATGAGACAACTTCCATGTCTCTCTCTCTCTTCCATGGTGCAACAAATGGATTGAAGGGAACTTGGTTTATGCAAGGTTGGTTTGTGGATTTTATAATCGAGAGTGGCTTGAGCTTTTTCCATATTCCAGATTATCTCATATCCCGTTTGGGTTTTCTAATCACATGGCATTAATGGTGAAAGTTCAAGTTGGTCCTGAAATAAAAACTGTCAAAAACACAGATTTAAACATTCTGCATAAACCATGGATTCGTGGACTTGGGCTGATGCTTATGGACTAAAGTTTGTGAAAGTGCAACAAAGGTGATAAGGAGAATTTTTAATTGGAAAAATAAAAGTTGTTGATCTCCAATAACCCGTCAGCTCTATTATACATACTGAAGACATCACGCAAGATGAAGCCGTCAATCTCTAAGCTGAAGACTTCACACAAGATGAAGCTGTCAATCTCTAAGCTGACAACTTCACACAAGATGAAGACGTTAAGCTGATGACTTCATCTTATGACCTGATGGCATCTACACCTGTACGGAATGAAAAGCTGACGGGGAGTAAGCTGAAGAGTAAGCTGAAGATAGTAAGCTAAAGAGTAAGCTGAAGGCAGTAAGCTGAAGATCTTAAGCTGAAGGGTAAGCTGAAGACAGTAAGCTAAAGGTAGTAAGCTAAAGACAGTAAGCTAAAAGCAGTAAGCTGAAGACAGTAAGTAAGCTAAAGGTAGTAAGCTGAAGACAATAAGCATAAGAAGAAGCTGATGAGAACAAGTTGAAAAGGGTAAGCAAACCTCCATCAGGATCCATTAGTAAGTGACAATGTTAGGGAGTCCACGAAGCTCACCGCATAACTGACGAGTTGACCTTAGGCAATGAAGATGGGTAGCCGACACTAATAAAGCTGAAGGGAGTAAGCGAAGCTGACGACCTTAACATGGTTTGTCTTGATCACCACGCATGAGTATAAAAATCCCACGCTTAATGTTAGTTTCCTACAAGGAAAGGATTTCGCAATATACACTTATAAGGATTCCTATAAGGAAAAGACTTCTAGCACAAGGAAGAGAGGTCAACCCTCTACTACTATAAAAGCCCCAATACCCTCATAAACCAAGATACACATAATTCACCTCAGCTCTAGTACTCTAGAGTTGTGAACAAGAGAATTCTCTGACTTAACCGTCAGAGGGTATTTGGCCGGTACCACACCGGTACCTCTCTTAAGGTCTTTACCTTTTGTGTTGTGCAGGCTCTTGTCAGGAGCATGTGAGGACCATGTAGCTTACTAACAATTTTTCAGCATCATCAGTTAGCGCCGTCTATGGGGAACGTTTTATTGCGATCCACAAGCCATACTATAGTTTCCTAGACAAAAGAGTTGCATGGTGCTCACTCACTCGAAGGCAACCACTAACGACATTCGAGAAGAGGAACCACCCACGACCGCCCTTAAGAGACAAGTTCAAACTCTCGCCTCTGTCGTGGAACGCCTCACCAAACAAAACCACGACCTAGAAGAATAGATGCGCCAGAAGAATGCAATGCCGAATAACCAAGGAGATGATCAAGAAGGAACCAGCGCTAAAAGAAAGAACCAGAAAGGACCTAAAGGTAGTAACGCCCCAAGCTGACAAAAATGACAGGATACCAGCCGTCCCTTCAGCTTAGATACAACACCCCTTTACATGGTCGCAGAAATGCAAATGATGAAGGAAAGGATGGACCTTATGATGAATGCCTTCAAAGGACGGATGTTCAGCGACCTCGACGATTTGGTCCACCAAACCGATTTGCCTTTCACCACCTCCATCAACTCCTTCCCCCTTCCACCCAAGTTTCGTATGCCGCAAATGGAAAACTACGATGGAAATAAAGACCCTCTAGATCATTTGGATTCCTTCAAGACCTTGATGCACCTTCAGGGGGTACCCGACAAGATCATGTGTAGAGCTTTCCCCACTACGCTGAAGAGTCCCACAAGGATATGGTTTAGCAGGCTGACGCCTAACTCCATCAGTACTTTCAAGGAGCTAAGCGCCCAGTTTGCTTCGCACTTCATTTGGGGACATAGGTATAAGAAGTCTATAGCATGCTTGATAAGCATCAAGCAACAAGAAGATGAGACGCTAAGGTCTTACATAGCACGCTTTAACAAAGAAACGCTTTCAATCGATGAAACTGACGATAAGATACTTGTAGCTGCTTTCACAAATGGGTTGCAGAAGGGTAAGTTCTTATTTTCACTATACAAGAACGACCTGAAGACTACGTCGGACGTGCTTTACAAGGCAACCAAGTACATGAATGCTGAAGACGCGCTTCTGACTCGAGAGAAGAGAAAAAGGCAGAAGGATACGCAACAAGACAGAGGATGGAAGATGGCAAGAACTAGATACACTGGACGAACAGAAGCTACACCACTAGTGGAACACCAAGCACCTACGGAAGTACTACCAGTAAAAAGGATGGCATAAAGAGCAGCACCTCTTTATTTCTAGTTTATCTTAGTGAATTTTAGTTATACTCTTCAGTTTTTCTATTTTAGTTTTTGCTACAATAACTCTTTTAAAGCCCAAAGGGCAGGTCTTTGTTTTCTTTTTAAGAACTATTTTTCTATGAATGCATGGTTTATTATAATAAGAGGAGTTTATTTAGATATGGCCAAAGTCGCCTACGGGTGAACGGTCACTACGCTAAGTCACCTACGGGTAGATGCATGGCCAAAGTTGCCTATGGGTGGATGGTCACTACACTAAGCAACCTACGGGTAGACGCATGGCCAAAGTCGCCTACAGGTGAACAGTCACTTCGTTAAGTCACCTATGGGTAGACACATGACCGAAGTTGACTATGGGTGGATGATCACCATACTAAGTCGCCTACAAGTAAACGACTAAAATGGTGACGAAGTACCAACACTTAGTCACCTCAATAAGTCCACAAAGTGGACGACCCTATTAAATCCACAAAGTGGACGACATTGATGAGTCCAAAGTGGACGACCTCACCCTAAGAGAATGAAAAATTATTAAGCCTACAAAGTGGACGAGTTTATCATTGAGTCTACTGCTAAGTCCACAAAGTGGACAAATTTATTACCAAGTCTACAAAGTAGACAAGCGTAAGTCCACAAAGTGGACAGGCCTATTGCCAAGTCTACAAAGTAGACGAGTTTGATATAAATCCACAAACTTGACCAAAGTCTACAAAGCAAATCAACCTAAGTTCACAAAGTGTACAGGCATATTACCAAGTCTACGAAGTAGACGAGCCTAAGTCCACAAAGCGAACTACCCCTCAAAAATGAATAAACTTATTCACATAGTGGACGAATGTATGACTTTTTCTGCAAGTGGACGAGTCCATCAAGTAAAAGCCAGCTGACGTTATTATCCACAAATGGACGGATTCGTGAAAAAATCCACCAGTCCACAAAAAGGACGCATTCAAAGAAGAAGACGGTTTGAAACCGTTAAAGAAGACATGTCTAAAAGACACCTTAAGTGGATGGATTCGCCTTAAATTACCAAGTACGAACGTATCCTAACATACATGCAAATGCTAAGGATAGATACACACACCAAATAAAAAGTAACAGGTAAAATACTACAAATAAAGTGATGTTTTTACAAGCAAAAGCCCAAAAACAAGTGGGCGTCAAATATTGTCTGAAATTAGCTTACGTTTACAATAAAGAAAGAAAAAAGCTTAAATTCATAAAGCCAAGGGGTCTTAAGGCTTTTCATTACCCTTTGAAAGAAGGGCCTGGACGCTTGGAGCAGAAGGGTCTTCAGCATTTAGGGTCTTCAACATGAGGGTTTGTCGACAGAGTCAAAGGGACGACGGGCTGGTCCACAACAAGCTGGGCAAAGACGACGCTATCACCTTTTAGGTCCGCTGCAGACTTGGTAAGATCGTCACCTTCCTCAAAAATAATGTCGCCTACGGGTGTTGACTGTAGAGGCTCATCCAGAAACGAAACCGATCAGTTTGCGCCACGTGCTTAAGCATTTAATAAAGGCGGCTCGAGGCGTCACACATGAGTGACCTTTCTGACGATGTTAACTCCATAACCCGTCAGCTAAAGCTGACGAGGTTATGGAGTAGGGGGCAATTGATAAGGAGAATTTTTAATTGGAAAAATAAAAGTTGTTAATCTCTAATGACCCATTAGCTCTATTATGCATGCTAAAGACATCATGCAAGATGAAGCCGTTAGTCTCTAAGCTGAAGACTTCACGCAAGATGAAGCTGCCAATCTCTAAGCTGACGACTTCACGCAAGATGAAGACGTTAAGCTGACGACTTCATCTTATGACCTGATGGCATCTACACCTGGACGGAATGAAAAGCTGACGGGGAGTAAGCTGAAAAGTAAGCTGAAGATAGTAAGTTAAAGGCAATAAGCTAAAGATAGTAAGCTGAAGAGTAAGCTAAAGACAGTAAGCTGAAGGCAGTAAGCTGAAGAGTAAGCTGAAGGCAGTAAGCTGAAGAGTAAGCTAAAGGCAGTAAGCTAAAGATAATAAGCTAAAGGGTAAGCTGAAAACAGTAAGCTGAAAGCAATAAGCTGAAAAGTAAGCGAAAGATATTAAGCTAAAGACAGTAAGCATAAGAGGAAGCTGATGAGAACAAGCTGAAGAAGGTAAGCAAACCTCCGTCAGGATCCATTAGTAAGTGACAATGTTAGGGAGTTCACGAAGCTCACTGCATAGCCGACGAGTTGACCTTTGGCAATGAAGATGGGTAGCCGACGCTAATAAAGCTGAAGGGAGTATGCAAAGCTGACGACTTTAACGTGTTTTGTCTTGATCACCACGCATGAGTATATAAGAAAATGTCTTATATCCCACGCTTAGTATTAGTCTCCTACAAGGAAAGGATTCCGCAATATACACTTATAAGGATTCCTATAAGAAAAAGACTTCTAGCACAAGGAAGAGAGGTCAACCCTCTACTACTATAAAAGCCCCAATACCCTCATAAACCAAGATACGCATAATTTACCTTAACTCTGGCACTCTAGAGTTGTGAACAAGAGAATTCTCTAACTTGACCGTCGGAGGGTATTTGGCCAGTACCACACCGGTACTCCTCTTAAGGTCTTCAGCTTTTGTGTTGTGCAGACTCTTGTCAGGAACACGTGAGGACTGTGTAGTATACTGACGATTTTTTGGCATCATCAAAAGGAGCATTCAAGTTACTAAACTCCAGACAGATTGGTGGCAGCTCCAAATTTTTAATTCAATTCACAAACTCAACTTGGCAAGTTCTCAGTAAAAAAAAAAAAAAAAGCAATATTGTAGGCTTTGGTTTTTTGATAAGGAACAATAAAGGTTGAAGTCTTAGCAGCATCATGTCATCGTGTTCAGAAAAATTTACTCTCTTTACACATAGCGAAGGGTGATGAGATTGGCGTTGTTGTTTTGTCAAACTATCAGCTTCTCAAAGGTGATCGTGGAATGCAATTTTGCTAAACTAGTGGATCTCTTGAATTTGGACAAAGTTCTCTCTTTAGAAGCTGCTAGGATCATTGAGGACATTAGCTTAATTAGAGGTTTTTTTTTTTTTTTTCTTTTGATAGTACAACATTACGATATAATAAAAAATAAAAAAATAAAAAACCTTTTAAAAAAAATTTTTGATATGAACCATGTTGTACATAAACATTATATTTTTTAAGGAATATAATATACATAAAGAAGGAAATGATTGCATGGAATTTGTAAGTGTTAATCCTAAGCTCACCTAAAAAAAGAGGAATACTCTAAACTCTAAACTCTAAATCACATTTCATATGTAAATACTACTGCAATAAATTATAAATTAAAGAGTCAGCACTATACTACCATGCTATTCATCCAAAACTAATAATTTAAGAATAAACCTACCAAACACCATATATAATCGCATGGTTTTAACATTTTTAGATTGATAAAAAGACAAAGAATGCATTTGAGGTTTTGCTATGCAACTACCCTGATTAGAACCAAACTGGAACCAAAAGAGGCAAAACAAATCCAAATGTGCTAAATAAATACTCCCTCCGTTCTAATTAGGGAAGGCAAACTGATAAAAAGACAAAGAATGCATTTAAGGTTATGCTATGCGGCTACCTTGATTAGAACCAAACTGGAACTGAAAGAGGCAAAACAAATCTAAATGTGCTAAATAAATACTCCCTCTGTTCTAATTAGGGATGGCAATGGGGCGGGGCAGGTCCAAACTATGGGGTCTTCACTCCCACCCCATAAGATTATGTCTTGCTCCATCCCCGCCCTGTCCCGCATGATGAAGAAAATTTTCTTGCCCCATCCCTACCCCTTAGGACCTTGCGAAGCCTCGCCCCACCTCGTAAAACTCTATTTTTTGTTAATTTACCCTACAACTAGTATAAATTTTTTAATGAAACTTATTTCATTAATAAAAATATACTTGAAATTACAGCTAAATTTATCACATCAAATCAAATTAAATTTTAGAAAAAATTGAATAATATATCCAAGCGTTTAACAAGACAATCATAAAAATAAAAATAAAAATAAAAACTCATAGTATAACACATGACAAAATAAAGGCAAAGAACCACATTGGGTATAGTAAAATAAGCTAATATTAATTGTAAGGACCAGATTTGGATCCCTATCCCAAAAGGTGGATGGACTTAGGCCTAAAAAGCCTAAAACAATGAATTTTTAGAGAATGGGTTGGAAAACTGGGATTTAATAAATCAGACAAACACTAAAAAATATTTAGGTGACAAGAAAATGTAAATAGACAGGTTTTGTCACAACCCAAACCAGTACTTTAGGATTTAGAGCATGATCGGCATGTTAATATCAAGTTTACCTCAATACTAACACGAACCAACCTAAACTGAAGGGGCTTATCAAGAATTTATTCCTTGAATTCTTGCTTATTTTCTTACATAAAACCATAATATACAAAAATGATGAAAACTTGAAATTTCATTTCCTTGAACTTGGAAAAATTACCACTTGGCTAAAATGTCAGGTATTCATGCAAATATTACATGGCTAAACATTTAGCAATCTCTTATTACAAACCTAACCCCAAAGACATACAATCGGGGTTTAAAACAAACTAAGATACTGAATTTCATCTATGCTTAAGAATCAAGTACATCTTGATTCATCCTATACAACAAAAGAGCTAAACTACTATACAACAAAAACTCTACAATCTAGCAAACGAGAATTCACGAAATCCTTGCCACATCTAACACTCTCGCTGCTTCCAGGAAGAACCTGTGCACTAAAATATAAAAGGGTGAGCTGCGAAGCCCAATAAGGTTTTTAAGCTCCATAGGCCTTTAATAAGAATGTATATAAATCAATTATTTTATGGATATGCTAGCTTTGATAATATAGCTTCATACTATTCATGTTGTTCTTAAAATAACGTATGAACTTTCAGATAGACTACATTTTCCTTTCATATAATAATAAAAGGACATACTAAGAAATGTAAACATAATTCCGTTATCTTATTTTTAAAAAGACTATAAAATGTTTCATCATAAAATTCTTTTCAAAAGAGCTTTTACCTTTTCATAATGCATTTAAACAAAATCATTCTCTCATGATCAATAACGTAATATAGTTGTTCATAACATATTGGTTATTCCATATCTGATAAGTCTATACAAAGAAGGCCTCATCACATTTGGTTGCCCTTGTGTGTATGATATTGTCCTCTTTGGGAGGCCTGATGGCACATCCCCTCAAGGTTTTATTCCTCCCCGCCGTCCGTACACATTGGGGAGAAGGCCTTATTTAGATTAGAGTTAAGGGCAACCCCATTTCCTCTACTTTAAATGGCCAAACAGATAACACTTTTCCATGGAAAGCCAATAATTAACCCCTACTGGCCGAGTTCAAATCACCAGAGGATATAACCCGAAAACATTTCCATACTTATACATTATACTAAAATTTCTTATTTTGCATAATATTCCATAATAATAGCATATCCATCTCATTTTTAAATATTATGTTCGTGATATAGATAATGGCATCGATATGCTAAAATTATCATGTATATAAGCTTGCACAACTCACGAACATATATTTTACTTAAACCATGCTTATAGGTAATATCTTTAATTAAAAAGTTTTAATGCGTAATACTTTTGAAATAATCTTTATACTTATCAAAAGCACATATCTCAAATCCCTTACCTGAAAACAAAAGGCACGAGAAATTGTACAAGAGGTGCTCAAGTGTCCGTGTTCTCGTTCTCGACACCTAAATGAAAAACCAAAACTTATTACTGAAAAACTCTTTCTAAGTCTTTAAAATTATACCTCAAACACAACCTAACTCTCAAACTCAAGAAAATCTTAATTCCCATCATATAAAGTTCCCCAAAGCATATGATACAATCATCAAACACATTATGCATCCAAACCATAAAGAAACCAAGGCATAAAATTTATATATGATCCAAACATACCAAAGGATGAGCATATTAAATTATAGCTCAAAACATTCACCCTAGCTTCAAAATTAAATCCACAAAGTCAAAGTTATATTACCCTGTTTACTGCTCATTACAACATCCAAATGTCATGAAATTTTATATAACTACTCCCCTGTATGTCCAGTATATACCATTAAAATTTTGGTTTCAAAGCATAAAACCATGATCTTGTGAGCTCAAAAATGTGTTGAAAACACAAGAGCTATTTAGACCCCCAATTAAAATTACAGCTCGATAGAATTTACACAACTTTAATACAAAGTGCGGAATAGTGTAAAAGCGAGCGGATGAACAAGTAAGCTACTCTAATCCATAAACTAAGCAACACAGCAGTATAATGGAATTAAACAAGAGTAGGGAAGAAGGATGCAAACACAGAAAACACCGAAACGTGTTTTTGAAGAGGAAACCGAAGAACTCGGCGAAAAACCTCTCCGCCACCCTCCAAGCGGAAATCGATCCACTAGACAATCAGTTGGGATACATGAGTAAGCAAGAGACCCTCCAAGCCTAATCTACCCGATGTACCTAAGCCCTCCAAGCTCCTACTCCAACAAGGCTTCTCGGAACCGTGTCTTGTCTAGCACCCCGGATCCCGCAACAAGCTCCATGTTGCATCTGCCATTCCAGGCTTCTTCCAATGCTACCCAGCAGCACCAAAATGTCACTCAACACTCTCAAAAGGTGTGGTAAGTGTTTGGGCTATCAACCTCTCAATGGTGTGGAAATGGAGAGGGAAGGGTTGAGGAGATACCACAAGCAATTGTATAGAGAAAGGTGGGGATGACAATCTCTAATTCCAAATGTGTTTGGCTAGGGTTTTCTCTCTGAAGCATTCCTCAACATTTGTGGGTAATGAGGGTTTATATAGGATAGGTGCAAAATGTGTGAGTCAGTCAGTACAGGCTGGCAGAACAGCATGTCTCGCGGGTGTCTCGCGGGAAGGCCTTACTCGCGAGATACTCGTGAGAGACAGCTGTCTCCACTTGACCTGACTCTTCGCATTCCAGCATGTGCAAGGCACATGCTTCACTTCGCGGGAAGCTAAGTCGCGACATACCCGCGAGAATCCTTCAGCCTCCAAATTGCTTGAGTCTTCACACACTCTCTATCACACAACCCTTACATCAATTCCCACAACACATATAGGGTATAAACGATTGATAATAATTACAATCAAATTTGGCACCAAATAAAAGCCAACAAAATACATAGTTGTAAATAACAACTTTACAATCTCCCCCTTTGGCTATTCCGTGACAAAACTGTAAAACAGACTCTAGACTTAAACGTGAGTTTGGGAACAAAGGCAAAACTCACTCACACCTAATTCTAGATTCTGATAAACTCTTGAAACATATGAACAAGTAACTCCTGAAACACAATAACAAACTAATATCATTGAATGTAGAAAACTTGAAAAGCATATGGAGCAATAAAAGCATGATCCAGCAAAATGAAATAGAAACACTAGATCATGGCAAGATCAAACAAGTAATCACTATACACAAGCAATTACTATGCTCATTCACACAAGGAATGAACATCTGGATATGCAAGATGATAAACTCATTTGAAGAGTATCATTTACAAATCCAACACTCAACCAATGCAAAATACTTGAAGTATTTGCATCTAGGAACAATCCTACTAGGGCATAAGAGTGTTCATCACTCAACCAATGCATAGAACGTATATGCATCTAGGAACAATCCTACACGGGCACAAGAGTGATGTACTGAAGTAAAATGTGTGACATTGAACTTCAATAACACAATCATAAAGGCTGCATAAACAATGTACTGAATACGCATGGCACATACCATAGAAGCCTACAAACATGCAATGAAACAAACCCTTAAAGCTTACAAAAGCAACATGGGTACATGCAAAGTATGCTACAAAGCATAGAGAATATCATAAAAGAAACAACTGAAATAATACTTAAATAAAGCATAGTATCAAAGCTTTAGACCAAAAGCCGTAAAACAGTTATAAAAACTAAACAATACTGAATAAAAAACCGTCTGAAAAACCAATAACCAATGTTACTAAGTTGCTAGACTATGCTCCCCCTAACGCTGTACAAGCTCTTCTCTAGCTCCCCCTCAGAATTTTCTCCCCCTTTTTGACCGGAATGGCCAAAGGGTCAGAACTGATCTGACTCTAAATCCAAGCTGTGCTCCATAGATAAGTCTTGTACTTGAGAAGAGAGCACGGTGATCTGTCCTTGAAGGTATGCAAACTGGTCCGCGGTGTACTGCACATGGGAGTCAAGCACCGTAGACATCTGATCCATCTTAACAAGCAACTGATCAAGTTTGCTTAGGCCTTGTGGTGGAGCCGAAGATGATGGCTATGCAGAGGGCTCAGAAGCAGAGGTGAACCTGTCAATCTCTTCCTCTGTATCTTCACCTTCATCTTGCTAAACCTGTCGTGGTGGCGGTATGGTATGCACACCAGTCTTAGAACCCTTGATGTGTGCAGTGCTCCTAGTCAGTGTATGACCACCAATGGGATAGTCCCTCTGAACAACCGTGAGGCCACTGGGTAGCTTGAGCTTTGCCTTGGCAATCAATCCCATGATCAAAGAAGGAAACAGCATCACAGTCCGTGAATTCTGCTTTGTAATGCTCTTCTTCAGGACATGCATGATATGGCCACAAATGTCAATCTCCTTATGTGTAAAGAGATCATACAGGAATCTTGTTCTCAGAGCAGAGAGAGTGGTGAGATTGGTGACCGGATAGAGATTGTGAATCATCACATAGCTTAGTGTTTTTCTCTTAGTTTCTTGATCCCCCTCTTTCATTGCTTCCTCCTTCTTTTATACTCTCTTTCCCTTTCATCTTTTTACTCCACGTGCATGCCAGATAGTTGGTGTTGATACTTGTCCCATCAGCACCTCCCATAAGTCTTCATATAGTAGCTGTAAGGCTAAAATCCACTATTCTGGTATCACCTCCACATTAATGCAGTCAAAGAGTTAGTTGTAATGCATTTAATACGGAGGCAACAGCTTTCTCTTTAGATATTTTAGAACTCCTCCCTGTCTGATGTCTCTGCAATGCTTATCTGCTCCAATAGAACTTCCTGGAATGTTACCTTGGTTGACAGACTACCTCTTCAGACCTCGGCTTTGGCTGGCCGAGGGGCATTTATCCTCAGCCCATCTTGTTGAGCCATTATGACCAAAACTAACCTCTTTATTTACCAACACAATCTCTTCTGACAAAGATTCCTCCTCATCAGACAAACCTTCATTCTCAACTTGGCCCACAGGTCCAATATACAAATAGATAGCGAACTCCTGGGCCTAATATCCCTATAATAACCCCTCAAGATTCTTCTTTCTGGCTTCTCGAGAAGAAAGAAGGATTTCGATGTCACTGTATTAGCTCTGTGCCCACTTCGTCCCACTTCTGCTTATGAAGACACCTTTTTAACTGCCCAAGGTACACTCCTGGTGCCGTGGCGATCGAGGTGCGTCTTCATTAAATTCTTACAACTCCCTATCCCCCACATTCTATGGCGGGATGCGACTCTGACGGTTGAGGATTTCGCTGGGAATCGATCGGGAATTTTCCCACTCCCAGCTCTCTCCTTGGTATAAATACCTCTCAAATCAATCATTCACCTTATCTTAGCATTCATTTTGTTCTAGCGCACATACATTGAACCTGTCAATTCCTCTAACTCACTCATGCCTTCTCAAATACAAAAAGCCAGTCCGAGGATACTTCCCTTCTTTCTGTAAGTTTTCCCAAACCTTTACATTTTGTTTTTCCATTTTTTTTTCTCTGTACTTTTCTCCTTCTCGGTTCCATTCTCTTTTCTCAATCTCTTTAGCTCTCCCAACCCATCCTAGAAATGGTTAGATTTAAAAGCTTAGTAGACTTCAAGGAAGGAATGGCAAACTTTAGGGCTTAGTATAAGATCCCTCCGAGAGCAGGCACTAGGTACTGTAAAAAGGGACAATGACACACAGATAGGCAAGAGGGAGAAATAGTAATCCCTATGATTGCCTTCATAGAAGGAGGGATGAGAATCCTTATAGGTACTATCACCAGAGACTACCTTAGGGCCCATAGGTTAGCTCCCACCCAATGTGCCCCCAATATGTTCAGAATCTTAGGTTTTGTAGACACCTTCAACAAGAAGATGGGCTTAAACCTCACACACCACGATGTTAATTGGATCTACAACCTCCATCACTTAAAGTTTCAGGGATATTACCTCAAGTCTATGTACCCTAAAGTTAGGCTCATTCAATGCCTTCCCAATTCCAATAAGGGTTTAAACAAAGACTTCTTGATTGTGTCAGGGGAATAGCACAATGGCCTCCCTTACCCAACAAGAGAAGGGTAACCAGGTGGGGTCTTAGGACTAGGTTTGGATAATAGAATAAGTTTTTCTTTAATCATCTCTGTATATTTTCTTCGTTGACAATGTTTTCTTGTTCCTCTCTATGGTTTCCCAGATAGGAACGCTGCTATGCCCAACTTCGGCCTTGTGAACCAAGAGGATTTCGACAAGATCTTGAAGGCCAAGGTGTTCATACAAACAGCCAACTCAGGGCAACTCAGGCTGAAATGTGTCATCAAAGCTAATAATCCTCGGCTGCACTGAATCAGTATAGTGGCTCTAGGTTTTCTTCTTCTCGGCCTTGTTCCAAAAGGCACGCTCACCATAAAGCCTAGATTCGAAGGCATACCAAAGGTAGCCTCGCCACCACAACATACATCCGGAGTAACCACTTCTTCTCGCCCCTCCAACATAGAAGAAGAAGAAGTAGTTGAAGTACCTGATTCTGAGGACGAGTTTGAAATCTTCAGCCAAGCTTTGTTCCCAAAAATTTCAACTCTTATTCTTGGCCAACCTTTCTCACCAATACTTGACAAGATGGGGACCCAGCGCAAACCAAGGTCCTCCCTGCTAGACCTGATAGAGTCCCAACCGGGGAAGGACACGCCTAGGAAGGCAATCCAGAATAACCCTCCCACCCCCCCCCCCCCCCCACCTACCTTGCCTTTCCAACCTACCGACCTGAAAAGGAAGCAAGAACCAAAGGGGAAGGAAGTAGTGGGAGCTGTAAAAACCCTTCCCCCCCCAAAAGGATGAAGCTCAAAGGGCGGCCAAACAAGCCAAGGTGGGGCAGAAAGCCACCGAGAGACAGAGTGATCCTTAAGTCGGACCTCTAGCCTGGCTTCCTTCCCCAATGCTGGATGGGAACTCCCTGTTAGCTAATGCCTCAATTAGGGATTTTCAAGAAGGACTAGCTAGCTATGTGGCCTATGCAATGGAGCAAGCTTTGCTGTTCCCCAAGGCTATGGCTGAGCTACGAGGCATGAGATCTTCCTCAGCCTCAAGAGATATCTTGATATGGTATGTCCTCTTCCTAGCCCCTTTTTCTTCTCCCATTTCCTTTTTTCTTTAATTGCTTTCTTAAGTTTCTTTTTCTAACCCCTGATTCTTTTCTCGGCAGGCTGTTCAAGCCACATTTCAGGTGAAGGAGATAACCAGCTACTGCCACCAGCAAATAAATGAGGAGGAAGGGAGGCGTAACACCGTTGTGGAGGCCTTTAATGTGGCCGAGAAGAGCAAACAATAGCTCAAGAAAAAGCTGTTGAAGAAGGGGAGAGAGAGAGAGAGAGAGAGAGAGAGAGAGAAAAAGCACAGTAGCCACTCTTGATAGTGCTGAGAAGCAAGCTGAGGACCAAAAGGTACGACTTCGCAGCGCTAAGGATCAGCTGGCCATCTCTAAAACTCAGATAACTGCTCTCAAGAAGAAATTGAAGGAGGCTGAGAAAGCAAGGGAGCTGGTTAAGAAGGCTCGAGATCAGGCCTAGCAAGATGGATATGACCTAGAAGTGGCAGAGACCAAGGAAACCCTAAAGGCGAAGGCCTCGGGGGTATGCAGGACCTACTGCTCCCAAGTATGGAATGAAGCTCTCAACCAAGCTGGGGTTGAAACTTCATCTGTACTTAGAAGGGCAGATAAGGTGTACTATCCCCCTTCCATCTAAAAGTCTGGTTCTTCTAGCTCAAGGACTAATACCACCTCCGAGGTGGCAGAGGTGGGTAAGGATAATGCGGCCACTATTCCAACTTCCTCTAATAAACCCGCCAAAGAGGCTGAGCAACCCAAGGTCATAGAGAAAGAAAAGGACACCAACCAGGGAGTGGCCCCTGATGCTATGAAGCCTCTAACTACCACCTAGGACCCTCATGTCGAGAAAGAAGCTCCTAAAATGATGGAGATCGTCCTAGCCACTCTCTCCTTGCCTGCCAAGGCTGATCTAGCAAGCAAATGCCTCGAGGTCTCTAAAGTTGCCTCTACTCAGTCTGTCCATGGCCCTTCCAAAGACAAAATTATAATAAAGAAGAAATAGTTTATAGTGTAAATTTTTTTTTTTTTCAAATTTTGTAATTGATGTGACATCTTTTATATCCAATCTACCTCTTTCCAAGGCTTTAGTTAATGAAAGTTATGAACAATTTCCATATTTCCATGATTTTTATATAAGTGTTAACATAGTTTCTTTCTTATTTAACACTTAATAAATGTATCAATAATGTAAAATTCTTTTTATTAATTTGTATAAGTAACAAAAAAGTTGTCCCATCTTACATGATCAGTATTAACACAAGTGAAATCTACTAAATTCATCACCTCGGCAAAGCACAATCTTAATTTTAAGAACATACAAAGTATTGCAACATGCATATAGGTTTAAAATTACTCTATGCCTTACTCATTTATAAGTTCATAGCGTCAAAGGGATAGTCAACTTTTAAACAAACACAAGTATGCCTGTAAATGCTTTAAATGATACTCATTAGCATCTAATTAAGACTCTTGTTGCAGTAAAAATCATTGTTGTTTGGAGTGATTATACCTGACATTAAATTAATTAATGAGGAATACTAATTTACCTTAAACGTGTAGTCCAAAAAGTTTGCAACAACTAAGGCTTTGCCTTAGCATTTGGCAAAATGATAAGAAGCATTAATTTACCCAAAGCTAGTGGTCTGAGGAACCAGGCATAGCTAAGGTTCTATTTAATACTTAGATTAATGTCAGGAAGTATTAATTTACCCAAGCATGTGGTCTAAGGAGCCAAGCATAGCTAAGGTTCTATTTAATATTTAGAAAGATGTCATAATGTGTTAATTTTACCAAAGTATATAGTCTGAGGAGTCAGGCATAGCTAAGATTTTGTTTAATACTTATAAAAATAACTTAACATATCAATTTACCCAAGGTATGTGGTCCAAGGAGCCATGCATGACCAATGTTATGTTTGATACTTAGACTGTTGTCAAGAAGTGTTAATTTTCCCAAAGCAGATGGTCTGAAGAGCCAGGCATAGCTAAGGTTTTGTTTAATACTTAGATAATTATCATAATATGTTAATTTTTCCAAAGTAGGTGGTCCAAGGATCTAGGCATAATTAAGGTTCTGTTTAACACTTAGAAAAGTAATTAGAAGATATCAATTTTCCCAATGTATGTGGTCCGAGGAGCCAAGCATGACCAAAAAAAATTTTGATACTTAAATAGATGTTAGAGAGTATTAATTTTCCCAAAGCATGTGGTCTGAGGAGTCAGGCATAGCTAAAGTTCTGTTTAATACTTAGAAAGATTTCATAATGTGTTAATTTTACTAAAGTATGTGGTCCGAGGAGCTAGGCAAACTTAAGGTTCTGTTTAACACTTAGAAAAATAACTTAACATATCAATTTACCCAAGATATGTGGTCCGAGGAGTCAGGCATGACCAAGGTTATGTTTGATACTTAGATTGATATCAGGAAGTACTAATTTTCTCAAAGCAGATGGTCCGAGGAGCCAAGCATAAGTAAGGTTTTGTTTAATACTTAGATAATTGTCATAATATGTTAATTTTCCCAAAGCAGGTGGTCTAAGGATCTAAGCATAGTTAAGGTTCTGTTTAACACTTAGAAAAGTAATTAAAAGATATCAATTTTTCCAATGTATATGGTCCAAGGATCCAGGCATGACCAAGGTTCTATTTGATACTTAGATAAATGTCAAGGAGTATTAATTTTTCCAAAGCATGTGATCCGAGGAGCTAGGCATAGCTAAGGTTCTGTTTAATACTTAAAACGATGATTAAAAGATATCAATTTTCCCATGGTATGTGGTCTGAGGAGTCAAGCATGACCAATGTTCTATTTGATACTTAGATAGATTTCGATAAGTATTAATTTCCCCAAAGCATGTGGTCCAAGGATCCAGGCATGACTAAGGTTCTGTTTAACACTTAGTAAAATGATTAAAAGATATCAATTTTTCTAAGGTATGTGATCCGAGTAGCTAGGCATAACTAAGGTTCTGTTTAATACTTAGATAGATAGTAAAAACGCATGACACATAATATAACAAACCCAAATAGGGTGAAGGAAGCCTTTATTGATAATAATATCTCCTAAGGTTATTTACATTCCAGGGACGTGGTACAACCTTTTCTTCTAGATCTGCAAAATGATATGCACCTATTCCGGCTATTGATGTGATACAATAAAGCCCTTCCTAATTGAGTCCCAATTTTTTCCATGCTGGGTTCCTTACAGTTCCTAAAACCTTTCTTAAGACCAAGTTTCCAACTATCAGTGGTCTTAGTTTTACTTTGGCATCGTACCCTTGCTTGAGCTTATGTTAATAATAGGCCAATTAGACCATAGCATTTTCTCTCCGCTCTTCAATTAAGTCTAAACTCTTCTCCAATAGCCCATCGTTGCTGCTTAGAGTGAAGGAAATTGTTCTTAGCATAGGGAATTCAATTTCTAGAGGAATAACAGCCTCGACCCCATAAGTCATTGAAAATGGCGTCTCCCTTGTGGACCTACGAGGTGTAGTCTGGTAAGTCCATAGGACGTGTGACAGCTTCCACCTATTTTCCCTTTGTATCATCCAATCTCTTCTTAAGTCCATTTACTATGACCTTATTGACAGTTTTGGCCTATCCATTCCCCTGTGGATATGCCGGGGTGGAATATCTATTCATTATGCTCAGGTCACAGCAATACCTCCTAAAGGCCTTGCTATCAAATTACAAACCATTGTGCAAGATGAGTGTACAAGGGACTCCAAACCGAGAGACAATATTCTTCCAAATGAACTTTTTGGCATCTAAGTTCCTGATATTTGCCAATGGTTCAACTTCAACCCACTTGGTGAAGTAATCCATGCCAACTAACAAATACCTCTTATTCCCTACTGTTTTGGGGAAGGGGCTCACAATGTCCAATCCCCATTAAGCAAAAGGCCAAGGGCTGGATAGTGGATTGAAGACTCCTCCAGGTTAATGAATATTTGGCGCAAATCTTTGGTATTAATCGCACTTCTTTACATACTATTATGCTTCATTCTACATATTTGGCCACCAAAAGTCTTGTGTGAGGGCCCTATAAGACAAGAATATGCCCCCCATGTGGCTTCCAAAAATTCCTTCATGTAATTCTTCCAAGAGTAACTCCACTGCTTCAAGGTGTATGTATAGCAAGTATGGGCCGGAAAAGGATCTCTTATACAATTTTTGGTCCTCGGATAGCTAAAACCAAGAAGCTTTCCTCTGTACCTTATCAACTTCGAACTTATCCTCGGGTAGGACATCCTCCTTAAGAAATAGTACAATAGCGTCCATCTTACTAGGACCTACCCTTATTTGATGAACATAAGCCATTTTTCTTTTTACCTCAGTAGGTTTACATAAATCCTCAACAAGAATCACCCGAGGTAAGCTTTGTGCCAAGGATGTTGCCAGTGTGGCAAGAGAGTCTGTATGTGTATTTCTACTTCTAGGGACTTGTGATATATTAAAAAACTCAAATCCAAACTGTAAATATTTAACCTGGCTCAAATATTCCTACATTTTGGGATCTTTGGCTTTTAACTCTCCTTGGACTTGGCCCACCACCAGCCTTGAATTAGAGAATACATCCACTGCTTTTCCCCCTATTTTCTGAACCATGATCATCCCTACCAACAAAGTTTCATATTCAGCTTCATTATTTGTAGCCGAGAAGCCCAATCTTAAGGATGTCTCAGTTGTGATCCTCTCTAGAGATATCATGACTAGCCCCACTCTAAATCCCTTGTAGTTTGCTGCAACATCAACGTAGACCTTCCAAGACAAAGGCTCTTGTACGGAGATTACTCCAACCGATTTTCCATCCATGTTCTACTCCTTTACCCTCTCTTCTACTGGGGCTTCAGTAAACTCAACTACCAGGTCGGCAAGGACCTAACTTTTGACAGATGTGCGAGACATGTATTTGATATCAAAAGCCCCTAGAATTGTGCCCCATTTTGTGATTCTCCCTATGTAATTAGCACTCCGAAGTAGAGATTTAAGTAGGAGTTAGGTTAGGACAACAACTGTGTGTGACTGGAAATAGTGGGGCAGCTTACGCATAGCCTGCACCACTACCAGAATGGCCCTTTCCAATGGTAAGTAACGAACCTCGGCTTCATGTAATGACTTGCTCACGTAATAAACTAGTCTCTGTACACCACTATCAACATGTATTAGCACCAAACTCACTGCGTGGGAGGCCACTGCAATGTAGGCAAACAACACCTCATCCACCTCGGGTCTGGACATGATGGGTGGCTAAGACAAATACTCTTTCAACTGCTGAAAAGCCAAGACACACTCCTCAGTCCATTCAAACCCCTTCCACTTGTTCAACAACTGAAAGAAAGGCCTACACATGTCTGCTGACTGAGAAATGAATTGATTTAGAGCAATGGTCATCCCTGTAAGCTTCTGGACCTCTTTGGGATTCCAAGGTGGTTGCAGATTGTTGATTGCCTTAATCTAGTCGGGATTAACTTCAATTCCTCAGTGTGTGACCATGTAGCCCAAGAACTTCCTTAATTCAACACCAAAAAAACACTTGAAAGCATTAAGTCGTAGCTTGTGTTTCCTCAAGATATCAAAACTATTACCAAGGTCATTAACATGCTCAAAATTTGCCTTACTCTTTACCACCATATCATCAATATAAATCTCAATGTTTTTCCCCAATTATGGCTCAAACATCCTGGTTATCATCCTCTAGTAAATAGCGCCTGCATTTTTCAAACCAAATGGCATCACTTTGTAATGGTAATTCCCAATAAGAGTGACGAAAGCTGTCCTCTCCTGATCATCCACAACTAAAGGAATCTAATGTTATCCTTGAAAGACATCCAAAAAACTCATCCGATGATAACTTACAGTGGCATCCACTAGTTGGTCGATTCGAGGCATGGGGAAAGGGTCTTTTGGACATGCTTTGTTAAAATCTGTGAAGTCCACACATACCCGCCACTTTCCACTTTTTTTCTTCACAACCACGGTGTTAGCTAACCATTTAAGGTAGAATACCTCTTTAATACCCCCAGCCCGCTTAAGCTTCATCAGCTTGTCTCTAACTGCGTCAGAATGATCCTTAGATGAGCGCTGAGGTGGTTGCTTTCTGGGAATGGCAGATGGATTGACGCTCAGATGATGGCAAATGAAGCTTGGATCCACCCCCGTACTTTCATAAGCATTCCAAGCAAATACATCAACGTTCCTCTTGAGAAATTCCACTAACTTCTCCTTAACCTGAGGTGGCAGCTGAGCTCCAACCTGAAAAAACTTCTTTGAATCATCACCTACAGCAAATTTCTCTAAATCTTCACATTTGGCTTCCTCGGTGTGGGGGCCTTTTTTGCTATGTTGGGCCGGGCTGCCCCTTTGTGAATGTAGGCCCAAGTGTTCTGGGTTGCAGGAATCGGAAACCGAGCCAACTGGAACTCAACTTAGCCGGTTTGTGCGCGAACTATGCCTCGTCTGCCAGGAGAGTGCTTACCGCAGACTGAGCTGTTCCAAAGAAAAGCTTACGACAGGCAGAGCTGTTTCAGAGAAAAAAAGCTTGCGACAGGCAGATACAATTGATAAAACAAAATCACGTATTCTGGAATGACCAGATAGTTCTTTTAATAAGAAATGACCGAACTACAATAACATTAACAATCTTTGACAAATAAATAGTAAGGGCAAATGGTAATAAAGATTTAATCAACAGCTTATGTAAATAAATTCAGTTCGGTCCGCAAGAGTAAGGCCAAAAAGGAAGAATGCCTCTTCTCAACGCAATTAACCTCCGAGGAAAGAAAATGGGATTCCTGCCGCGGATGTTAATGGGTTTGAGGGAGGCGGACCCGAATGGACACTTCCCAAAATAATTATAGAAGAGAACAGAGATTCGAGAGGGAGAGAAGGGAAGGGGCCTATCAGTGTATGCCACTATCACTTGCTCTTTTTTTTCTCTCTTTCTTTCTTTCTTTTCTAGTCTTTTCTTAGTAATTTCCACAATGGTTGTTTTTTAGTGTTATGCTCCTCTGTTCTTCTAAGTAAGTTACAGAGTATTTTCTTTAATTTGTGTTGTATTGCTCTTGTGCTCGTTGTTTCCCTTTCCCCCTTTTTTTGCTGTTGACACCCCATTTTGCAACCCATATTTAACCTCACATGGAGGGTAAAAGGGTAATTTTGCCTTGAAAATATGCATCTTGATTCTAGCCATTAGATCCTTAATCTCATTTCACTAAAATGATCTTGATGTTGTAACAATCAAATGGATTGATCATAAGCCCTAATCGGACCACCAGATTGAAAATTATCATCAAATCAAGTTTTAATGGCTGAGATGCACTATCACAAATTTAGTCCGACTATATGTGATTATGAACAATTGATTTCAATTGGTTATAAGTATAATCAATTTGAAGTTAATGACGTGTCATAATTTGATTGATTAGGACTACATTTTATGGTGAGGTTGCATACACCTAATTAATTAGATAGTTAAACATTAATTATTCAATGAGTAATTTGTGTAATTATCTTTTAATTAGGGTAAATTTGGAACCAATTAATTCTGAAATGGGAGTGATTGGAGCCATTTAATGTTAATTGGGAGCTAATTTGTGACCTATTAATGTTAATTGCGCTGAAACCATTTTCTAACAAATGACCTCTGCTCACCATTTCATCAATATTTCTCAGAATATTTTGAATCTGTGAATGAGGTTAATTTTCCCAGAACCTAGACATCCGGGGCTTCAATTTGAGCATAAGAACGAGATAATTCCGATCAGAATTAGGTCACATATGAATTTTTGAAGTTAGCTCTACAAGCTGTTACAGCAGCTACGGGAAAACCGAATTTTGGCTTGCTCCCCACTCCCACCAATCTCTCCATTTAATGCACCAGATTTTCCTCAAGGCTAAAATGAGGTCTAGGTTCATAATCCTTGTCAACCTTCATTAAATGGTCTTCCATTCATATTCCTTCCACTACCACTATATAAACCCTCCCCCTCCTTCATTCCAAGACACCAAAAAACCCCCCTCTCTTCTCCTCTCTTGAGTTCTAGTGAAGTTGAGTAGTCTTGTCATATCTTGGTCTTCCTGAAACTCAAGGTATTGAGTGAGACTCACTCTTCCTCTCCTAACTCTTCTTTTCTTCCACCCTTAGGACCTCCACCAAAAGTCTCCTCATCCACCGTATGGATCTTGCATGAAGGTATAATCATTTTCCTTAACTTGTTTATTGTGTTGCCATGATGAGAATTTAGGATTAAAACATGATAGTGATTATTTAAATTCTCTTGAATATGTTTGAATGTTCTTAATTGTTCTTATGTGTTCTTCACATGTTCTTGGTTATTCATCACATGTTCTTGGTTATTCATCACATGTTCATGTATATCACTAGTTTTCATCTTAAATCCACATCAAAAATATGAAAAACATGTTTGTTTAATAATTCTTTCAAATCCTTGAATCTAGATTATCACCATCCACATACATTCACTAGAATTTATTTTTCAATTCAAATGAAATGCTTAATAAATTGAATTAGGGTTTATCACATGCACACACATTAAATTCAACATGTAAATTGATTGACATATTGGATGATATGATATGATTGTTGGCCACCATAGTCTAGAAGACCGGTTTCACCGGGCAAGATGGGTGCCTAACACCTTCCCACCTTGTAACATAGCCTCCGAACTTAGATCAAGGGTTAGTAGATCAAATGCTTATCCTTGTAATTTTCAATTTCTAGATTGTAACTAGGAAACAAAGCCATGTACTTTATCTTAGATTGTATCTAGGACCAAAGCCATGTAATTTTCCTATGATCAATGTAAATTCAAATTTCAAATTAATAAAATGAGGAATTTTTCAACTATGGTTTTCTTATTTTTCCAACAATTAAATAAGTGGCGACTTCATTGTAAAACCCTTAATCTAAAGGGGAAAATATAACTAGTCGAACCTCCATTTTGAGAGGTAATAACACGACTCCACCCGTTCACGTGGGTTTGGCCCAACATTCATAAAAACGGGCCGGGGGCGTGATCTCTCACATTTGCACACAGCAGAGGCATCCTTTTATAGTGCCTGCAGTGACCGATTTTTTACTATTCTACCCCCTAACCTTTTTTTGTCTGGTCTGGGCGCACTCGCAGACCCTTTCTGCTCTGTCTGCGAGTCCCTCTGTCACAGACACAAACAACGTTTTGTCTATTAGTCCGCCGCAGCACCTTGTCCTGCCGCGGTGATGTTTCTCTCTCTCTATCCCTCATGGCATGCACCTATTGGTTCCCACTCAGCCTTGCCTCTTTTGGGTGGTATGCCATCCTAGCAGGACGTATTCCCCAAAAGAGTTTGAGCAGGAACCTCAAAACAGGCCTTCTCCTCTCCACACCTCCAAACCATGCCCTCTTACCTCTGACCCATGACCCCACCATGTCCTGTATTGGCTAGGTACAGGCTGGTAGTGCCTGGGCCTTGCGCGTGGTTTATGTCTAAAGTCTGCCTGCTGTTCATGCATCTGCCGCGTATTGGACATTTTACTTGTATTGCCAGTCGTCCGTTCTTGGCTTTTCCCAAGCTATTACTCTAATTTCCCACCCATAGGGTCTGGACTTTACCGAGTACTGGGCTTTGTGTTCTCTTCAGCCCAATTCTTTAATTGCCTTAGCGTCCCACCGTGTTACTTGGCCTTTCCTGCCGCGACGAATTTGTTCCTGCTGGGCCTCTTTTCAGGCCTGCCATTCCTTTCTTTCCCCTAGTGGCTTAATAAGTGGCGACTCCATTGTAAAACCCTTAATCTAAAGGGGAAAATATAACTAGTCGAACCTCCATTTTGAGAGGCAATAACACGACTCCACCCATTCACGTGGGTTTGGCCCAACATTCATAAAAACGGGCCGGGGGCGCGGTCTCTCACATTTGCACACAGCAGAGGCATCCTTTTATAGTGCTTGCCGTGACCGATTTTTTACTATTCTACCCCCTAACCTTTTTTTGTCTGGTCTGGGCGCACTCGCAGACCCTTTCTGCTCTATCTGCGAGTCCCTCTGTCACAGACACAGACAACGTTTTGTCTATTAGTCCGCCGCAGCACCTTGTCCTGCCGCGGTGATGTTTCTCTCTCTCTATCCCTCATGGCATGCACCTATTGGTTCCCACTCAGCCTTGCCTCTTTTGGGTGGTATGCCATCCTAGCAGGACGTATTCCCCAAAAGAGTTTGAGCAGGAACCTCAAAACAGGCCTTCTCCTCTCCCCACCTCCAAACCATGCCCTCTTACCTCTGACCCATGACCCCACCATGTCCTGTATTGGCTAGGTACAGGCTGGTAGTGCCTGGGCCTTGCGCGTGGTTTATGTCTAAAGTCTGCCTGCTGTTCATGCATCTGCCGCGTATTGGACATTTTACTTGTATTGCCAGTCGTCCGTTCTTAGCTTTTCCCAAGCTATTACTCTAATTTCCCACCCCATAGGGTCTGGACTTTACCGAGTACTGGGCTTTGTGTTCTCTTCAGCCCAATTCTTTAATTGCCTTAGCTTCCCACCGTGTTACTCGGCCTTTCCTGCCGCGACGAATTTGTTCCTGCTGGGCCTCTTTTCAGGCCTGCCATTCCTTTCTTTCCCCTAGTGACTTAATATGGCCACTAGTGTTCTTGCTCGTGGGCTCCAATGTCCCTCTCTTTTTCACTTGGGCTTATCCAGCCCATTTACTTCCTTTGGACTTCCTCGGTCCATTTACTAACTTTGCATCCCATGGGCATTTACTAACTCAATTGGGCTTCCTCGGCCCAATTTCCTCATTCTCATTCTTGGGGTTCATAGGCTTGCCATTATCCCGTACTTTCTTTGTTTTCATTATTTCGGGCCTGCCGCGGCCCATTCTCACTTTTCCATACCACATACTGCCCATGGGTGGTGTTTTCTCTCTTTCCGGGTCTTTTAAGCCCACTTACTCCTTCAAGGCCCGTTTATTTATATTTAAGGGCCTGTGATCCATTATTTCTGCTGCTTGAGCCTAATGGTCTTTTTCTTAGCTTGCTGCTCGTCCGCTACCCATTTTTATGGGTTGGGCTGCCTTCTGCCTATTTCAAGAAATGACTCTCAACACTCGGCTAGCCCCTTCACAAGTAATACTAGAAACTTCAATTGCTATAAGCCTCCCTCAACAGAAGCTGAGGACTCAACTGCTGGCTGATGTAAAATTTCATACATAAGGCACTGCCTAGCCATGGATTGATTCCCTACCAACTCCTCAATCCGGTCTCCTGACGGATACTTCACCTTCTGATGCAAAGTTGAAGAAATAGCCCCTAGGGTATAAAGCCACAGTCTAGCCACAATGGCCGTGTAAGGGGAGTATGCATTCATCACAATGAAGTCCACTTCCACCACCTCTGAGCCTGCCTGCACAAGCAACCTAATTTGTCCCTTTGGTATAACAACTTTCCCATCAAAACTCACTAAAGGTAAATCATAGGCTGTCAGATCTTCAAACTTTAAGTTCAACCCTCTATACAAGTCAAGGTACATGATCTCTGCATAACTGCCCTGGTCTACCATTTCATATCATACCCTCCTATTCTGAGGGTGACTACCAAAACATCATTATGTGGCTAGATGGTTCCAATCTTGTCTTCGTCCGAGAAACTCAACGACGGTCGAACCTCCACTCTAGCTCTCTTTAGTTCGAGCTAGAGTCCTTGGCTGGTAACCTACCTACAGACATCACCCTAGAAGGGTGAGAACCGGTTCTCCTAGGTGTAGCAAAAATGACATTGATTATGCCCAACAGGGGCCTTGAAGAAGCACTCCCCTGAGCCCCTAACCTCGCTTGACCTCTTTGCTTGTCGGGACAATACAAAAATTGCTACAACCTTCCTTCTTTGACCAGCTGGTCCAGATGGTTCTACAAAGTTCTGCAATCTTCAGTGGTATACCCCTGCTCTTGGTGGTATTGGCAATGAAGGTTTTGGTTGTGCCTCAAACGGTCTCCACTCATCTTGTTTAGCCATTTGAAGTATGGCTCGTTCTTGATCTTCTCCAAAACTTGATGCACCGGTTCTCAGAAAACAGTGTTAACCACTTAAGGAGCTGTAGGCTCAGGCTGCCCAGCAAAATCCCTCTGAGATCTATTATTGTTGTAGCGGTCTAACTTGAAATCCCTCCTCTCCTAAGGGATAACCTTGCTCTTTCCCCTGCCTTGTTGATGGTCCTTCTCAACCCTCTTATACTTATCAATCCGATCCATGAGCTAGCGTACACTGGTAACAGGTTTCCAAGTCAAGGACTTCCTTAAGCCATGCTCGACAGGTAGGCTGAGCTTGAAAGTGCTGATGGCTACATCGTCAAAATCACCGTCTATCTCGTTGAACATCTCTCAATATCTATCCGAATATGTTTTCAGGGTTTCTCCTTCTCTTATGGACAAAGACAACAAGGAAGTTAAAAGCCGAGGAATCCTGCTACACGTAATAAAGCAGGATCCAAACACTTGAGTAAGTTCTTTGAAGGTATCAATGGAACTTACCCTCAGACCATCAAACCACCTCATTGCCACAAGCCCTAAGCTGGATGGGAATACTTTGCACATCAAGACCTCGTTCTTGGAGTGTACAATCATCCTTGATTGAAGTGGCTAACATGCTCCACATGGTCTGTTCTACCATTATACATGGTGAATGTGGGCTGAGTGAACCGCCGAAGAAGTCTCCTTCCCTCAATCCAACATGTGAAAGATGACCTAGAAATTTGGTTGAGTGCTTTACTCATAGCATCATTTCCCAAGCCTCCCAAGGATGAGTTTTTGTTTCTGCGCTCATGATGATAGTCCTCATCATATGAGAAAGACTCGCTAAGAGGAGTCCTTGATCTGTGCCTATAGCTGCCATCCTCTTCATCATCAGAAGAGAAGTCAAAATTGGATAGAGCTTGCTTTCATCGTTCATGGCGTAAACTTCACTTCAAGTGATCAATCTCCAGGTGCATGGCTTTGGTATTTTTCTCCTAGGAGAGATGGCTTTTACCTCGAGATTGGCTCTTACTGGTATAGGTAGTATGTACACTTCCCTCCCAGTCCCTTCTCTGTTCAAGATCACTGAAGTGATCTTGGAGTTGAGACCCCATAGATTCTACCTGGTGTGGACCTGAACCTACTATCGTTGAAAGTTGGATTCACTATAATACTAGTAATTCCCACAGATGGTGCCAATTGTAAGGACCAGATTTGGATCCCTAACCCAAAAGGTGGATGAACTTAGGCCCAAAAAACCCAAAACAATGAATTTGTAGAGAATATGTTGAAAACCTGTGTTTTAATAAATCAGACAAGCACTAAAGAAGATTTAGGTGACAAGAAATGTAAATAGACAGGTTTATGTTGAAGAAAATCATCATTGACAAAGTCCGATGTAATCTGTTCTTATATATTTCTTTCAGGTTTGATTACAAAGTTAGTTCCTGATGATACAGTGTCTTTCTCTTAGTTTCTCGATTCCCCTCTTTCATTGCTTTCTCCTTCTTTTATACTCTCTTCCCCTTTCATCTTTTTGCTTCACGTGCATGCCAGATAGTTGGTGTTGATACTTGTCCCATCAGCACCTCTCATAAGTCTTCATATAGTAGCTGTAAGGCTAAAATTCACTGTTCACATATCACCTCCACATTAATGCAGCCAGAGTTAGCTGTAATGCATTTAATGCGAAGGCAGCAGCTTTCTCTTTAGATATTTTAGGACTCCTCCTTATTTGATGTCTCTGCATTACTTATCCGCTCCAACAAAACTTCCTGGAATGTTGCCTTGGTTGACAAACTACCTCTTCGAACATCAGCTTTGGCTAGCCGAGGGGGCATTTATCCTCGACCGATCTTGTTGAGCCATTATGACCAAAACTAACCTCTTTACTTACCAACACAGTCTCTTCTAACAAAGATTCATCATCCTCAGACAAACCCTCGTCCTCGACTTAGGCCACAGGCCCAATATACAAATAAATAACGAATTCCTAGGCCTAATATCCCTACATTAATATGTTTGTTTAAATAGTAAAGTTTTTAGGTATGAAAAATTTATAATTATAACCCTTAGCAAAGTGGGTGGGGCGGGGTGGGGTGGGTCTAAAAAGTCTAAACCCATCTCCACCCTGTAGTGCAAGAATAAAATCTTACCACATCCCTTCCCTACCACCTTTGCAGGGCAGGGAAAACCCGCACAGAGCAAAGGGGGGAGGAGCGGGTTAAGCGAGACAGAGAAAAATTGTCATTCCTAATTCTAATTTGATGGTCCTCTATTCCATTTGGGGATGTCCCAAAATGAAATCTTTTTTCTAAAATTAATAAATAAAATTTTAATATTATCCTTTACTTTATTTAAAAAGTTAATGTTATTTTTTTTTCTATAGTTTAAATTAATGAATGTAGTTCTGAAAACTTATATATTTTTATAAAATAGACAATACAGTAAATAATATTTCCTTAAAAAGTTAAAATTTTAAAATAAAACAAATAAATTGAGACAGAAGAAGAATATATAATTGTTAATGGCTGTATTTTAATCTAATAATAATAATATGAGTTTTCCAAAATCACCGTCATATATTGTTTTGGTTTTAGAACCATTTCAACATCTTACAAAGTCCTTATTATTCTTATTTTCTTTTTTTAATTTTGATATGAACCGGTGTAAACCTTGTTGCACAATGATAAACATATTATATTTTTTAAAGTATATAATATAAATAAAGAAGGAAATGATTGGATGGAGTTTAAAAGTGTTCCAAGCTCACCTAAAAAAGGAATACTACTCTAAAGTCTAAATCACATTTCATATGTAAATATTACTGCAATAAATTATAAATTTGAGTCAGAATTACACTTCCATGCTATTATTCCAAAACTAATAATTTAATAGACAGAGTTTAGCTACAAAATTCTCTATAACCTAAAATTACAATCTCACTCAATAATATTAACAATACTACATATTTTGAAAATCTAACTGTTGAATTGCATGTTCTTTACACCCTTAATACATATGTCAAATTTTGTGACAATCGGATAATATTTACTATGTAATCTATAAAATTATATTTTATGCATAACTTTAAACTACAAAACTTGCAATTTAAACAATTTATTGATGACATAGCTATTGATCTTTAATTTTTTTAAAATTTTGCAAATATGGAGAATATAAGAATAAGATATAAGCCAATGGTGGATTTGTCAAAATTTACCTCCAATAAAAAGATATTAAGTAAGGTTATAACCTTAGATTACAACTAATTTTGTAACTAAACTTTATCCTAATTTAATATAAACAAACCTTCACCTACCAAATGCCATATATAAACGCATGGATTTAAACTTTTTTAGACTGATAAGCATTGAGGTTATGATATGCAACTACACTGATTAGAACCAGACTGGAACTGAAAGAGGCAAAGCAAATGTGCTAAACAAATATATATATATATATATATATAAGGTTCCCAAATCACCGTCATATATTGTTTTGGTTTTAGAACCGTTTATTTTTTGCTGAATAGTCTTAGAAACATTTAAAAATCGCACAAGGCCCTGCTTTTCATTTATTAATATAAACTTACAATATAATTAGGTAGGCTAGCTTGTTGGTTTCAGTTTCTTTCAGGTTGATAATAAAATTTTCTAACATTAATATTATAATTGGGATATGTTAATAACAGTCTATAGCCTAAATTGACTTTGTCAGAACCGACACTTTGCCAACTGTATCGTCGATGACACAGTGTCTATAGTAACATGCTAAGAACTCTATTAAACTCGTGGGTTCACTTGGCCCCTCCTCAGTTCAATTCACCTTGAATGTTTTTAAAAAGTTATACATGATAAATTGTAAGGTAATACAGCTCTCTTCCATAAAATAAAATAATACAGCAAGAATCAAGCATTTAATTATGCCGCATGCCATTTTTTTTTAGCAAATAAAATTAAGTTCAATTCAAATTTGATAATGCACTCCTTAATTTTTTTTTTTTTAAGGGATAATGTTAATTCTTAAGAGTCTCCTTGAAATGGCAGGATATATAGTGGGTATTGTAATATTAATTTTTTATTATTCATAATCTATCGTTTATTCCTATATTTTTGTCTCCAAATTATATCTAGTGAAATGTTGATAAAAATTATAGCAATAACTGATTTTACTACAAACTAACATTATCTCAACCCAACCAATAGAAATTTTTCTATGGTTATAATGTATATTCAAATTTTTTATATGTATAAGAATGTATATTCAATTGAAACCTATACTTGTTGTAAAATGTTGTGAAATTTTTTTGGGTTTAGAATTACTTTTTCTTTTTTTATGGGATAGAACTACTCTATTTTTTAAAACTAGAAGCAGTTAATTAATTTTTATATTTTTGTTTATAAATGATAATTAATTTTTTCTTATCAGTGGTCCACTGCTGACAATAATTAGCAAACATGTTACATTGTCGTTATCATTTTAGTTGGATCCGACTGCATTGCACATTTTTAGTCCCTTATTTTTTGTGGTGGCTGAGACATGGGGTCTAACGCGTGAGCAAATTTTAGATAAAAGGCTTGATATTAACACCATATTTGGTGTAAAAGATGATAGGAAAGATCGAAGAGATTGGATTGCTTTTATCTTCTCCTAAGCCTTAGGTGTTTGAATATTTGTTGAATTAGTGTCATTTTTATTTTTTAACTTACATCTTACAGTTCTACTTTACAGGCGTATAATTCTTGTACCTCATCTTAAAAAATTAATAAATTCTTATACCAAATCTTGCCTCAATTTTACGAAAAAAAATCGACGTGGTAAAGCAACTTTCACTAGATGGATTTTCCAATCCAACCACTTGTAAGTTGTGAGATCTTAACCCGTGTATGAAAAAGTTTCAATTGATATGATAATTTTAGTGCTAAGCTTTAATGAAATCACAAGAAAACTGTGGAACATGACTGCATATCTTTTTTTTTTTATCCAAAAAAAAAATATCTTTTTATGGGTAGCCATTTTTTATTTATGTGAAGTAGCCATTTAATATAGGTGTACTGGTTAAATAACCTTTTTTTTTTCCATATTGCCTCTTTTAATCTTCTCAAAATATATATATATATATATATATATTTTGCCTCTTTTAGCTTGTTATTTTAAATTAGTCATATCTTTAGTGAGAGAAGTAGGTTATAAAGCCATTAATCTTAAAAATAAAAATAAAAATTTTGATAATAGTTGGTGAATAGTGAGGTCCAATTAAACTGTAGTGGTGAAAGCAAAGGAGTGACGACACTTATAATTATCTAGCATAAAAATAAGGCAATTGGAGACTAATCTTAATTGGGATTACACAATATATCCACCACCAAAAGGGAGTGACAACCATTAATCATAAGTCAGGTTCTCAATCATTGTTATCACTATTAGTGACATCCACTAATGGTGGCCTACCTTGCGGCATAATTAATTGGTTATAATTGGAGATACCTTTACATGCACTAAAATGCTCAAAGCCCCATGGACATTTAAATAAGTTGTCGCGCTGGAAGGCACGCGTTTGGATTAGCCTTTTCAACTGATTTTTATTTTTATTTATTTATTTGTTAAAAATTGACCAAAGTCACCAAACTATAATTATATTTTTATATTTAAAAAATCTTTATAAAATACTTCCTCCATCTCATTTTTTTTTTTTGTCTTATTTGAAAAGTCAAATTTTTTAAAGAAACATCATTTATTATCTTGTCTATCTTTTAAAAATGTATAAGTTTCCAAAACTATCATTAAAAAAATTTATCAAAAAATTGAATTAGTAAATTAATAGGGGTATAATAGAAACGTTAGTAAATTAATGACTTTTATTTTTAGAAACAGGATAATATTTTGAAACATCTCAAAATGGAATAGAAGACAAAAAAAAAAGAGATGGAGATAGTATATACATAATTAAATAAACTAATGTTTCTCAACAAATAAAAAAAACTAACAATTTGTGGGTTTTATGATTTATTTTTATATATAAATTTGATAATTACAAATAAGGAGAAGAAAATTTGAACTCTATGGTCTAAACATTTTTGTTAAGAATACTAAAAAGTATTAGATAAACTACAAGCTCTTGATGATAAATTCTAGTTGGTAACTAACTTAATGAGTAAAACTTTCATCTCTTACAATTAGTATAACTTTGAATATCGCCTATAACAAATTAAAAAAAAATCATTGATATGCTAATTTGATAATATTTTAACTTGAAGATAAAGAATAATTATTTGTCATTATTATGAATTAAATCCTAACATTTATTATTAAAAAACTATAATAATCTATAAAGTATAAATCCCTGTTTCTAAAATTTAAAAAAAAAAAGTATAAATCCCCTTCCAAAAAAAATAATAATAATTGCACATCTTCAAATGAAAATACAAGCAACTTTAGAGCATTCACATCAGTCCGTGTGTATAATAGAAAAAATGCTCAAATTTACACATTTTTGTTCAAAAACAGCTCACATCAGTCCGTTTAAAATCTTGCAAAATCTTCTAAAATTATCCACCAGCTACAGTACCCTGTAAATTTACATAGGCACTGTAGCATGTGTATATCATTTTTTAATAGTTTTTTTCTCTCTCCCAATACTGTAGCATGACTTTACCTGACATTGTAACACTGTAGCATTAGGTTATAGAAATAAATATTTTATTTGAATAAATATATATAATAGACAAAATAATATAGGTGTTTTGTAAAAATAAATTTGTAAAATAGAAAAAGTAAGTTCTACACTTGTAAAATGAAAAAAAAAAAAAAATCCACAAACTGACGTGGATGCTTTATCATTTTGTGCGTGCCAATTTGCAAATGCAAAGAAGAGGAAAAAGAATCCTTCAAAAAAAAAAGGGAAATAGAAAGAGAGAGAGAGAGAGAGAGAGAGAGAGAGAGTTATCGGTGGGTCCCACTTCACCACATAGAAGACAAGAATATTTTTGCTTTCCCTACTCAATGAAACTGCGGTGGAGTGCACTGCCGACACAATCTTTCATCTAAAGCTTCTGTTTATGAAGTGTGATAGGAGAGAGAGAGTCAGAGAGAGAGAGTTGCAAAAAAAGGAAACACAACTAACAATTTAGCTTCCATGAGAAAGAGAGAGGGAGGTCCTTGTTGGAATAAATAAAGAAGCAACCTTTGCTCTTCTTTATTATATTATTTCTGAGGCAAAAGTGAGCAGAAAAGAGACATGGCTGAGAGGAGGAATTGTAAACTCCATGAGACAAGCTGATCCATCTATGTTCAGTGTATCTTCTTCGTACCACACGCTTAGGTAGAAGAAGGTGCCACATAATACAGGTCTGTTGAGACTCTTCCTTTGGATCTGTAAGCTTTATATATATATATATATATATATAGGCATCATTTCCTTCCCAGATTTGAACTTGACATTGTGTTTACTGAATTGGGATTTGATGGAACAATGTTTGTTGTTCCTGTTGTTTTGATTGGAAATGGTGGGCTTTGCTTATTTTCTTGATTTTCTTTGTTTCTCATCTGGGTTTTGCCTGTTTTGTACTTTTGTTCATTTCACTTTTGTGTGTTATGACTTGGAATTATTAGAAATGCTTGCTGGATACACTTATTTGGGTGAGCTATTGATTGGTAGAGTCAATTTTGGGTATTTGGTCAGTTTATTTAGTTGAAAGTTGACATCTTTATTAGGAAGTTTGTTGTTAATCTTTCATGGTTTGGATAGAAGTGAAGTAGGTCATTCAGATCTGGGCTTGAATGGTAGAGAGAGATTAATGTGGTGTGAAACAGTAAAACTAGGCTTGGCTTCCATGTGGAAATTGGTTCTGTGAAAGTTTTTGTAAAGAGGGGGTTCGTTCCATGGCTTTCCTCCTAACAAGCTTGTGAGAGTTGATTTATAGATTGAAGTACAATGAATTAATTGACTAGAAATTACATAGATATGATAAAAACTTAGAATCAGTTTGCTATAGGGTGACATTAATAGAAAGGCGACCCTGAATAGAAGAGAGTTAGATACAATGTTTGAGCCATGAACATGGAACCAAGTCTAAGATTTGAATGTTTCTCAGTAGCTGATTTACTTTCATTGAGGGAAAAAAGTAGTTGTTGAAACTTGAAATCAAGGAACAATGATAGAAAGGACCTTGAGAAAGACAAAGAATTTGAGTGAAAGCAATGCATATCAGGACAAGTGGAACGTGAAGCAGTAGGATGAATGTTATTCTGGATTAGTTTTGAAAATTTGTGTACATTATGGGACCATATGATGTTTGATATGCATTGTCCTATTATTGATGACAATAATATCGAGCTCTTTCCTAAAATAATGCATTTTGAGAAACATGTTTTCCACAATGATGTTGGTTGAAACTAATGCAGTTTGTGCCCTGTAGAACCACTCTCTATCTCATCCAATTGACGTTTTGATCACCCTCTTTTTACATGTTGGTTGCCTTTTGTCTTTAAGCATATTGTTTTCAGAGCTTTAAAAGCAATACTTTTTATGATGAGTTTACAAAATTTTTAAAGCATTCAAAGAAAACTTCGTTTATAAGAGTTTCAAAAGCGTTATTTCAAACAGCACCTTGAGTCTGTTTAGAATTTTTAAATGAAATGGATGAAATTTCTTGGAATATTAGAGCCAACATTCATCATATTATCCATCGGTGTCTTGGAACCTGGACAGGACTGGGCATTTATATGGTTTGAAATGGTTGTGGCCCTTCTCTGCTGAGTTGATGGCCAGTCTTGGGACCAAAACAGGCTTATATATAACATATTAACATCACAATTTATTTCATTCCTTTATAGCATCATGATAGAGCTAATTAGTTTTTGCTGATATTATTACGACAATATACTAAATTACATTGCTCTATGATACTTTTTTTATTTTTTCAATATGTTCTACATGAAAAATCTTATCACTGCTCAGGATAGTTCTTGTTTAGTCTTACATTTTCCAGCAAGATAGTTGCATTGAGTGTTTTTTGGCTATGATTTGGCTTATTGATATCCATCATTGCTGTGCAGTTTGGAGATGGGAACATTGGCGCTGAATGCTGAGAATGTAGACTCAGATATTTTCCTCTCACTGGGGCTTAAAGAGTTGAGAAAAGGAGTTCCAACAATTCCTCGGGTTTTGTCACTTCTCTCATCACTACTTGAGAGATCTGTTCAGAAGAATGAGGTGCTTTTGGAGGAAACACAAATTAAAGATGTTATCACAATATTCCATGGTTTGAGAGAACCCACTCTCAGCATTCGGCAATATATTGATCGAATCTTCAAGTACTCTGGCTGCAGCCCATCCTGCTTTGTTGTTGCACACATTTATGTGGATAGATTCCTTCAGAGTACGGAGGTTCATTTAACTTCACTTAATGTTCACCGGCTTCTGATAACAAGTATAATGCTTGCAGCAAAATTTATTGATGATGCGTAAGTACGACCCAAATAGATAGTTGTACATTTGATTTGACTCTCATGTCTTAAGTTGGTGATAAAATCATCAAGACTGATCATTTAAGTAGAAGTTCACCAACTATGGAAGTAATTATTATAGGCTGGCAAAAAGATGGTGTTCATGCTTCCCATTAAGGGAATCCAAGTATAATGAATCTGTGTCAGAAATATAAGCCATTTGCTCCAATAGCTCTATAAGTCGATCAGAAAATGAACTAGAGGAAGTTTTTGTGCCTTTATATTGTGTTTATTTTTTCTTTGTATCCTCTGTCAGCTTACTTTTGGTTCAAACTTTTGAAATAAATCTTTTACATTATTCTGCAGATTCTTCAACAATGCATATTATGCAAAAGTGGGAGGAGTCAGCACGGCAGAGTTGAATAGGTTGGAGATGAAGTTTTTGTTTAATATAGATTTCAGACTTCAGGTAAGTGTAGAAATGTTTGGAAAGTATTGTTCACAATTGGAAAAGGAAAGCTCAGAAGGGCTCCAGATTGAGCGGCCATTCAAAGCCTGTGGAATTAAAGAGAGTTGGTCAAAAGCAAACAAAGATGATTCAACTTGTGCTCCCACAGTTGCAAGATGAAAATGTGGAATCATCAATCATCTCAATGTATCATTACGAACCCACAAATTGCTGAAATACAATTATCTTAGAAAATATTGATTGTTGAATATGAACAATTGTGTTAGTGACAGCATTGCCTGTTTGCTTACTTATTTCAAATGTTGTAGTTGGGTAGAGATTTGCAATAGGTTTTACCTTGTTTCTATTCATTCTGTGCTTATTCTCAAAGCACCCAATATCCTAGCAGTTTTACTGCCGGTTTGTTGTATAGTGTAAACACAGGTTAAGCAATTTTATGGTGAAGAGAAGAGATTGCATTAGTTTCACAACTTCAGCTGGTAGCAACTATGGTTCATATGAACAAAAATATAATGTATTCTTCAATTCTTTTATTGATAGTTACAATAATGGAGTGTGGGGATTTGTACCACAAATGCCTCCGTTGAAAACACCATGGGTTGTCACTTGAGTTATAATTCTTGTAATTGGTTCAAAACTATAGAAAATATTTTTGCCAATAAACAGAATATCCAAATGAACCGAGTATGGGTGCACTGTAATGACATTTAAGATTATATTTTATTGTTGATTCTTGGCAAGGCCTCCCATTCAACGATAGAAGCATCTTAGTCCCAGTAGTACGTTTCTTACATCACTTCTTTGACAAATCTTAAGTACTTTTTTTGAGGGTCTAAATATCTCTTAAGCACTGAGTAGACCCTCTTTGGAGATCAGTGCAATAAGTATTTGTCCACATCTCCACCACAAAACCATCTGTATGCTATAGGACTCTCAAATAATTGAAGTAAAACATGATCCTTCTAGCTTCAACCACCATTCTACGTAACCCCTTTTAGACTATCTGTGACATTTATCTATTTAAACGTCGTACTTATTGTTGTTACTCTTCTGTTAAGTTATATTAATTTAGTATTTCGGTCCTCTTTAGTCCATTTCGGTCCACTTGGTCCATTCAGTCCACTTCCGGCCACTTCATTCCATTTCAATTCACTTTGATCCATTTCGGTGCATTTATTTAATAATGTGAAAAGATAGATTTGGGTTGAAAGTACCTATTTTAAATCCAAATTCATTAAAAAATATATATAGATCTCAAACTCGTTCCAAATTCTATTAAAATTTAGCAATTTAATCTCAAATTTGTTCCATATATATTAAATGAATCCAAACTCATTTTAAACCCATCTATTTATTTATTTTATTTTTCTTAAAAAGACACAGCTTAACCTTATTTATTGTTTAGTTCTAAAACACAATTGGATCACATTTAAATATTAGAGCCACTGTATTTAGTCCTGGAGTCTAGCACTTATTAAGTAATATTAATCTATAAATATTTGTTGAACATTCTGTTATTTTGTTTAGAAATTACTATTACCATTAGTGATATTTAAACTACATAATAATATTAATAATCCCAAAAAAAAAAATCAGATTATACCTCAAGACCGAAAGAGATAAAGAAGTAGTGAATGAAGTTTATCCTAAAGAAATTATGATAAGGTGAAATGATTAATAACATGTTATAATCAACCCTTAAATAATTGAATACACACAATAAAATAAAATAAAAATTTGCAATACTTGTACGTATTTGCTAAGTATTAGTCAAAATTAAGATCATTTTACAAGCTTGATGCAGATGGTGTTTGAATTTTTCACCAAATTAATAGTTTGTCCTAAGATTATCAATGTAAAATCAATGAAAACACAATTTTTAAAAAATCAAATTCCATAATTTTATTGGCACGATATATTTGAACTTAAGAATAATAATATGAGTGTGAGAGACCGGAAAATCTAGCTCTCAAAAAAGGGGTTAGGCATAGGCACCTTCCCTTTTCAGGATTATGTGTGGAGTCGCCACTTATTTTTTGTTACAAAAAATAAGAAAAAAATATACAAAATACATGCTTGAATAATACAACCACTCATTAATTTGAATGAATTACAATTTAATAAAATGAAATATACACAATTTAATAAAATGAAATATACATGGACTTATTTCCTAGATTACAATCTAGTAAAAAAATTACAAAGCTTTGTTTCCTATATTACAATCTAAAAAATGGAAAATTACAAGGCTTTGTTTCCTAGATTACAATCTAAAAAAGAAAAGATAACGCACTGTCCTACGAACCAAAATCTAGACTCGGGGGCTAAGTCACAAAATGGGAAGGTGTTAAGCACTCATTCTGCCCAGATAGAGTCTAGTCTTCTAAACTCTGAATGACCATTTATATACCCATTTAAATGATGCATGACATTACAATGACGTATTGAAATTCTCAAATTTAAGATTAATTCATTCTTTAAGGATTCAAAATCTGCAATTTTTATTAAAGAAGAAACAAAAAATTGGTGATGTTTTACATTGAAGAAAACATTTTTTTATTATAAAAAAGGGTTTAGATCTATATTTAATGAAAATACAGACCAGTTTTTATATGCAGCAAATTTAGATCTGTATTTAATGAAAACACAGATCATTTTTGTTATGCAGAAAAATTCAGATCTGCATTTAATGAAAATACAGACCAGTTTTTATGTGCAGAAAAATTTCAGATATGTATTTAATGAAAATACGGATCTGTTTTTATATGCAAAAAAAATTCAAATCTATATTTAATGAAAATATAGATCTGTTTTTCTATGCAAAAAAAAAAAAAATAGATATGTATTTAATGAAAATACAGGTCTGTTTTTGTATGTGGAAAAATTTCAGATCTGTATTTAATGAAAATACATATATGTTTTTGTAGGTGGAAAAATTTTCAGATCTATATTTAATGAAAATACAAATCATTTTTGTTATGCAGAAAAATTCAGATCTGTATTTAATGCAAATACAAATATGATTTTTTGTTGTTCTTTTTTCTTTTAAAAAAATGTTTTTAGTAGTCTATTGCAAATCTCGAAATTTAAAGAAGAATCAAATCTTAAACTTAGACATGTTAATCAACTACTAAAAATCGAATTACGCATGTGAACGTGGTAGAAAAAAACATGAACAAGATTTTATGGACAATGAATGAAATCAAACATACATCCATGAACATATGCAATGAACAGAACATATATATTAGATAGAAAGGAAAAGAATAAACAAAAGGGTGAGATTAAAGACATACTTGCTTGAATGTACCCTTCAATGAAAGAATATTTTAGAAATCAAAGAAATTCAACCTCTTTGAGATCTAAAATTCATTCACTTATGGAAAAGAAACTCTTTAAACCAAGGCTTCCAAAACGTCTTTAATGTAAGGGGAGCAAAGAAGTCAGAAAAAGAAGGGCCCAGATTTCTAATGTTTTCCCCCATTTATAGAGGTTAAATGCTTGAAAAATAAGCTAAATAAGATCAGATACTAGTTGGATTGCATCGTTATCCCTAAAAATTCGTAACATATGTGTTTTATCTTAATCAAAGGGTTTCCAGGCTGGGCCTCAGAGTTGTGCCAATCGGCACTCTTCCTCTCACGTGCCGAGCCCCACTTCCAATTTTGGTTCAATTAGGACTCTTTTTTAAGAACTTTCTGAGTCGGGAATTGCACTTGGACGTGTTTTTAACTCGTATTCTAAAATTAACCCATTTTATTTTGATAATCAGGTCTTTAAAATAATAATTATCTAATAGATAAATATTCTAAAAAGAGTTAATTATCAACAAATCCCTTGTTATTTGATTATCCATTTTATTCCCATGCAAGCAGGCTTATTTTTGGAAAACAGGCATACCGTCATGACTGTTAGAATCTCAATATCATTTTTATGATATGCAATGAATGATTTAATACATGTAATGCAACTATTATTTTTGGGTATTTGAAATGGTCATTTTATTCAACTTCCAAAGCTAAATTATGGGTGCAAAATCGAGTATCTACAATGAGCAATTTCGACTTACTTGATTGTGAAAAACAATTTAATTTAATTTAATTTTTTTAAACCTCAATACTAAGGGATCAATTGAAAAGATGAGCAATTTCCAAAGTTCCACTGACTTACCAACTTCCAAACCGACAATTAAAAATATGAGCAGTTTTGACTTGGTAGACACTTTAATTATTCAAGTAAAATGATTTTTACTAATTGAGCTAATTGGAACAATAATCCAAATTTAAGATGTAAAAATAAGATTTTTTTTTTTCCTCTTTTTTATTATTATTATTATAATCAATCAATATATATATATATAACCGAAGCCTCTGACCTCTCCACAATTTTCCACATCAGCATTTTTTTTTTAAATCCAATTTATTTCTTTTTATTAAATATATATACTGTCCTTTCTCAAACCAAATACTCTTCCCCTATCTCTCACCCTCAGTTCTTCCAAGCAAACTCAATATAATTCTGAGTGCAAGGGCAGAACCTCTCCTTTTGACATTACTCACCAAATGCAGATCCAAGCTATTTCACAAAAAGCTTGCAAGGGCACGACCATGGGAGCCAACGTTTTCAATCTCAGCCTCCATATCAGAGCATTCTCTCTGAGTATCTCTTAATTAATCTATGAATAATCTCTTTTCCTATTGTCTTTAATTAGGTTTTTCTGTCAATTTAAGGATTTCGTCTTTAATTAGGTTTTTTGGTCAATTAGGGAATTTCAATTCCCAACCCCTTTTTCTCTCTATTCTTTTTTGTTGAAGTCAAGGAAACACTCATAGAAAATAAAATTCTATAGGTTTTTTAAGAAAGTGGAGATAGTGTTGAAGAGCCTCCCAACCTTCAAAATCTAACAACAATCTTACAGGTTTTGCTTTACCTTCAAGTTTTGCTTTATTTTGCTATCTAGGTTTTTTAGCACACCTGATTTAGCTTAGCTTAATCATTTGTTTGGTTGAATAATTATTTGGGCACCTAAAACGTCAGCCTTCTTTGTCTCCACTTAGTCCTCTGTTTTTTTTTTTTTTCAAACCTTCTACCTCTTCTGCACAAGTTCATGTCTTTTTTGTTTTAGTCTGTCTTTGATTGTAAAATGTAGGAAGAAATTTTATGTTCTCAAATGGGTTGTAATTTTTGTTTTGTTTTATAATAGAATTGTAGTGAAACTCCAGCAATTATTCTTTTTGTTAGCAACAAATAACACAAAAGTTGTGCTTGAATTTGTATGCAGGGAGTTTCACTCTATTCAATTTGATCACATTCAAGTGAGTTATCAATCATAATGGCCATGCTCTTTTGTTTTTTTCTTTGTTTTAACGTACCTATATGAATTAATTAGATTGTTTTGCCCATTTGTAAGTAATTAGCCATTTGTAGTAAATTTGGAATGATGTCCAGGTGGCTATCAAGGCTATTGGAGCATTTAAAGCCAACTACAGTTGCTAATGTAGATGTGATTTTTAGTGTGAAAAATAAAATGCTAGTAAGTTTCCATTTATTTTAAAATGTATAAATCATTAAATTGTGTTTAACATTCATGAGCTTATAACGTGGTAAATAATGCTTATGAACCATTAGTTAAGGTGCCTTACCAGGCTCTTATAAATATGTGTGAAAACGTGAAAGAAAATATATGTGCAATGTGTGTGCGTGTGTGTGTGTATACACACAAATGTAATCTTTAGTATAGTTACTTATTTGTTTTAACTTAAATTACTTATAAATGAATTGCATGAGGTTGATTAACTATTTTTCACACATCACCAATTATTTTTAGCTCTCTTTTTTTAGTGTTACATTTTGCTATAGGCTTTTGTTTCTTCGAATTCCAAACCAATTGAGAAGGGAAATTAAGGTATCAATGGAGCAAAAGTTTTATTTTGGGAGAAAGAGCTGAAAATTGGTAGTTTCATCATTGTCATGTAATAGAAAGTTCCAAGCTCATGCTGCAAATTGCGCTTAAGTTCTTGAATGGTAGGGTATAACATGGGTTCCAAAATAGGTGCCTAGAATCAACGTAAGGATAGTGTGTGCTAGGTTGGATAATTGATTGATCGGTTTTATTGTTGCTTTCATATGCCTCTTGTATCTACAGTTGAATTCATAGACAGCTTACCTTCTTCCATTAAGAATTTTCCAATTTTGTTATTACAACTTGAGCTATGCATTTCTTGCTTGCTTATAAAAAAGGATATTAGTGCAATTTATGAAAGTTAGAATAACAGTTTGTTATCATTTTTCTTTATTAAATGAAGATAGAAGAAAATTTGTTATATATTTTTTTAGTTTTTCATAGATACATGTTTGTATATGAGTTTTTTTAATTTTATATTTCTGTCTAATTTACTGGCTTATGTGATGTTTCCAACAAGATGGTTTTCCTTTTTGGTGATTTTTATTGGCTTTACTTACACTAAGTGCTATTTGTATGCCTGTTAGTCAAATAGTTCGATGAAAATGATAGATATAAGTGCAATTTATGAAAGTTAGAATAACCGTTTCTATCATTTTTGCTTTATTAAATGAAGATAGAAGAAAATTTGTTATATATTTTTGAGTTTTCATAGATACATGTTTGGAAATGAGTTTGTTTAATTTTATATTTTTGTCTAATTTATTGGTCTTTGTGATGTTTCCAGCAAGATGGTTTTCCTTTATTGGTTATTTTTATTGGCTTTACTTACACTAAGTGATGTTTGTATGCCTGTTAATCAAATAGTTCAATGAAAGCAATAGACAATTTAAGTAGAATTTCATGGTGGGTTTGTGTGATTGTGTCTAAAATTGTAATTTGAAGATAGATTTGCTTGATTTTGATTTCTCGAATTTATTTGTCCTAAAGTAAATGTATCACAACAATACTTTTTAGGTTATTGATATTGTTGGGTTCCTTAGAATAATGGTTAGAACTCTAAGCCATATGGTTGTGGTTGTAAGAAAATGTTTGCTCTACTCTTTGCCCTCTACAAGACTTTAATATGTAACATTGGTTACACATTTTTGGATTGGATATTAGCTCTAGGATGTTGATTATAATGACAGACTTTTGTATAACCTTATACACATTCTTATGCAATGACCACATGGCACTTCTTAAAACGTTTGAAGGATAAAAGGATGTAAACCGTTATGAAAAGAATCTTGTCACCTTGCAAATGACAGAGGATATGAGAATGCAATTTGTAAATCTATTTAGCATTAGCTTTGTAAACAAATTAATGAGTGCTAATGTAAATTCTTTAAGATTTTCAAATTTTAAAGCATTTGATTTGCTAAAATCTTATAATTACTAAGAACTTTCTGGTGAATCACACAAGTTAACGACTAATATATATAAATCGAAACATTTAATTTTTGGTTGACCTCTCCACAATTTTACACATCAATGTTACTTAAATAAATATTATACTTAATTAATATTATAATTACAAAATAACCAAATCTATATCAACATTCCGCTCCTCTTTCTCAAATAAATAAATAAATAAATAAAATAAAATAAAAAACCGCTCCTCCTCTACCAGCTCCCCCAAAAACGTTACAACACAAAATCCGATCTCCACCTACTTCTTCAAACCCACGGCCAAACCTTCTCTGTCATCCAAAACACACCCCACGGCCAAACCTCTTCCCCTTCATCTCCTACAAAACCCGATTCTGTTTCCCTTCTCCGTCGCACCACCGACATCCACCTCCTTACTCAAACCCATAGCCAAACCCGCTCTCCAAACTACCACTCACCACAAATTCAGTGTTCAGTTTCTCGCCAAATGACAACTTAGGCCTACAAATTCTTTTTCATCGCTTAAATGGAAACCATTTTTTGCAACGGTTTCAAGCCAAACCTTCTCTGTCGTCCAAAACACACCCCACGGCCAAAGCCCTTCTCCATCATCTCCAACAAACCCAATCTCATTCCCCTTTGAAGTCACTCACTCCAATCACAGATACAGCTCAGCCAAACCCCTTCTCTGCGTCCAAAACCCAAACCCATCCAAACCAGCCCACATATAGAGCCAAACCACATATGAAGCCCATTAAAACCGGCCCATCATACCCCTGCTATTTTCAAGTATGTTGGTCGGCAAAGGCAACCAAATTTGATTAGGAAACCATCGGCAAAGGTAACCAAATTTGATTAGGAATCCATAACCCTATATTATATTGTAGTTTTATAATTTTGAATTTGGTTGATTGTCTCTGTGTAGTTTTGAAATATATAATTAATAATTATGTACTCTCTTTATAATTCTGATTTTCTATTCAGTTTTGTCTAATGCAATCTCTTAATTTTGTGAATTGTGGTTTAAAATATGTTTTGAAACCCATATGGGGATTGCTTCTTGGTATGTCTAAGTTTCTTTCTGGATTGAATTGTTGATTCTTTCTTCTTATGTTGGTGGTTCATATGGGTGTTTATATTTTGTTTGGAAATAGTCAGCTAGATGAGTAAAATGTTGTCAAGTCAATGTTTTGATTATTGGTGCTGAAATTGAAAGCGAACCCATATGGGAACTGCTTCTTGGTACGACTAAGTTCTTATTTATTTTTCATTTTCAATTTTGTGTCCAAATCTCTTTTATTCGCTCATTTGAATCTCTCTATTTCTCTTATGGTGCCTATGGATTTAGCGTGTGTGTTAGTACTTAGTACTCATACTGAACTTTGAGATTTGTATTTATGTGTTTTAGGGGGAGTAAGAGAGATGTCCTGTAATAGATTCTTGAATATAAACCCACATAAATTGAAGTTTCGTATATTTTCTCTATCTCACTTTTTCTTTTCTAGCCAGGAGGTGCTTCTTTGTCAGTTTCATTTCGCTTGAATTGTATGCAAGTAGCCCCTAGATACATATAACAGAAATATGATTACATGTTTGAATTTGAATTACATTCACATATAGGATAACTATTATCAGTTGGACTCGATGAAGTGACTTTTTTATTTTGCCCACTGATTTAGCACTGCATTTTTTTACCCCAAGAATAAAGAATTTTTCTGAAGCCGATTCCCCAAAAATCTTAAATGATCACATATGTAATGACGTTACCTAATTGAGCATCAATGCACTATTTCTCTTCTATTAATGGTTCTTGAATGTTGGATGAAAATTAGTTTCTTATTGGCTAAAATTCATACAGATTGTCAGACTGCTCGCTAATCAATCGTGCGCTTTAGTCCACCCCCTCAATCTTTGCCTTTTATCAACACCACCACCAAGGTTTGCTACTTCTTCTGATTTTTTATTTTTCTAGCCTAATTATGAATAAAATATATGATAGTTGGCCATCACAAACCCTTCTTGAAGGTTGTCCATATTCAATACCATGAACAATATAACTATATTTAATTTCTATTTTACTGACCAATCAAAAGGAAATAATAATGTCAAGATATATGTGATTCATGTTAGGAACATGTGTCAATATTTATGCAGTTGGCTAATATTATGACAAAACGCACTTTTATTTGGATGGATCTAGGATGTGTTTAATGCTTCAAGAGACCTTGTTTCAAGTTCAAGTGTTAAAGCCATGCAAGTCTATCCAAGAATCAAGTGAGAAAGTACTAAATTTTAAAGCTTGATAGCTACTCGACACCTAGCTATCTATCGAGCTCTTCAACTGATTCTTATTGCAATCTCGATAGCTGGTCGATCGATCGAGAAAGCTTCTATCCCCTTGACACCTCCTCAACACCTCCTCGATAGCTGTATCTATCGAAGTTTAAATCACGACACTTGCTATCTGTCAAGGTTACGAGAATTCATATTTCTGATTTTCGGCCCATATTTTTGTATTTTTGTAGGGTTTCTTTTCTCACAATCTTAGACCTATATAAGGCTTATTTTAGAGGCTGTCATATAAGAAAATACAAGGAAAAACATATGCAAAAGGTGATCGATGTCTTATTCTCTCTGAAAGAAGCTACTACGTCTTTACGCCTTAGGGTTTTGTAATCAAGTACTTTTTGATCTTCATTGTTGATGAAGTGAAGAACTTTGCAGCTAACAATCTTCTTCTAGTTGGTGATTGAAGTCACGTACTGGAATCCGCACAATTAGTTAGTCACGTACTGGGATTTGTACATCAAAGGGTGGCGTTCATATATTGAAGAGTTCAGAGGTTTTGAAGTGGTAGAAGGTTTCTGTTGTGAGTTCATCTACGAAGATTGTAGAGTCTAGGGACAAAGGTTTTGTATTAGATTTGAAACTTCTCTTTACTATAGTAGATTGCTTTTCAAAAAGGTTTCCCCCTAGGTTTTTTATTGTAAAACTAGTTTGTTTCATTAGTTTTCTTAGGCCATCATATCTTGTCTTATTTATTTTTTCGTTGCATGATTTTGATATGATATTGATGTTTGTTTATTTTAACAAGTTTTATTCATAATAAATCTAATTAACAACTTAGGTTTAAAACTTGTTAATTCTATTGATCGGGGTCTAAATTTCCCAACAAATAATAATAATAATATTAAAATATACCTTCTCTATTGAAATTGTTTAACTTATAGTTTTAGCTATGTTTCTCTTTGTATCTATAATTGAGTTTAGATGATCTTGAAATTTATGCTGATGGACAAGTATCTCATAAACAATTTTGCACCTTTGGGACATTCAATTGATTTGAACTGTATTAAAGTTGATAACTAGACTAGGTGAGCCAATGATTTAACCAATTATGTCTGCTTAAGTTGTATGTTGTAGACACCGCATTTTGTACCCCTTACAACTCGGGCCTCTGTTCCCCAATGATGCCCGAACTCTAAGGCCCAAAGCTAGTTTAGAACCTAATCAGATATCAAATTGACTTGAGGAATGTTAAAATGAAAAATATAACCTTTTAAATAAGCAAAAATCTATTTTTGGAAATAAAATGATCAAAGTGGCCCTCGGCCCACGTACATGGGCAGCAACCTATGTACGTGGATCAAAGCATGCATACGCAGGCACACTCCTGCGTACGCAGCTAAGGTTTCAGAAGCATAAAAGATGCAAGTTTTCTGCAATAATGGCTGAGGTTTGGAATGAATCTCACATCGTCTGGGAGCCATTCCAAACCCCATTTTTTCAACTATATAAAGTTTTACATGGTACATTTTCAAAACACATAGAAATTCCACAGGAAAAACACAAGATTCACTAGAAAATAGTGAATCAAAAAGGAGTTTTTCATAAAACACTCTTAAGTCAATTTTGTTTGATTGAGACCTTTTCTAGCCCCAATCCTTATATTTTAACGTTGCTAATAACTTTCTTATTGGTTTGTGAATAAAATTGACTGAGGGGAACTGTCAAAATCAAACTTGGAAAGCTTTTGTGTGAGGTATCTAGTATAACCTTTTCTTTTTCCTTTCTTTCATTTTTTTTGTTTTTAAATCTTTCTGTTTGCTTTATTTGTTTGTTATAATATGTTTTAATATGTTTTTCTAGTTTAGGTTTATATGTTTGTATGTTTAAAATGCTTGTTAGGTTGTTAGAATTCTAGTTTTGAGGTTCTGCCTTGTTTTTGGTATTTTTAGGGTTTCTGGGCAAAAACCTGCGTATGCATAATTTTGCCTATGCACGTAGGCTTGACTATATGCACGCAAGCTTGTTCTTGCGTGCACAGGCTGCTGTCCAAAAACTCTAATTTCTTTTTATTTCTTTTGCTTTACTTCTGCTTTCACATGCTTGTTTGTTTAGCCTCTTTCCATGCTCCTGTGCTTCCAATGCCTCTGTTTCACATGTTTGTTTGCTTGTTTGATATCATATGTTAGAATTAGGGTTTGTTTAATATTTTCCTTATTTTGATGACATGAACATGCATTCACATACTCACACATAAATACCATAGGTACTGAGTTGTTGTAAGGTAAGTAAAGGGTAAGTCATGCATTAGAAATGCCCACGCATCTATGATATGGTCTTGATTTGATGATAGATATGAATCTGCTTGTTCAATGTGTGATTTCATGTCTAAGAGTTTAGAATACATGTGATGATCTACGTTTTTAATGTGATGAATGCCTCGATGCCATGATTAGGTGAATGCTAGGGTTTTATATGTGTGGGTTTGGTTTCTTATGTTTTATGGATGGATATATATGTGTTTTGGGATGAATGATGCCATGTTGTATGCTTAGATGAATGCTAATGTGTGTGTGAATTTAGAATACAAGTATTAAACATAATTTTATCGAGGTTAAAACGTAAGACACAATGACAGGAGACCAATCTTAAGGTTGGGCGGTCTTGGGTGCCTAACACCTTCCCAAGAACGTACCTAAACTTCGAACCCAAATCTCTGGTAGTGAGATCAATGGTCTTTCCTCGAGAGGATGCTATATATATGGTTTCTAGACTATTACAAAAACTAGGTGGTGACACCAACACTCTTCCATTGTGTCCACATGTGTAAAAACAATGAGATTAGCTGCTTATTTTGAAATATATAATTAATAATTATGTACTCCTAAGAATTGGACCTTAACATTCCCTGATTGAGCACAATGCATTGTTTCTCTTCTATTAATGATTCTTAAATGTTGGATGAAAATTGAATTCTTATTGTTAGATTGTTGAATAAATATATTGCTTGAAATTCATACAGAGTTATTGAAGCAAGCCATGGATCTCCATATTGGCTGAAAATTGGATTCTTACTGTTTTCCAAGTAGGAATTTGGCATTTTGTTATCTAGATTTTGGGTTATTTGGTAATAGAACTACAAGACGAGGACAGTCAGGTATTTATAAGTCCTTCCTTTATTCTGTACTGTTTCTTGCATATTTATTAGTAATATGTTTTTAGAAAGAATTTGAAATTGGAATGTGATTGCATATTTAAGTTTGTTGGTTATCTCAAACTTGGTTTTATGATAGGTTCAATTGTTTCATCTCAAGATCTTCGTTGTTTTTATTACTTCTATGTACTATTTGTATTTTATCAAAGAATCATGTTTTTATGATTTTTTATTCTGAAGTTAGTACGTGAATTCTATATTTTTCTTCTATTTTTTCCCCTTTCTATAACATATAAATGTTAATTTGTAATATATTTTTTTGCTATAATGTTTTATTTATGAATTAAATTTTCGTGAATGTTTTGCTTTTAGTTTATTCCATGCTTCTGCTTTCTATGCAAGATTGAGACGAAGATTATTTTTTTAACAAAAGAGAAACAAAGGTTGAAGCATGGTGTCTGCTCTAGATAATTCTGGTTGGTACTTTATCTCTTGCAAAGTATGTTGTAAAAAGGTAAATCAAGAGATGAATTTTTTTGGTGCGACAATTGCAACAAAAAGGCATGCTTCCCAATCCCAAGGTACACAAAATAAAAATGTTTACTTTCATATTAAAATGCACAATAACTAATATGATATTAACATTATATATGTCGTTTCTCTTATCAAGTACAAAATTCAATTAAAGGTTAAAGATAGCTCAGGAATGGCCATATTCATTTTATTTGATTCAGAAGCAAAAAAATTACTCAACATATCAGCGAAAGACCTTTTGTACAAATGTTTAAAGGTGAGAATATGGAAGATAAAATTAGTGTTTAATATTTACTAAACTTTACTTGAGTGTACAATTTGAAAAATATTACTTTTGTTAGGTGCCAGAAGAAGCCGTCATTCCTGTGCAAATAGAAAATCCAAATGGAAAAGAATTTATTTTCCAAATACAACTAAATGACTATAATCTCAAGTATGGATGGGAATTCTAAACCATCAAGAGAGTTTTTTGAATCTTTTGAAGAAACTAACAAAGTAATTCAGCTTGATAAAATGGCAGAAGTACGTATTCTTTAATATAGCAAAATTACAAATATGATATTTAACTTGTATATGTTGTTATACATTCCTCAACTTACTCTATTGCTAGGCTTACATCAATGATGCTTCAAATGAATGTAGCAGCGACTTATCAAGTGAACAATGTGGTGATTCTACAAATTTTCAAAAAGTTAATGTTCAAAGCAATGCACAACTTACACCAATATATGTACTAAAGGAAAACTAAATGACACATTTAATGACTACTATGAAGCAACAAAGGAAGAAGAAGCAAAAAACGCTTAAAGTTGTCTTTCAATTTATTTGAAATATTGATTTAGTAGTTCTTTAAATTTGTGTTTCATACATTTTATGGATAATTGAGGATGTTAAAGATTTAATTCTTCATTTTATTTTAAACTTATGTTTGATTTCTATTTTTCATTACGTAAATTAATGTTTCATATCAAGATTAATATTTCATGTCCAGGATAGAAAACTATAAAACTGAAATGATAATCTACAATCAAAGAGGAAAAGAAAAAGAAAAGTTTACATCTTTATACACAATAGCTTCCTCGTGCATTGTACAAATTAGCGTCTAGTTATTATTATTATTATTATTATTATTATTATTACTAGCCACAAACCCGCGCATTGTGCGTGATAATTATTTTTATGATGGTTTTATTATTATTATTATTTATTTTTACAATTTAAACTAATCTAATAATGAGTAATGTATTTTGTAATTATATTTTTATTTATTATTAGAACAATCATAAATATAATATAGGAACAATCCAAAACACCAAAAAAATGTAAACTAAAAAAAAATTAATAAAACTTAACAATGATTAATTGAACCCATATTAGGATAAAAATACAAAAATCACTTTCATAAATGCAGCCCTCCCTAAATTTTGTGCTTTTTGACCTGAGAGAGCAATTTTTTTCCCTATGAAACACCTCAATAAGCGTTTTCTTAAAGTCAAAAAATATTAATAAAATAACAACAACACTGTTTAGCAATTAGTTTGTTTCTCAAAAAAAAGTGTTACTAAAAAGACACTTAATGGAATTGATTAGAAAAAAGGTTCAAACCAACCTTAAACAACTTTAGCGTATTTGGATATAGTTTGCTAATTACTTATTTATTGGAAGTATTGTTGAAAAAACAAAACAAAAGAGCTAGCTTTATTTGGGCTTGCCAAACACACATTTAACTTACAATCTATAAAATTGCTTGTAGTAATGGTTGAGAAAATCTCACGGTATTTTGCAAAATTCTGGGATATCTGTTGCAATAGGAATTCTTTCATCAGCCTGCTATGGCAATGTATTTATGAATGAACAAATGTTTGCTGGTAAACAATCGAACCTTCAATGATATTGACCAAACAAACAGAGAAATTATATAGTCCTCTAGTGGACCATATCACTTGTCCACCATTCTAATAAAAGACTCTTATTTGTTTAAAATTACTGAGTCAGTAATCAGTTTTTGTTTAAAAAAAAAAAATTTAACTCGGCAATTTTGAACAGATGGGAGTCTTTTAATAAAATTGTGGACCACATCACTTATCCTCTGATAGACAAGTGACGTGGTCGACTATGAGGACTTTATAATTTCTCAAACAATAGACCATTTAATCGTAAATAAAAGCCAGTATTACTTTACAAAAAAACTCAGTTCGATTGACAAGAAAAGGAAAGAAAATAGACAACAAAATTGCTTTCCTGAATTTTAGAGATCGAGGTATATACAAAGACCCTATAGGTTTATTTCTACCAACATTAGCTATACATAATTCATACAAAAAGTATGTATTGCCAGAGGCTGTGACATTAAGGCCACTGATTACAAGACAAGCTGAAAAATAGGTAACTAACTATATTGCCTATATTAACTTCTGAAATTCCAATTGCTCTTTCTTTCCTGACTTCTATTGTAATATGATGGAACTTTTTTCTTCCATTTTTCCCTGTACGTACCAAGATTTATGTTCTCTTACCTTCATGACATCTCTAAGTTATGTTGCTGATGGCAAGAAGAATGTTTACCTACCCGGCCTTGCCATCATGGCTTTCCCTAAGTTTTCAATAAGGGGCGTGTTAGAAATCATCGTCAGAGGAAATTACTTGGAAGGCCTCTCCAATGCAATCCAACCAAACTTCCCTTTCCTAAAATCACTCAGAATACGGAATGCTGCTTGATGAATATCACCGTTGAACAAGTGACTTGCAAGCTTCTGAACAAATCTGCATTCAAAAGAATTTGTAGGAATAATTTTAATTTGAAATTTTGTTGGAATCTAAGGGTGATTATACATCCTGAAACAAGGTTCTCAAATATCTAAACTAGTACAGGATAGATGTTTATCTACTGTACGCCAACCAAAGCTCATATTTCATTTTTGGCATACTTGGTAGTCCTTCGTGGGCTGTCTGTATAAGCATATCATTTGCAAAGTCCTTATTCCCAACCCCAATTTTCCCCCACCTCACTTCTCAAAGTATTTTTAAGGGAAAAATGAACACACACACATTGCAAGTCCAAGTGAGAACAGAAATCACCAAGCTGAGACATACATTTTACCGCATTGACCATCCACATCAATCTTGTAGCGGCTCTGAAGAGCTTTGATACCTGTAATAAGCAGAAAACCGAGAATTACAACAGGCTATTTGCAATGAGAAAAATAAATCTTGAATTGGATTCATCATGTTACTGCAAGAATTGAATAAACATCAATTGAAGTTTGAGCATAAGCTGCAACATCTAGAGGAATATGCAAAATGGAGATTTAGACCAAGCTATTACTAAGAATGATGCAATTTCTTGTTATGTCTCTCCGGTCTTCACTTACCAATGACTACAAGATCTCAAGTCATGGATCAAGGACACTACTTGTCAATCATCTTGATATCAAGCCCCTAAACTTGGACACTATATGAAAGCAGCATCAGGCAATGGAATTATATATATATATATATATATATATATAAGTTCCGGCTATGAAAATTTAAAAACAACATGCTATTACTAAGAATGATGCAATTTCTTGTTATATGTCTCTCCAGTCTTCACTTACCAATGACTAAAAGATCTCAAGTCATGGATCAAGGACACTACTTGTCAATTATCTTGATATCAAGCTCCTAAACTTGGACACTATATGAAAGCAGTATCAGGCTATGGAATTTTATATATATATATAAGTTCAGGCTATGAAAATTTAAAAACAACATGAACCCATTGTAACTCAACCACAATCCCCCCCCCCCCCCCCCCCCCCAAAGCCCAACAAAAAAAAAAAGGAAGAGAAAACAGCATACAGGTTAATAGGAGCACATTCTTACACAGTTTTAAAAGCTTTGTATCCATTTAGCATGTGATTACTAAAGCAACTTGACAGCATTTTGCACCAATTATCCGTTTGCTCTCTCTCCATCTTCCTACAGGTCTCGAAATTTCATACAGTGAACAAATTGATCCAGTACAAAAGACAGGATCACAAGTCAAAACTACTGAAGTAATCAAATCCCAAGAGCCCCACACCCCAACCCTGCCCCAACCATGATTTAGATCTTCCTTCTTAGATTAATACACAATTCACCGCTCAATAACTCAAAAGAATTAGTGATTTGAGAAGTCTCTAGACTTATAACACTGAGTCCACTTTGCTCATCTGCAATATTGTTCCCTTTGAGCCAGGATAACACCAGAGCCAAACTTGAACTTTTAGAAATTATATTTCCTAAAAAGCTTAGATTGTTTCTTTACATCCCAACAAAAGGCAGAACAAGGAATTGAATAGTATCCACTAGTTAAGCAATGTTTTGCTGATTGCAACTTATTTACATGTGCAACCAGAAACCTAACCTTATTCAACAAGTATCCTTAACAATCAAGAGAGAGCAGATTCAGTCAATGGATAGACACAATGCTTACCAACTGATGGAATCCTCGTCAATATCTGTACAAGAATTGCAGCAACATCAGCAACATCATAGGATCTCTCTCCAATGTCATCACATATAGCAAGCTTTATAGCTGCTGTCTGATCACTAATCCGCATTGGAATTATTCCAGGAGAATCTAGTAACTCAAGGTCACTCCCAAAACGAACCCACCTTTTGATATGAACACAAAAGATAAGTTATAAATGAAAGGACATAGTGAAAGAGCAAGAGCCAGAATTTCTGCTGCACATTGATGTCATGGATGACAAACAGAACATACTCTTTTTAAACATTTTTAGAGAGTGCAGTATTTCCAGAAGTCTTCAGTTTTCAAATTTTGACTATTTAGGTTAATTGGCTTCAAGCTTTGGTGATTTTCAGAATTTCAAGTCTCCATTATATTACCAGGCCAATCTAAACTCTTAAGATTCTCTCTCTTATTTTCTTTCTTTCTTTCTCCTTTTTTGGGGGTGGGGAGGATTGTTTGACATCCTTGGCATTTTAATGTTTCACCAAATTCCAAGCTTATCCTTTATTTAAATACATTTGAATCTCTTGATCCTTCTAGGAGTGCAATCAATGCAAGAATTATGACTTTAAACCTAGCACTGAAAGCTTCTATAAAAATGAAAAAGATGAAAATATATACTTCAATACTCTTGTAACACCCGGTCTAGGAGCTGCTGGACACATTCGCCGCTTCAGCAAACGGTTGATTAAAGAAGATTTTCCAACATTTGGATATCCAACTATACCAGCTCGAACCTGTTCAATGATAATGTAATTCTTGTTCAAACTTAAGAATCACTTTTTTGAGCATAATATGTGAAAAGTTATCAATTTTATGAAGAAAAGGACAATTCAATTTGCATTAATACTCATTTGTTTCTTATCCAAAGATTAGAGAGAGAAAGAGAGATAGATTAGCAAGAAAAAAGAATATCTTAGAAAAATAACCATCTGCAACCATCTTGAAAGTTCTCTTCAAAGTACATACATGAACTAACAACTTTCTAAAAACTTCAAATACTAATTAAAAATTGCTCAAAAGTTTAATTTCAGCAACTTCTAAAGATTATCTCAAGGACTAATTGGAAAATAATATTCTGCTCCAAAAATCAACTAAGTTTGGTTGCTCTTATGGAGAATAAACTGTCTAGTAAGTAGGCAGATAAAAATTAATCTATGCAAAAATGCACTTCAAATTTTTCAACAGGACAAGACAAATGTATGGCAATAAAGTCGCAGGTAAGTAAGAGACTGAAAAGTAAGTAAATAAACAAGGTTTCACTTGATGTGAGGAACCCACCGGACGTGAAAGTAGCCCTTTAGCTCTTCGTTTGACATTTACATCTGCCGCTAATACCTTCGCTAACCGCCCTAGCTTCATAGTGCCCTGTACTTGTCACATAAGAATAATTATACTCTGTTTGATGTCCAGACTAAGGAAATTTGAAAGAGGATCCTTTGTTTAGGTACCATTCCAAGTTGCCCATTGGAAAAGACAACCTTCGTTCCCTGCCTTGCAAAATAAGTCGCCCAAGCATTCCGGTCTGCCGTGGATATCATGTCTTCTCTATTCAAAACCAAAATTCTTTTCTTATTGCCAAGCCATGAATCCATCTGCTCAAGAACAAGTAATAGGCAGGATGAGACCTATGATTTTTGTTTCAACTCTTCCATCCAAAGATAGTTATTCCATTGCAGCTAGGAAGCATAAAACTTTTAACAGTTGTAGGTAACAATAAACATTAATGCACGAATTAAAGAACTAATCAACCTCCTTTAAATTATGCATACACATATCTTGTTCCAACCAGGCAACATTTAGAAAAAAGAAAAGTCTTAGATCTCAAGTACAAAGAGGAAAGAGAAGACATTATGAACAACTACAACTACAACAATTTTCAGATGAAGTAGTACACATTATACATATATAACATGTTATAAATGGTTCACATTACATTAAAGCAGCAAAAATCCATTACAAAACTCTAACCTGAGGATGACTTGTGGACATGGGAATTCTTGCATCCCTTATCTCTATCACGACATCCATTAACTTCAGCTGCTCTTTAAGCTCCTTTTCTGTTTTTGCAATATGACCAGGATACCACTGTCCAGTTGCCAGCACCCAATAAGCATATTGAACTAGAAAGCATCAATCCCAATTATTGGAATCTAATCCAAAACCACCTTGAATATTCAATTGGGATAGACCTCCCCTTATTCATACCTGAACCGGACGCAGTGCCTTTGTCCAGTAATAAAGATCGGCATCAAGATCAACCCAATCGCTCTCAATTTGGGAGCCATCTAATGTGCTATTGGGATTGCCATTCCCATTCTCATACCAACTGGGAGTTTTCCCACCAACAATCTGTAATATTTTCATCCACAATTATGTTAACCCATTCAATCTACATGTAGAGGATATACAGGTAGTGCCAGACTAAAAAATCTCAGCCTACAATTCATAGTATTCTATATCAAGAATTCAACATGTCCTTCCTCAAAAAAAAAAAAAAAAAAGAATTCAACATGTATTTACTTAAGCTCCATATAAAAATATTTAAATGGGAAAAAAAATCAAGATGCAGCAGCAAATTCAAACCCACCACCCATTTGCAGAAAGCAACTCAATTCTAACAAAAACTAAACAAAACCCACACAAAAATCAAAACTTTGATAGGTTGCTGTGAAAACGCAATGGAAAAAAAAAATCATTTTTTACAATATCAGCTAAAAGGAAATTGTGAATACCGAACACCCTCCACTCAAATATTTGTAATTCCCATACCCCAAACCCCACATAAAAGAAAAGACTAAAGTTCTATTTTCCTACATATTCTTCAGTTTTCTAAGCAATTAAACAAGAACAGCAATGAAAATTGTTTTCATATAACAAGAAGGGTTTGGTAATTGACATGCCTGGATGGTGGGTGGTGGGGATGAGAGAGAAGCTGTGGCAGAGAGAGTCGTTGAAGATAACTTGGGTTTGGTTCTTGGGCATTGAAGAAAGTTTCCTAGGAGTTGAGAGTTTGGCAGCCATAGACCTGAGAGCTGAACTGCCATTAGCTACTGCAGTGATAGTAACACTAGTCTGTGTAAGTTTTTTGCCCCCCCACAAATGAATGAATGATACCCAATAGACATTTATCCGCAATGGTTTTAAAAATAAAAACAATTGGACTTTTTTCTTTTTCTTTTTCTGGCATGCGTACACTACACTCACGACTCGTACGCTTGGAAGGGATCTATGGGTTATGTTAATTTTCAGGGAAATTACAGTAAACCTAATATTGGTTTGAGTCGTGTTCACTTTATCTACTCGTAGTTTAAAATTTAATATTTTAGCTACCTGTGATTAATTCCATTTGGTTTCTGTTACTTACCTCAGTTAAAAAGAATAAGTCTTTTTGCTTATATTTTATATTTCTCTTCTCTAAATACATAAAAATAACAAAAATATACAAAAAAAAAAAATCAAAAGGGAGATTTTGAAAAGAAACTAAATAAATAGAATTGGTATCAATTTTCATATGCCTCTCTCTCTCTCTCTCTCTCTCTCAAACTCAGATCTATGATTTCTCTTTCTCATCTCTTCTCTCTCTCTATGGCATTGAGGAGACTAATTGAGCATCACAAGTGAAAACCCAACTAACCCAGCGTTATGGAGGCCAGTTAGATGAAATCCTAGCAACACCCAAAGTTAAGGAGGTCGATCAAACTGCACCATTTCGTGGGTTTCTTTTTTTTTTTTTTTTTTTTTTTTTTTTTTTTTTTTAGCTTTTGGGTTTTAGGTTTGATTTGATTTTGGCTTGCATTAGTTGATCTGATTTTGGTGGTGTTGTGGCTTTTGGCTTGTGGCTTGCTGTGGTGGTGGATTGTGGGCAGATTAGTGGTAGTGGCGGGTTCTGATGGTGGTTGCATTGGCTGTAGATAAACGAGAGACAGAGAGGGACAACAAAGAGAGGATGAGATTTGTTGTGTGGTGTAACAATCTGATAAATAATTTGAGAATTTTGAATGTGATAAGTAATTGAAGTTGGGATTAGGTTGTCTTGATTGATTTTTGATTTCGTGTTTATAATGTCTGGGAAAGAACAATGGACTGAAAATGTGGAAAGTTTCAAATCTGCACTCAAAGATTAACAAGATTAACTCTACTGGAAAAAGCCAGAAGCCAAAATTGATGAACCAATGAAAGGAGATGGATTTCGTTCAATACCAACAGCTATGTGGTTCAACATCCTTTCCAATTATGTTTTGAATTTATGTGTCATTTTCTCCTGCAAATGAATTGTAACTTCAAGTGTTTTTAAAAACATTCGTGTCTTTGTTTCTTTCATTTTTTTAAGCATTCTTTCCCAATTTTTTTTTTTTTTGCAACATCTCCAAACAATAAATTCAACTTCCCAGCCCAAGCTCTTTCAAACAACTTGATTGGTAATTGTTTGGAATTTTATAAGTAATGTTCATTTATGTTTTTTGAAAAAATTCAAACCCTAACCTTTCGATTTGTGTTATATTATGTTTTGGTAGTAAAAATTATTTTTTAACGAAAAAGCCAAAGGTGAGTGTTGATGCCCATTTTTGCAAATTTGTACCCAAAGGCCCATAAGAAAGAATGCCCAACGAGAAACAAGGCCCAAAGGCCCACCAAAAAGACCAAAGAGCAAAGAAAGAAGTGTAAGTGAAAGCAAATCTACAGCAAAACACAAATCTGCTGCAGAATACAAATCTGCCGCAGAATATAGCTTTACCGCATAATATAGTTCTCTGGCAGAATGGCTTCGGCAGATGAAGACACAAGTCCCTATTCTTCGGCAGAAGGCTTTACTGCCACAGAATACAGTTCTCTGGCAGAATAGCTTCGACGGATGAAGATAAATTGGGCCCAATACCCTTTTGATCCAGTCAACATTATTTGGCTCACAAAAGCCCAAATCCTTTTATATAAAAAAGACAGGCTTGAAAACTGATATGAAAAAGAACAATGAAAAGAAACGAGCAGTAGGAAGTGTCAACAGCAGGAAACGCGTGAAGGAAAGAGAAGCCAAGTTAAAGGAAATGACAAACACAACAGAAAACGTGTGAAGAAATAAGACAGAGACATGCAGTAGGACGAAACAGAACTAATCTGCTACGGCAGGAACAATGTGGGAACGAAAGAAAACAAAAACAAAAAGGTCGAAGCCCCACCAACTTGTACCCAGCCAATACAAGAGAGGTGGGCCCATAGTCAAAGGGATTCAAAGGGCATGGTTTGGTGGTGGGAGGAAAAGGGGGTCTATATTTGGTTTCCTGCCATAACTTCTTTTGGGAATATATCCTACTGGAATAGTATCTTACCCAAAAGAAGTAACAAATAGTTGAGACCATCTGATGCATGTCATAGAGCTAGGTAGTGAGGTAGCCCAATCCTTATCTTTGAACCTAGAGGTAGAGGTATACAGCAAGAACAAACAAAAGAGAATTTTGTCATGAAATGAGTAGCATTGCAGCAAACATATACTGAGCAATGGCAGGGGCAACCAATGGGTGAGTGGGTAATCTTGAAATGATGCCCACAATAAACCAAAAACAGTTGGTAAAGCCCTAGGGGTAAAATGGAGAAATACCATTAAATCAGTTTACTATAAAAGAAAGGTAACCACGGCAAAAAAAAGGGGACAGAGGTAAAGGAAAAAATAAGGGAAAGAGTGAAAAACAGGAGAAGAAGAAAAATACCCAAGAGAGGGGAAAAGCACCTAAGGAAGGAAACCCATAATAGGAAAGTAGTAAATACCCAGAAAAAGGGAAAAGACCCAAGTGAGAAAAACAACCCACGGCAAGATAGTAGTTAAAAACTAAGAGTAAAAAAAAAGAACACGAAGAAAGAAAAAGAAGAAAGAAAACATGGCAAAAATAGGGGCATGCATCAATAGACTATCTTTTCTCTCCCTCTTAGCAGACCCACTTTTTGAAGTCTCCCAAAGCAATAGCTAGTAGTTATTTAGGCCTATTCTCCAAAATGAACAACTTTTATGGCAAGAGCCTATGATAAAGTTATTCAAGTTGGAGTTTGGGTTCCTTCTTGGTTTACTTATTCCATAGGTAAATTTAATACTTAATTTTGATTACAAATATATTTGATTTCTCTCATTATAACTTATATCTGCCGTATTTAGTAATCCTACTGTAGCACATTTTTTATCACGTCTGCCGCATCAGTTGTCTTGCTGTGGTGTCTTTACTTGTTGTACTAGTTATTCTGCTGTAGTACATTTTTATTATATTTACCGTGTAAATTATTATACAAGCTAAACCTTTGCTGCCGAAATTTTCTTCTTTATTTGTTATTACGTGTTTTACTGTTGACACAAACTAATCATTATCCTACCATAAGTATATATATACATATATCTTTATTTACGAACATGTGTACATATTTAAAAATATACTAACTCATTTAAACTAACATTTGTTTGATGAATATTTTCTTTGGGTTTTAAATATGTTTATGTGCAGGAAGTGGAAAAGTATTCCTGCAATACAAATGAAGAGTAGTCATTCACACAGCAAAAGACTTTAAAGCACAGCAGACAGCTCTATTATACAGCAAAAGGCTTTACGGCAGGAAACTTTACTACACAACAGAAAGCTTTATTACACAGTAAACAGTTTCACTACATAGCAGAAAGTTTTACTGCACGACAAACGGTTTTACTACATGACAGAAAGTTTTGCTACACAGCAGAAAAGTCAATCCAGCGGCAAAAACTGGAGAAAAGTTCCTTCTGCAACAAAAACGACATTCTTGCTGCAGAAACTGGAGAAAAGTTTCTTCTACGGCAAAAACTGGTAGCAACAGAAACAGAAAAGTCAATCTTGCAGCAAAAACTGGAGAAAAGCCTACTGCGACAGAAACAAAGGATAAGCCCACCTTGCAACTTCTTCCCTTGGACTTGGACTCAACGTTTGCGCACAAGCTAAACCAAATTGAGTTGCAGTTGAACCGGTCTTAACTCTCTTACTCAGAATACTTGGGCCTACTACCACGAGAGGCAACCCAGCCCAATGCACAACAAAAAAGCCCCTATAGTAAGTAACAGAGAACAAACGAAACTAAACATAATTGGACAAAATGTTAAATTTTAAACCACAAATAGGTAAAATGAAAATGAGTCAAACCACAAGTGAGTTTACTATAATTTCCTCAAATTTTTATTTTAGTTTTTAAATGGTATTTTTACCGAACAAAATGAAAGGTTACCAAATGCCTGAAGGCATTGGTTTAGAAAATGTTTTTTAAAATTTTTTTAATGAAAAGTGAGGTAATTTCTTTTTGGTGCAACTTTTTATATTTCTCATAAAAATAGTATTAAAAGTTTCCTAAAATTAAAAATTAATAAATGTTCTAAAAATACCCGTTATCATGACTAAAAACAATAAAGATAAGAATGAATCAAAATTTGTTATAACAATATTTTGTAAAAATATTATAAAATAGTTTGTAATGATAACATCACTCAAAATAAATAAAAGACTCCACAATAAATAACAATGTCCTGTGTATGAGTTTAAGGCCACACATTCAAGAGTTTGGCCCTTTTAACCATATACCGTATTGTAACTCTTTCAAAAATCCTCTTCCCTCTCTGCCATGTGTGTGTGACCGTGTGAGTTAAAATAACAATGTTTCTACAGATGTACATCTACTTCATGCCCAAAACCAAAAGAAAACTAAAACGCAGCAACATGCCTTTTTGTGTAAAACAAAAATCCACGAAGGTTTTCCATGGGCTGATCCGGGCTTTTTGGGTTTGGGTTGAGAATGGCAGTGCGTTGGTTTGAGAAATAACGGTGCTCATTAACATGAAACTGACACCATTTGGGCTGAGATGGATAAATTTGGAATGAACAAAACTAAATAGTAAATACAAAAACAAACTTGAACCATTATTAACTAATCAACCCTGCTTTTCATAAGATGAAACATGATCAATTCAACAGCTAAAATGATCAGAATTGAGTGAAATTTATCAGGACATATTACGAGAAAAAACATGGCAAATTCTAGTTCTACAAAAAGAAGAGACAGCCTGTGCCTACAATTTTACAATACTAATGTTTATCTCTTGCTCTTCAGTTACTGCCTACCATGCTCTCCCATGAATCTAATGGAGTATAAGCCTAACAATGTGGCATACAAGAAAGTGACTACTTCAAGATGAGTGGCTTCCAAAAAAATGACAATACATGAGATATTACACTACAAAAAATTTACTCCTGCTTGCTCAATTACCAAAGATATTTCTGTACATCCTTTGTCTTCCACCTTGATTGTTAGTCAAAAGATTAAAACTTGAGCCAAACCATCTATAATTGCTGCAAGTCAGCTTGAATAGGCTTTGTAAGTATATTAGTGAAGAATTTGCGTATCTCTGGTACAATGCACTTGATCAGGTGAGAGTACCTGCATATTTGCATCAAAAGATTTTAAACATTTTAATAATTTAATTTGAAATATGCAGACTTATATAGGTAAACCTAGTCATTTAACTCCAGTCAAAAACTCAAAATTCTACTTATTTTGAGAAACAAATTTTAACCTCATAAACATTCATTTCCCTTGTCCAAACCCAAAGATAAAAATATAAACCAAGCAGCCTTACTTCATAATAGAAACACTACTCAAAAGTATAGAGACATAGAAAATTCGGCCAAATATAGCATACCATGGTTTGGCACTCAATTTGTCAAACTGCTCCAAAATAAACAGTATGCATGCTTTCCTTAATGACATAGCATTAAAGGCTTCTGATAACTCGTACATTAGGGAAACATTTTCCACACAAATATCCTTCAAAAGATCATAAGAAGCCATTAGATGAACTGGTAATACAGAAATGAAAAGTCAGTTATTGAACTAATTCCATAACCAACCTGAGCAATAGCATACTCGCAGAGATGCTTAAGACCATCCAAAAGGTACTGGTCAGCAGCTCTGAGGAGATCCTGTGCAATATCCAGACTGACTTCTACTGATCCTGTGTATATGAATCTAAAAGCACAAGAAAGATTAGTAAATATTAGCACATAGTAGGGTCCATTTACTTCCATTCATATCAATGTGGAGGTAACTATTGCAACAAGAGGGAACAAGCCAAGCAATAACAGGGTAACATTGCAGCCTTTACTGTAAATGGTAATAATTACAGGAAACAAGTAGAATATAAAAACAGGTAAAATAAAACCCAAACTCGCACCTCATCATCAACTCAAACACGTCCCATCTAATATTTGGAATCTCTATGTCCTTAGCATCCCTCTCCTGCAAGACATAGTTTTAAGATTTTATTACACAATAAATAACCCCAGGGCCATTTAATCCTTTCTGCTACAGAAAAGACAACTTTGACCGGACTATATTTGATAGGCAAAAATGTAAGACACAAATCAGATGGGCCAGCTTGACATACTAATTGATGAGCTAGCTTATCAGCATTAAGCTTTTGTCATTGTTTCTAATGAAAATTTGAACTCATAAGTTCTTTAAAGAGGTAATGATATCATCAAATTATAATGGACACAAACAGAGAGCTTTAATTTAAACCAGTACTCACTCTGTAACCACCATCAAACATTGCACGGAAAGCATCCGAAGAAGCAAGCAGACAAATTCTGTGAGCATAGAACCGTTTACCTGATAAAAGAAAGGAATATACACAAGTATAGCATGTTATGCTAATTGAAATTCATAACTCGCCAGCTGGCATAAACATAAGCAAATCATTGCTCTCAATAAACTAGTAGAAACATGTGCAAGAAAATTTTCCAACCTTCAACTAAGAAGGTGACATCAGAAAGCGTAGGATTGTTCACATATTGCTCACCCAAATACACCTGCAACAAGAAATTATAAAAGACAAGAACCAAAAATAAAAAATTAAATGTAGTTATTCTGAATGTTAGTGAAGAAAACCATTTACACTCAAACACCAGAAATCATAACTTTCAATACAGTTTTAAAGAGGAACCATTATTCAAATAGTGTTAGATTTTTAAGAAAAACAAATGATATTCATATTAAGGATAGATCCACCCAACACAACCTTCCCTTTCTTTCTTTCTTTCTTTCTTTTTTTTTTTTGTTGTTAAGGGAGGGGGGACTGGGGGAGAGAGAAAGTGGTGGAAGTGGGGTGTAGTAAATTGCATTAAGTCAGAAAAGAGGAATCTAACCTCTTATTCAAAACTCAAATACTTGGGAGATGTTCATGTCCTACTTTAAATAAGCAGGCAGTATACTAGAAGTCACCCAATAATTATATATTCACAACTATCAAAATTAATGAGGTCGTTCAAGCACATGAAGAACCCTACTTTGTCACGCCCCTAAGTCGTAACAGATTCAAACTAAAAATGATGCAATAATAGGCATGTTAACCAATAAGTCATCAATGAAATAACCTGTTGATTCGGTGATGGAGGAGCAGCATCCACAGGAGAGAGTGAAGTCGCCTTGGTAGCCAACTTGTACAGGGCCCCTGAACTATCTTGTTTCTGCTTCAGGCTTGTAGACTGTAAAAGCTCAAGCATCAACTCTAAACCTGCAGAAAAATGTATGTGTGGCAAGAAGTTAGCACTTGAAAATCCCATAAAAATAAGACCAGTGAAGTAAACCTGAATGCCAAATATAACACAATGCTTGAAAATATGTGAAACATTATTACCATTGTTATCAATAAAAATAGCTTTTCGATCATCGGGTGCACAAAGATGAGCAAGAGCCAAGGCAACCTGAATTTGAACTGCCTTTTCTGAAACCCGCATCAGATATAGCAAATGGTTTAGTACCTATAAAGAGAAAGAATGATAGGAATTGGTACACAGGTCACACAAAATATGTTCATACAAATAATACTATTATCGAGTAAGACCTTAACTAGATAAACATAATGGCTAAAATATGATTCAAGCCAAAAAGACAGTGTTATAAAAGAGAACTCACACGTCCATGAATCTTCTCCTCTAATCTTTTGAATGTCTTTGCCACACAATCTTTAGTTGGCTGCAAGCATCAAATATCAATTATAAGACAGGAACAAGACAATCAAAAGGATATGAGAGAGAAAATAGTTGCTACAAATTAAATTTAGATTTCTTTAAAAGAAAGCATACTTGAACAGTAAATTCTCCTTCTTGAAGTTTCTGAACACCGCCAACCTTGATAAGATCTACAACATTATCCTTCAGAAGAAGCTTAAAATTAGTTATAGTATTTACCAGCATCAGATGATTGACAAGAGACAGATTGTTCAAGAAAATTTAAATTAAACAATAAACCAATAAGCTCCACCTCATTATCTGCAAGACCATATATAGCAAATGCAGAATTATGCTGCACAGCTCCATTTCTTGAGTCAATAAGTTTGAGTAGAGGCACTATACCTCCACTATGAGCAATGCCAGCTTGGTTGTGCTTGTCCTAAAATCAAAATTATTTTATCAGGCCAGGGAAATATACATCCCTTGCATAATATGCAACCAAGTATCAAAAAATAATAATATTGATAATTGCACAAGTGAAAAGGAAAGACGCTAACCTGTGCCAACCTCCCTAGTGCAAATGCTGACATCTCTCTAAGCTGTGCATCTGGGGACTTAAGCATCTCAATTAAAGGCTGGACAGCACCCCTCTGAACAATGTGCACCTGCATGAACATCCGTATAACAGTTAATAATCAAATAATAGAATATAACTCCAGAAGAGGATTCAAAATATGGAAGCAGTAGATTCTAAACAAAGGTGCAAAATTTTTAATCTACCTTAGTATCAGAATCGGCCCCAGCAAATTGACCGAGTAACAGGGCCGCTTCTCTTTGGCTCTCCGGACAAGAGGAACTGTCATTAAAATGACAAACTTAATGTGACATTTTGTTTTAATGACTAAATAAACTGACCCAGTAATAACATCATAAAGTGTGCATCAGAAAACAGGTTTTTTATTTTTTTGTTCTCTTAGAAAATAGGAAAGATTCAACAAGCAAATATCATGTAGTTACTACAAACAAGTTATAGCTCAAAAAATTAACAAAACTACCTGAAATCAGCTAATCCCCTAAGCAAAAGCAAATTTGACTAGACCAAAAGAAGGCAACATTCAGAGATTAGTATTACCTAAGCAATCTGATGACAGGTTGTAAAGCTCCAGCAAGGAGAACTTCTTTTTTAATTTTTGGGGATGAGTGGACCAGATTACCTATTACACCAACCTGAAAAATTTCGGAAAAGTCAAAGATTGCTCAAAATATGGTAGCAAATCCCAAAGATACACAGAATGAAATAGGATATTATGGATAGGTGCCAACCGCTTCATAATGTATAGTGGCATCTTCAGACCAGAGCATTAGTATAAGGGTTGGTAGAGCATTACATTCTACAATCTGCAAATTTGCAATTCATATCAATAGCTGTACTAAGAGAAGGATAAAAAGTAATGTGTAGCAGAGAAAAATCGTCTACCTGAGTTTTGTTTTCATCATTTTTAAAAGCAAGGGTACGCAGGGCCCCTGCAGCTGCTCTTTGTACCTTTGCATCAGTGGAGTCGAGCAGTTCAACAAGAGGAGGAATGCCACCTTCAAACCTGACATGTACAGTCAACTATATCACAAAGACAATAGAAGAAAAAGGAGATTCAATAGCAAGCAAGGAAACAAGAATACCTGACAAAGGTTTTAATAACACTATTCTCATGAGCAAGGTTAGTTATTGCATCAGCAGCTCTCCTAATAACACCATTGACCGCTCGGAGGTTACAACCATTCTTGTTTCTCTTTAACAAATCCACAAGATGGGGTACAGCTCCAGCATCAACAATGAGCTGTTGATGCTCTGGCTGTTTGAGGCAAATAAAGACAGAATACAAATGACTTAAATATTACCATAAGCTAAACATGAGCAGTGAATTTAAACCAAAACAATGTCCATAAAGAGGCAGAAATATATATGTTGAAACTACGGCCGTGTTTAATTATGATGCGCAACTAACCCAACCAACAAAAGGAAAATATTCCCCGGTTAATTCCACGTACATTAACATACTGATGATAATTCTCCACTTGCACACAGGTTTCCTCTTTATAAGTACAAACATACCATTAAATGCTAAATTACCAAATAAGGCATATAAGATGCGACAGACTATTTAATAATTTGGCATGTTGCCAGCCCAGGTAAACATATAAAGTAACTAGTCTTATCAGCAGAACCATTGTCATACAATTGCCAATCTCTTACATAAATAAACAGTGTGATTCCTTGAATTTTCCCTAGCAATTAGCTATCAGGACACGGTTACAACATCTACTATTAGAAAACTCACAGATAGATCAACACAACCTAATTTACAGTTGATAAGGATCACAATTCCAAAACAGTTCCACAACAAACAGACAAAAATCACAAAATAAGACAATCACCACAACAAAAGATTAATATCAAAAAAATTAATGTCACAAGACAAGAACATATTCAAATTATTATTCACCCAAAAAGCATAAACTAAAAGAATAAGGCAATAAACTCTAATTACTTTGACAGCAAGAAGTCCAAGTGCAAAAGCGCTCCCTTTCTCCACCTCATGCTCATACGGCCACGGATCACTTTCACCCTCTCTTACATCTGCTGGCACCTGGAGATGCTTCACTAAAGCCGGAACAGCACCAGACTCCACTATTATATCCACAATATCCTCTGCACACACACAAATAAACCACCAAAAACCCTTAAGTCCCAAAAGAACCTCAACAACAACCATAAATCCAATATATCACATAACCAAACTTATCAGTTATCAACAAGAACAAACCAAAATCATTAATCTTCGTAAATTATTCAGTTATTACACACAAATGTGCTACCAAAGAAATCATCAATAGTTTCTCTCCCCCCCCCCCCAAAAAAAAAAAACATCAATAAAATTAAATAAATACAAGGAATCACATAAAACCAAAGAGATCACACATAAATTCTTCTTCTCTTTGCTTGATGTATGATTTCAATAATTAACATAAAATCAATAAATCACAAATACAGAATAAAAAATAAATAAAAATAACAAATTAGCAAGTATTTGAAAACTCGACCTCATCAAACCGCTAATTTAACTCTTTGAATCACCATTTCCTGTCTAATCCAGTCATAACATACACAAAATACATACATATCTACAAACAATATGCATGTAAAATTCAAGAAATTATAAGAATTCAATAAATCATAAACCAAAGAGATCACATATATACGGTATATTTGACGACTCCACGTCATGAACCGAGTAATTTAACTCTTTGAACCACCATTTCTGGCTAATCTAGCCATAACACACACACACACACACACACGAACACAGCGTTACGCATACACATACTTATAAAAACTCTACATCAATCTGATTTGACGAAAACGGTACCGTTTTTGGCGAGTTCGGCGATGGAAGCGGCGGCGCTCTTGGCAGCAGCGCGGTCGGCTTCGGAGGAAGAGAGAGCGGAGTTGAGAACACTGATCTGAGCGAGAATATCAGGGACTAGATCACGGTCAGAGGCATCGCGTGGCTCGGAAGCGAAAACCTTGCGATCGTCTTCGCTTCGGTCTTCGAATTCTGGCTCGAGCTTTCGCTTCAAGCTTCGCTTCGCGGTGGTGACTTTGCTCAGAACCATGGTGGAGAGAGAGAGAGGGTAGTTTGGGAAGAAATGGGAAATGTGGTGGTTATTTGGGAGAGAGAGAGAAATGTGAGTGTGAGGGTTTTTATAGTGGGAAACCAATTCTAGTTTTGGTGATAAATAAGAGCGCCCGCGCTATCGTACGCTCCCGCGCTTGGGAATTTTATGAATTCCTCGTTTCCGCGTTCTCTGAATTTTTTTAAGTTCAACTTTTTTTTCTTTTTCTTTTTCTTTTTCTTTTTCTTTTTTTGCAACAATACCATAATTCTTATTTTATATTACCCTAAAAATAAATAAATAAACCTAAATTATATCTATATTTTGGAGAAATATATATATATGTATATATAGTTTATGTTCTATTAAATATGTAAATTATGGTTTTCAAAAAAAAAAAAGTAATTTATGAGTTTCAAATACTAATTTGTGCGGATTATGAATTCAACTTCAAATTTTTTTTTTTTTTGGGTTGCAACAACATCATTTTTTGAATTCTTAAAATATAAAAAATAAAATAAAAAACATTTCTGTCTCTAAATTTTAGAAATGTTACTCTTTTATCTATCAGTACAATTCTATTATAATTTTTGTCAATACTGTATATCTAATAAAATACATATTTCGCTTCTCAACAAAAAATAATAAAATACATGTTTTATGAACTAAAATATAACGTAGACTATATTTTAGAGACAAACAACATATCATCGAGATCATATTTTGTTTGTTGTTATAGTTTTGAGTGTTTGAACTCAACTAAAAATCTCACAAGCCCTTTAATTTTGTTCATTGATCGAGTTTTACATTATCTTAAACCTACTCTTGGCAAAGGCACAATATTATCATATACCTCTTGCACCTATCTTGTGACTACTGTGTTTTTCTTAGGGGAAACCATGTTTTGGAAGAGCAAGAAGCAAACTTTTTTTTTTTCACTCATCTGTCAAAGTTGAATGTTGTGTTGTATGGCCTTGTTGAGGGCCATTTTTGAGAAGTCATGGGGAAGGAAAAGAGCCTAGCAACATTGACCAAATAGGAGTTGGGAAAAAAAGATAGAAAACAAGAACCATTAAATCCAAACGGCAGGAATAATGGATCACAGGTCCATAAAATAAATAAATGGATATTGAGAAAGCAAATGAGCTCAAAAAAAACCCGGAAAGAAAAAAATAGCAAATAGCAAACTCATGGGCAGTGTACGATGTAGAAAAGTAAGAATGAGCCACAGCAGGCTCAAAGTAATGCAAGCAAAAAAAGTAGGGGATTGATGATAGGCCCACAAACCCCAAAGATGAATATGAGGTAATTGGGTTGGGGAAGTCCAATGAAGTTAGTAAAAACCCATGGGAACACAAAGTTAGGAAAAGGGCCGAAGAAGCCCAAGACAAGCAAATAGGCCGAGGATGCCCAAGGGAAAACCAAAGGGACACAGGAGCCCATCAGTAAGAAAACCCATAGCCATGTTAAGCCACAGAGGAAAGAATAAACAATAGCCCTAAAGAGGCCCAACAGGATTGAGTCATTACAGCAGGAATGAAAAAGTGATATGGTAGGAAATAAAGGCAATCAAGAAATGGGCCAAAAGAAATGTAAGGCCTAGTATCAAATAAAACCCAAGCCCCTAAGTGGAGCAGGAAATCAAAAAAGCAGCTCACATAAAAGGGTCAAAACGAGCGGCAGACTGTGCAGAAAAGCCTTTAGATCACGGCGAACAAATGAGCAGCAGGCAGATTTTGGACACATGTGAAAGGAAGGCATGCACAAGGCCCAGGCACCACCAACCTGTACCCAGCCAATACAAAATATGGTGAGGTCGTGGGTCAAAGGTAAGAATGCATGGTTTGGCAGTGGAGAAAATGGAAAAACTTATTTTTGAGGTTCTTGTTGTGGCTCTTTTATGGGAAGCGTCCTACTGGAATGACATACCACCCAAAGGAGGCAAACTGAGCTGGAAACACTAGGTGCATGCTATGAGAACAGAGAGTGAGAGAGAACCCAGACCGTGGCAGGAAAGGGTGTCACGGCAGAGAAACAAACAAAATACCCTTTTTTGTCTAGCAAGGGAGGAGTGGCATGCAAACGGTCTAGTGGTGGTTGGCTAGTACACCTAGACCAGACAAAGGCAATTAAGGGCTAAAACAGTAAAATCCGATCATGGCAAGCATTATAAAATGGGATCCTTGTCGTGTACTGAAGGGGGAGGAAAAAAAAATCATAACCTGAGTAACAAGAATCTTTAAGAAAAAAAAGCTAGGAAGTAGAAAAACAAAAGGAAATAAAGAAAGAAAGAAAAGATTAGAGTAAGAAGATTAAGAAAGAAAGGAATAGAATAGGGAGTGAGACCGGCAGACATGCACCAATAGGTTGATTCCCTCTCTCCCTCTCTAAATCCAACTCTCTGTCGGAAAAAATAAAAGGATTTCTCCTTTGAGCACCAACCATCTAGGTCTGCTTCCCTCAAAGTAATTAATTTCCATGGCAAGATTTTCCCTGGGAGATTAGCTGCATTGAGAGGAGGCATTCTTTCCTCTTTGGTCTTACTCCTGCGAATTAGACTTAACTTAATTTCTTTCTTTTCTGTTTAACCCATATATTACCACTTGTTCTTTTGCTTTTCTCTGTAAAAGTCATTGTTGTTATTGTGATTATAACTCATTAATAAGGATCATTTGGTTATTTTCTATTAAAGAGCCCAAGCGCTCTATTTTTGTTGTTATTATATCTGCCTGCCATGATTCATTTGAAATAGCTCTTCCTGCCATAAGTATGCTCCTGGCAGACGAGGTATAGTTTGTGTGCAAGTCTGCCTAAGTTGAGTTGCAGTTGGATTGGTCTCAACTCTCCTTACTCAGAACACTCGAGCCCACTACCGTAGGAGGCAGCCTAGCCCAACGCACAACGAAAAGGCCCCTGCAAGCCTCCATCACATTCACACGTGGGCTTGTTTGGCTTCTCAAATTTAAAGGCTATGACATTGTCACAACTATCAATGACCCCCTCCAACAAAGTAGCACTCCACATTGTTGCTAATCCCATGTTCCACAAGTTTACAAACATATTGAGTTAATTTGTGACTTTATTCATGAAAATATTCAAGCTGGACAAATCCTAGCTTCTCACATTATTTATGCTCATTTTATAAACATGTTCACTAAGTGTCTTGAGTCTCTTGACAAATATATTAATTTCATCAACTCGATCAGTAGCAAGTTTGGCATTCATAACATTCACCGCCAACTAATAAATAAAATATTTAGTTATTAACATGGTTGATTTGTTGAAATAAAATCTCTCCGATCGGTTCTCTTGGTTTGTTCTAATGAAATCTCTAATATCTTTCCCTTTTTATATCCTATTTTATCTTCTTGTTCTCTTATATTGATATTACTACAAGGAAACGTAAAAAAAATGTGTGTTGAACTATAAAAATAGGATGAAGTGAATAAAAAGAAAAGGTGACTTAAAATATTCTTTTTGAATATATATATATATATATATATTTTTTTTTTTTCTTTGAATGTAGGCATATTCTTAAAGCGCATCAAATCGTTTATTTTGAATATATTTTACATGGTTATTTCATTTTCATTTGCAAAATAACAAGAAAAATATTTATTTCATTTTCACTGACAATGCTTAAACCCACCATAATCTTCTATCCTTTTGTAATTTGTATTGTTTTAATAGAATTGAAGGCAGTGATGCAATTTAATATTTCATTTCATTTCATTTTAAAATGTAAAATTGAGAGCACCCTGACGAAAGCCATTTGATTGTAAACAAGCCCAAACCAAAAACAAAAAGAGGAAAACAAAAAGAAGCCCAAACCAAGTAGAGATTGAATAACTTAAACTAGTCCATTTGTTTCAACACGTTTGACTTTTAGTTGAAAAGCCTGCTGCTAAACCGACCTAAAGCCTTTTCATTTGCCTTATCCAATATTGGTATCTTCTACCGATAAAGTTCGACTCATAGTTTGAGACTTAAGATAATAAATTTATTTAATATTTACTAAATCGAGATTAAATTGATAAATTAATTACATTATTTAATGAATTTATTTCATATAGCGGATCAAATATCATGTTTCAAGTATAAAATTTAACAAATATATATATATATATATATATCAATTAACTCTAGCACAATCAATACAGGTATACAATTCTAACACAATCAATACAAGTATAAAATGTAAACTAATACAACAGCACTACTACAAGCCACAACAGCCCTCAATTCAATGAACTAATACACAATCCTAACAGAATTCGGCCCTAAAACCTTGCCTATGAATTCCCAAATAAAATTTGGATACAAAAAATGATGGACATTGAAGATATTAGCTAGTTTATTGTATTCTTCCCCTGTTTTCCAAAATTCAATGGGCATTTGGATTGAGAGGAAGGGGAGTAAAGTAGAATTAACAAAAAATTAAGCTAATTTTCAACCAACTTTACTCTGTTATCCCTTAATCTAAACAAACCAAAAAGGTTCACGGATTGAGTGATTAGCTTCATGTACACTACACTTCAAAATTAAATTTGGCAAGTGACAACCATGGATCCATAATTTCTACGTGTAAGTTTTTTATTTTTTATTTATTTTTTATTAATTAAACTTCTACATGAATTTAGGAGTTCTTTTTATTTTATTTTTTATTGGGTCCATCTGAACTCTGAAGTGGTAGGACTCTTACATGTATGTTTTTTGCCACTGTGCCTAGAAGATTGCATGAGGTGGTTCAATGCGCTAGCCCATTGGGCTATTGACAAAATTTGGGCCGAATTTATTGGTGGTTCTACTCCTTTCAAGCTTTGCTTATATTTGTTTTGTTTTTTCTCTTGTTTGTCTTCTTGGTTCCTTTGTTACTTCTGAAAGTATTCTGCCTAGCCCGGCACTAGAAACAAACACACATACACACAAAATAGTCCCATTCACATCGACAAATGGTGACCAATGTTGAACGGAATCCCCTTCATTGGATCTCATATGCATAGTGAAGAAAGCATCATTGAAAAGAAGCCAAAATGGCCAAACCTACCTACATGAGAGGTAATGTTACATAAAAAAACAAACTAGCCTAGGCCATCATGAGAATCTTGTTTTGGCAGTAGAAAATAACAACATAGAGTAATGTTAAGGTAACCAAAAAAAAAAAAATTGAAACTTTTTTTAACAAAATCTCAATCACATTACTTTTTTTTATATATATATATATATATATATATTTATATATCCGAAATCACTTTTATTATACATCAATCATATTAAACAATTGTATCATTACATTGAACGAGATACGAAAATGACCTCAAATCAATTTTAAAAACGTGTCATAATTAATGAAGCAAAGCATTAGACCCAATTCTACAAGGTTATAGAGACATGAGTGAGTAGTAAGAACCATTAGTTACCCCTACTAGTTATTACTTGTCCGCGATGGCTTAAGTATCACCCAACAATGAGTGAAGAAGCTTCCCGTGGTGTTTCCTAGAGTCATGGCCACCAGATTCCCTCCCAGCGCATTTGCTGCCATTTTTAACTGCTCAGGAGCTTTGTCCCTTTGCTCTCTCTCTCTCTCTCTCTCTCTCTCTAGAGACTTGTGAGTACAGTCCTTTTAACTAGATTTTCTCTCACTCACAATTCACAAACAAGTAGATGACAAAAAAGTCAATCACATCTACACTGTTGCCAGGTGTTTGTCTTTTAATAACTATAATTAAAGTTTACTATTATATAATTCAATATAAACTATCTACCAAAACCATATACTATATCCAAACTTCACGAGCTCGATCTACCTAGTGCACATGGCAAGTTGCCACGTGACACTGTGTTTTCCACACTACAAGTAGACTGGTGGTAGAACTATTAGAGAGTTGAGCTTTCTTGCAGAATAGCTAGCAGTTGTATAGGATGACTATTGCTAATGCTAAGTCCTATTCTATAGTAGCCAATAAAATATACACATGACCCATGATACTTTGATTGGAAAGGAATATTACTGTTCAAAAATTTTATATGATTTTTTCCACGCAATTTGTGTCGGCGTGATTTTTGATCAGATCTTGTGAGTCTCAGTGAGCTAGAGAGTTTGCTTGCTGCCATGCATGCTCCACGGAATCATATAAGTATATAATCGGAGCCAAAACAGTTGAATCATCTAATAATCGTACAGAAGTTTGGATTCATATATATATGAAAAAAACAAACAAGTTTTTAGAAATATATATATATATATATATATTAAACCGTAGGTTAATTTTATTTGAATCATCAATCTGAACATTTATTGATTTTCTTCAAATAACATATTTTATTTCAAATACTGCACTTTTATTCAAGAGCCTTTACATATTTTGATTTAAATCCCAGAAAGAAGCAATGAAAAGTCATATTCAAGGGTTATTTATTTATTTTTCATTCTTAAAAAAAAATCTTAATATTTAAGTAAGGCCTACTTAAATTAAATTGTGGTGAGACTCATTACCAAATATATTTGCATATTTCTCATTTATGATCTACATCGAGTACTATATAGGTCTTTGAAACAGTTTTTTTTTTTTTTTTGGAATTCTTATATATATAAAAATTGAATTGAGTGTTTGGTTAAAGTTAAACCAATAAAACGATGTACCAACAGCTAAATAATTCAAATATTGATAATCACTTTTTTTTTTTTGGTTCTCAGATAGTAACTTAATTTAAGTGTATATGTGTGTGAAGTTTCTTTCTGAAAACTTGAACAACGACCTTTAGGCCTTACCCTCTACACTTTACAAACACTTGTAGAATAACCATCATACCAAAAATGTGTAGTGATAATCACATATAAATATATGATCAATTATCAGTGCTAGACTAATTGTAACTGTGGGGGGTAAAAGCCCAACTTTATATATTGGGCTTAGGGTCCTACTTAAAGATTACTGTTTGTCCGAACAGAAGAAAGTGATTGAGAAGGAATACGTGTGGAAGAAATATTCCTGAAAATGTATGAGGAATGTAGTCCGAAGAGATCACCAGTGATCCGAAGAGGTCATTCTCCTCGGATACAAGAAGCCTCGATCAAGCATGTATCTGGAAAGTTCAAGTGATTTTCCTAACGACTTCAATGAGGAGGATAAGCTTAGGGCATGCCTAGAGATGATAAGAACGGAGAAATATCTAAAAGAAAAAGCTGCTACCGCCGTGTTTAATACATTGCAGCAACTTTGCTGGTTGCATTTATGTGGAAAAGATCCCTGAACAGTGTAATCTCAGCTACCACCACTCACGGAAAGCTAAGGCAGGTACTTAACGTGACATGTACTCAAGTGGGTACGTAGATGAAGAACAAGTGTTCGATGGAGATGATGGGGAAGGATGCTATATAAAGGGAAGAGACCTCTAATAATAAGGGATTGGGAAAAAGATAATAAGAGAGGAAGAAAGATTTTACTGTAGTTCTAAGAATTGTGTTAATTGTTCAATCAATAATATTCCTCTTCGAACATCATTTTTTTTAGCTTTTTAGTGTGTTCTTACGTTGGTTTGTTCCCAGTGATTATAGTTAACAGTTGTTAAATTCACAAATAACCCAGCTCTTTCACCCACTCTCTACAAATTCATTATTTTGGATTTGGGCTACAAATCCCGACCCTACAATTGGCACCGTCTATGGGAAGAGTTTGAGCGAAAGCGGAAGAAATAGTTGATAATGGCTGAACTAGGGCAACAACCAGCAGAATCTAGGGTATCCCAACACGTAGACCTTTTTCTCAATTTGGAGCAGAGACAAGATCGCGAAGGTAGTGTGCATACTACGCATCTTGATCGAAGCCAGCCACATGGTGGAAGTCACGTGTCTCATGTAGAGAAGAACCAGAATATGCAACTAGAAATTGAAAGGCTAAAAAGGGAGTTGCGCCATGCAAAGAGGAAATAGATTTCTTCGCATTCTGATGAAGATTTTGGTGACGAACAGGACGTCACTTATCAGCAGAGATCTCAGACACCAATCAGCGAATCCTTTTCCTATGAAGAAGAGCATCATTGTAAGAGGCAATCTCGAAGCCCATCACGTGGGGGCGTAGGGAACAATGCTATGAACAAAGCCTTGAATCAAATCTCTAGGTCACCTTTTACACGCAGGATTGAAGAAGCGAGACTTCCTCGGTGTTTTAACCAGCCGACCTTCACCATCTATAATGGTAAAATGGACCCTGTGGAGCATGTGAGTCACTTTAATCAAAGGATGACTGTCTACTCCAGAGATGAAGCTCTGATGTGCAAAGTTTTCCTCTCTAGTCTTGGATCGGTTGCAATGAGATGGTTCGATAGCCTAGAAGCAGACTCCATCGACTCCTTCAGAGAGCTCACTTAAGCATTTGGTTTCCGTTTTGTCACATGCTGAAGAGTGGCCAGGCCCCTGTCTTCACTGCTATCCTTGAGCATGCAAGAGGGTGAGACCTTGAAAACGTATTCAGATAGGTACTGGGAAATGTTTAATGATATGGAGGGCAATTTTGATGGAATGGCCCTTAGCACGTTTAAGCTTGGTCTCCCTACTGACCATGGTTTAAGGAAGTCCTTAACTGGTAAGCCAGTTACTAACATACGTCAGCTCATGGATCGTATCAAAAAATATAAAAGAGTTGAAGAAGACCAACAGCAAGGGAAGGGAAAGGATAAGGTTATCCCCTAGGAGAGGAGGGATTTTAGGTTGTACTGTTACAATAACAACAAACCACGGAGAGATTTTGCTAGGCAGTCATGATCAACAAACCTTCAAGCAGTTAACATTGTATTTAAAGAGCCAGTACACCAGGTTTTGAAAAAAAATTAAGAGTGAACAATTCTTTAAGTGGCCGAATAAGATGATGGGGAACCCTAAGAGACATAATCATAATCTCTATTGCCAATACCACCAAGATCATGGGCATACCACAGAGGATTGTAGGAGCTTGTGGAATCATTTAGACCAACTAGTCCGTGAAGGCAAATTGAGACACCTTTTGCATCATTCTAGTGGCTGAGGAAACCAGATGAACTCGGAGCCCCAAAGAGATGACTTTTCAAAGCCTCCATTGGGAACTATTAGCGTCATCCTTGCTGCACCAAGGAGAACAGGATCTTGGCTGTCCAAGGTTATGTTGGGAGCCCGGTTACCTGTAGGGGACTTTGGCCAGGGTCCGAAGAAAGCTAGACCAGATACTTAACCGGTTTTAGGGTTCTCGGACGAAGACAAGATTGGAACCATCCAACCCCATGATAACACTTTAGTAATCACCCTTAGAATTGGAGGGTATGATGTGAAGAGGGTAATGGTGGACTAGGGTAGCGCGGTAGAGATAATGTACCTTGATCTCTACAAGGGGCTGAACCTAAAACCTGATGACTTAACACCATACAATTCTCCCTTGGTTGGTTTTGAAGGAAGAGTCGTCACCCCGAAGGGCCAAATACGATTACCCATATAGACTGGCTCAGAAGTAGTGGAAGTGGATTTCATTGTTGTAGATGTGTATTCCCCTTATACGGCAATTATAGCCAGACCTTGGCTTCATATGCTAAGGGATGTTTCCTCTACTTTGCATCAGAAAGTTAAATATCCATTCGAAGGGCAAGTTTGTGAAATCCAGGGAGATCAGTCCGCAGCCAGACAGTGCTTAGTGGCTGCCATCCAGCACAAGCCTGAAACGAAGTCCTTGGCCAAGGTCAAAAGGGGTTTATAGCAGTTAAAAAATCGGGTACCGCCCGCCAAAAATCCAGATGAGGCTGCTAGATGTGAAGGTTTAATAAAAGTTGTTATTGGAGACGATTCTGAAAAGTTTTTTCAGGTTGGATCTTAGATGCCTTTACAGGAGAAAGAGGAGCTAATAGAGTTCCTTAAAAGAAACCTTAACGTATTTGCCTGGAACGCTTACGAGGCCCTAGGGGTGGATCCAGAATTCATTTGTCACCATCTGAAGGTCAACCCATTGATCACACCTAAGAAGCAGCCTCATCGGCGCCCATCTAAGGAGCATGCTGATGCAGTAAGAGAAGAAGTAACAAAGCTCAAACAAGCCGGAGCTATTAAAGAGGTTTTTTATCCTAAGTGGCTAGCAAACACTGTGGTGGTAAAGAAGAAGAATGAAAAATGGCGAGTGTGTGTAAACTTCACTGACTTAAATAAGGCTTGTCCTAAGGATCCATTCCCTATGCGAAAAATTGATCAGTTAGTAGATGCCATTGTCGGCCACCCTCAAATGAGTTTCTTGGATGCCTTCTAAGGTTACCACCAAATACCGTTAGCCTTGGATGATTAGGAGAAGACTGCATTTGTCACCCATATCGGTAAATACCATTACAAGGTGATGCCTTTTTGGTTTGAAAAGTGCAGGATCCACTTACCAAAGAATGATGACGAGGATGTTTGAGCCACAATTGGGCAAAAGTATCGAAATTTATATAGATGAAATGGTGGTAAAAAGTAAGATTGTTTCTGAACATATAAAAGATCTTGAAAACATTTTTGAAGTTCTAAGAAGGCACAAGCTAAGTCTAAACGCCTCCAAGTGCTCATTCGGTGTGGGGTTAGGCAAGTTCTTGGGGTACATGGTGACTCACAGGAGAATTGAAGTCAACCCCGATAAGAAAAAAGCCATCCACAATCTACAAGCTCCTCGGAATCCCAAAGAAGTTCAGAAATTGACTGGAATGACAACTGTCTTGAATCGATTCATTTCTCGATCAACAGATAGATGTAAACCTTTCTTCGCGTTGATCAACAAATGGAAATGGTTTGAGTGGACTGAAGAATGTGCTTCAGCCTTCCAACAACTTAAAGACTATTTGGCTCGGCCACCAATTATGTCCAGTCCTGAACTAGATGAGGTCTTGTTTGCCTACATTGTGGTAGCTCCTTATGCTGTAAGTTTGGTACTGATACGAGTGGACCAAGGTGTGGAAAGGCTAGTTTATTATGTGAGTAAGTCATTACATGAGGCCGAGATTCGGTACTTGCCGCTAGAGAAAGCTATTTTGGCAGTGGTACTTAGTACACGAAAGTTGTCTCACTATTTCCAAGCACATACGGTCGTTGTGCTCACACAACTTCCGCTCAAAACTATACTTAGAAGTGCAGACTACACGGGAAGGATAGCTAAATAGGGCACTATCCTAGGGGCTTTTGACATCAAATACATGCCCCGCACTTCGATCAAGGGCCAGGTTCTCGCAGATCTAATGGCCGAGTTCACAGAGTCTAGTTTAACAAAAGTAATGGTGGAGAAGAACATGAATGAAAAATCGGTTGGCATGATTTCTCAGCGAGACCCATCACCTTGGAAAGTATATGTAGACGGTGCAGCGAATCAGAAGGGTTCTGGTGTAAGGCTGGTGTTAATATCTCCAGAGAAGTTCGTTATCGAGAAGTCAATGAAACTAAACTTCACGGCCACAAATAATAAGGCCGAGTACGAAGCTTTACTGATAGGAATGGCTATGATTTGAAGAATGGGAGGAAAGTCAGTGGAGGTGTTCTCGGACTTGAGATTAGTCATTGGTCAAGTACAAGGTGAATTTGAGGCGAAGGATGAAAGAATGCAGGGATACCTGAGCCGAGTTAAATGTCTGCAGTCAGAGTTCGACTCTTTTAATTTGCTGCACATCCCCAGAAATGGTAATGTGCATGCTAATTCTTTAGCCACGCTCACTACCTCTTCGGCGCAAGATTTGCCGAGGGTTATCCTCGTTGAGGACCTGCATGGCCCTATAGAGGCAAGAAGAGAGGTAGCCCAAGTTCACTAAATCAGGGCCGAACTCAGCTGGATGGATCCTATAATTAAATTCTTAAAGGAGGATACTTTGCTTAAAGAGAGGGGCGAAGCTGATAAAGTTCGGAGGAAGGCGACCAGGTTCTGGCTATCTGAGGACCAGAAACTATACAAACGCTTTTATTTAGGATCGTACTTATTATGCATGCATCCTGAAGCGGCTGATTTACTATTGGAAGAGTTACATAAAGGAATCTGTGGGAGCCACATTGGAGGTAGGTCCTTGGCTCACCGAGCCATTACCCAAGGTTATTGGTGGCCGAATATGCAAAAAGAAGCCCAAGAGTATATTAAGAAGTGCAACCAATGTCAACAGTTTGCCCAAACATTCATTAGCCAGGGGGAACCCTTAATCCGCTGTCCAGCCCATGGCCTTTCGCTCAATGGGGCTTAGATATCGTGGGTTCATTCCCTAAAGCCGTAGGAAACAGGAAATACCTTCTGGTCGGCACAGATTATTTCACCAAATAGGTTGAAGCTGAACCTCTGGCTAACATCAGAGATGTAGATGTGCAGAAATTTGTGTGGAAGAATATTGTCACTCGGTTTGGGGTTCCTCATACTCTCATCTCGGACAATGGCCTACAGTTTGATAGCAAAGCATTCAAAAATTATTGTAGTGAATTAGGAATCACAAACAGATACTCCACCTCTACGTATCCTCAGGGGAATGGACAAGCAGAAGTAGTTAACAAGGTCATAGTTAATGGATTAAAAAAGAGACTAGACGATGCAAAGGGCAAATGGGTGGAAGAACTGTCACATGTACTGTTGGCATACAAAACTACACCTCGTAGGTCTACTGGAGAGACCCCCTTCTCAATGACCTACGGAGCTGAGGCTATCATACCTTTGAAGACTGGTTCCCAACTATGAAAACTAGTTCATTCAGTCCGACCGGCAACAATGAGCAGCTAGAAAAGAGTTTGGATCTGATTGAAGAAAGGAGAGAAAATGCAATGGTCCAATTAGTATATTACCAACAAAAACTCAGGTAGGGCTATGATGTCAACGTAAAGTTAAGGCTTCTAGAACCTGGCGATTTGGTACCCAGGAGAGTTGTGGGCATTGCAAAGAACCCAGCTTGAGGAAAGTTAGGACCCAATTGGGAATGACCATATCGTATTATTTCAGGAGATGGCATTGGGGCATATTTCTTGGAAGATTTGGATAGTCATGTAATACCACACTCCTGGAATGTAAACAACCTTAAAAGGTATTATTATTAATCAAGTCTTTACTTTAATCATTATGCCAATTTATTATGTAAAGTTTTTGGACCTCTCCTAAGTGTTTAAATTTAAATCCAATCATGCCTGATGTCCTCGGATGATTTGGGTTAATTAACACTCGTTTACAAGTCTTCTAAGTGTTTAAACTTAAATCCAATCATGCCTGAAGTCCTCGGACCAGATGATTTGGGTTAGTTAGCACTCGTTTACAAGTCTCATAAGTGTTTAAACTTAAATCCAATCATGCCTGAAGTCCTTGGACCAGATAATTTGTGTTAGTTAACACTCGTTTACAAGTCTCCTAAGTGTTTAAACTTAAATCCAATCATGCCTGAAGTCCTTGGACCAGATAATTTGGGTTAGTTAACATTCGTTTACAATTCTCCTAAGTGTTTAAACTTAAATCCAATCATGCCTGAAGTCCTCGGACTAGATGATTTGGGTTAGTTAACACTCGTTTACAAGTCTTCTAAGTGTTTAAACTTAAATCTAATCATGCCTGAAGTCCTTGGACCAGATGATTTAGGTTAGTTGACATTCGTTCACAATTCTCCTAAGTGTTTAAACTAAAATCCAATCATGTTTGAAGTCCTCGGACCAGATGATTTGGGTTAGCTGACACTCCTTCATATTTCGCCTAAGTGTTGAAACTTAAATCTACTTACGCTCGAAATCCTCGAACCAAATGATATGGGTTAGTTAACACTGTCTTGTAGTCATTATCAAAGTTTAAATTTATCAAATCGTGCCTAAATAACTTCGTCTCGTAGTCTTAAATATTGGAATAATCCGAAATCAGTGCTTAGCAATACTCCTTGTGGATATTCAAGAAAACCTGTAATACCTTCACATCATTCATTACATTCTATATTTGTTAATAACTTTTGTATGACCTACTTCTTCCAGTATTTGAATAATGTGTTTGCATCACTAGCACGATATCATTGTTAAGTTTGCCTATGTTATTGTAGTTACAAGTTATAGTTATTTACAATAATAATGAGTATCATAAGATATGCAATGAAGACACTAAGAATAAAAGAGAAACGATTTCATTAATAAAAAGAAAGTAGTTCACAATTCCTTACATAATAATAATAATAATAATAATACAAGTATGAAATAAAAAACTCCTAAATGTCTAAGCCTTCTCCTGAGGAATTGAAGGGTTAGCAGCCTGACTGGACTAAGCAGCAGCAACTTCTGAGGCTTGTTCCTTAGACTCTGGAAAGGACTTCTCTTTCCCTAAGCCTTTGCCCTTATCCTGGGGAGTCTCAGCTAGCTTGCTCTGATCACCAGGTTGACCAGACTCCTTGGGGGCCTCAGGGTTGATAAGAGGGACTTGGCCGATCAGGGAGTGCTCAGAGGTCTCTTGAATTTGTGTGGGGGGAGAGGAGTCAGACCATGGGAGTTTGCAAATATCAGGATCATAATAGACACTCCCAGGTTGCCTTAAGTTAGAGTCCGCAGAGACCCCAACAACATCCAGCGCTTTTCCCCAAGTGACATCGCAGTACTCTCGGTAGACCGCGGCAAATTGCTCAGTGAGATTGGTTTGGGTCTCCTCCTAGGGATGTCAATTTTGCCTCGTCCCACTTTGACCCGCCCCGCTCTGCCCCACCCCGCTTGAGTTTTCCCCGCCCCACAAAGGTGGTGGGGTGGGGATGGGGCAATATTTTGTCCCCGCACCCCGGGGTGGGGCGGGGATGGGTTTAGTATTTTTATCCCCACCCCGCCCCGCCCCATCCCGCACTAATGAGGGCTATAATTGTAAATTTAGTAAACCCTAAATCACTAATATTTAAAGTGAAACACAAGACATGAGATAAAACATTTTTTATTCTAAACCTACTGCTATTGCCACTGACCCTTCTCCCTTCTCTATAGCCTTTACACGTTTTTCAATTTTAAGCCAAACTCCACTCCAAGTCTCCAAGTCCAAGAGGTTGCTTTTTACTTTTTAGGTTCATCTCATTCCTTTTGTAATTTGTTTTAGTCTTTCTTAAATCTGTTCTCCATAGCCCTGTCAAGTTCTTTTTCAATTTGAGTTTTGGTTCTTTTTTTCCATTTAAAATTAGTATTTTTGTTTGTAGTTATTAAAGAAGTATGGTTGAAAGGAAAAAAAAAAAGGTTGGTCACTTACTTAGTGCTTCCTGTAGGCAGTAGGTATGTTTTGGATAGTTCATCTCATTCCTTTTATTCCTCTTTCCCTTCTCTATAGCCTTGTCAGGTTCTTTTTCAGTTTGAGTTTTGGTTCTTTTTTTCTATTTAAAATTAGTATTTTTGTTTGTAGCTATTAAAGAAGCACGGTTGAAAGGGAAAAAAAAAAAAGGCTGGTCACTTACTTAGTGCTTCCTGTAGGCAGTAGGTATGTTTCTTATCATGTTTCCAAATGTTTCAATTTTTTTTTTCACATTTTTTCATGTTTTTCAATCAAATGACTATAATATATTTGTCTTTTAGTGTTGTTGATATATTCAGCCCCACAGTTGGATTTGATTGTATACATTAGGTTAAATTTGTATGTTTATATCCAACTTATTTTTTTCTTTACTAATTACTATGTGATAGAGGCATAGTTTTTGAAAATTATTTAATTAATAATCTTAAAGACTTTATCTTTGTTAATGTGATTAAATACTTATATCTATATCGTTCTATCCACATAATTTTTCCTTGAAATGTGTGAAAGCATGACACACAATTTAATTTACTTGAATTTTTCATAAGTGATATAAGTTTATCTTTTACATTGTTCTACATTGTTTGCGTTGGAGACTTTTGGCTTAGGTTTTGGTGTATGTATATTACTTTTTTATGATTGCTAAGTTAATAAATTATCATAAACAATTTTTTTCGGAATGACTTCAAGTGAAAACAATGGTAGCTCCAATCCATCTGTCACACCCATTGGCAGCCATCAATCTCCAATGATGGTAGATGAAGACAATATAACCACCTGTTCAACTCCGTTGGATAGGCCGGAAGATGCCCTAGCCCAACCTAACAATGAGATAATTGAGGAACGAGGGAGGTTGGAATCAGTTGTGTGGAATCATTTTAAGAAAAGGAAAGTTGATGGGAAAGACAAAGCTGAGTGCAACTATTGTACAATATTGCTTGTAGGGGGGTCTAAAAATGGCACTAGACATTTGCATGACCACTTAAAAATATGTCCTAGGAAAAAGTTTAAGGACATTAGGGATATGAAACAAAATATTTTGGTGAGGGATCAACATAATGTGGATTCAATGGCAAGTGTGAATGCTTATCATTTTGATCAAGATGAATCAAGAAAAGAACTTACTCGTATGATCATCTTGCATGAGTATCCCCTTTCTATAATTGATCACATTGGCTTTAGAAGATATTCAAATTCTCTTCAATCATTGTTCAAGATGGTTTGTAGGAACACAATCAAGAAGGACATTATGGGTATCTATGATCATGAAAGGGAGAAATCAATGCATGAAATAGAAAAGAATGGTAGTAGAATTGCTATTACCACTGATATGTGGACTTCACAAAACAAAAAGCGAGGGTTTATGGTTGTAACGGCACACTTCATTGATGATTTGTGGAGATTACAAAGCCGAGTTATGAGGTACATTTTTTTTTAAGTATATATTCATTTTTTTTATTTAAATTCTTTTCAAATATTGTATGAACTTATTTCACTATTAGTTATAATAATTTAAATTTCTTATTTTAGGTTTATTTATTTGCCATCTCCACATACAAAAGAAGTGCTTTCTGATGTCCTTTTACAAACCTTGTTGGAATGGAACATTGATAGGAAGTTATCTACTATGACAGTGGACAATTGCAGTACCAATGATGCAGTTATAAATATTATACTAGATAAGCTTCAACGTAGTACACTTGTTATGTGTGGATCGATGTTGCATATGCGTTGTGCAGCACATGTTCTTAATTTGATTGTTCAGGATGGTTTGAATGTTATTGGATCATGCATTGAGAAGGTTCGTGAGAGTGTGGGATTTTGGACTAGCTCAACAAAAAGAAGGCAACGGTTTACAGATACAGCTCGACAATTACATGTTGAGTGTACCAAAGAACTAGCCCTTGATTGTAAGACTCGCTGGAACTCTACCTATCTTATGCTTTCTACTGCTATAGAGTATCGAGATGTATTTTTTCGATTGAGCCAAAGGGAGTCATCTTATAAGTGCATTCCAAAAGAGGAAGAATGGGAGATGGCAAGTAGTATATGTGAGAGACTGGCATTGTTTTACAAGGTTACAGAGCTATTCTCAGGTACCTCATATCCTAAAGCTAATCTTTTTTTTCCTAAGGTGTGTGAAATAAAAATAACTTTGAATTCTTGGTTCATAAGCCCAAGTGATATGATTAGGAGTATGGCATTTAAAATGTTAGAAAAATTTGACTGTTATTGGAATGTGATTCATGGTGTTATGGCTGTGGCAACCATTTTAGACCCAAGATATAAGATTGAATTGTTGGAATATTATTTTCCTCTTATTTATGGTGACGAAGCTGAAAATGAAATTCAAAAGGTTAGAGATACTTGTTATGAAATGATTCGTGACTATACTTCTGGGAGAATGGGTAGGGAAGGTACTCGTGGCACTTGTGTAAGTGAGGATCCACAAGTTGATGACTCCCTTATGGACTTTGAAAGATATCTTAGTTAGAAAAAAAAGGGTGGGAATATTAAATTGGAGTTGGAGCATTACCTTGAGGATGATCTAATGCCAAGAACTTTGGAGTTTGATATTTTGGCATGGTGGAAATCTAATGGGCCTAAGTATCCTACTTTGCAACGTATTGCAAGGGATATCCTAGCCATTCCAGTGTAACTGTTGCTTCGGAGTCAGCATTTAGCACAAGTGGTAGGCTGCTAAGTCCACATCGTAGTAAACTTCATGCAAAGACTGTGGAGGCATTGATGTGTGCTCAGAATTGGTTATGGGCTGAAATCAAAGGTAATCAAATTTACTAGTTAATCTATTTAATGATTTATGTTGCTGCATTCTTCATTGTATTTTTCAATTGTTTGATTGAATTTGTTTTACTTTTTTAGGCCTTTCATCTATTGTAGATGGAATTGAAGCTAATACATTCCAAAACATCCTTGATGATTCTGATGATGAAGAAGAAAGTTGTGTCACTACATTGGGAGAAAGCGAAAATCATTCTTAAAGAACTAGTCAATTTTTATTTTGTTATGAGACAATGTTTATTTTGTTAAAGAACTAGTCAATTATCCTTGGTGATTTTGTTCATGCAAGGACAATGTTTATTTTGTTATAAGAAGTTTTGAATTATGTTGTTACATATTAGACTATTTAAGTACTTGGTTTATTTAAATGCTTGGATTTTAAAACATTTTGTTTTGTTGTGATTTATATTATTGTAGCAAAAAATTTATTTATATATATAAAATTATATTAGGGGTGGGGCGGGGCGGGTCCCCGCGGGGCCCCAAGGGGCGGGGATGGGGCAAGGTAGTATGCCCCGCACCCCGGGGCGGGGCGGGGATGGGGAAGGGCAACAACCATGCAGGGCGGGGGTGAAGATCCCATCCTCCAGCCTCGCCTTGCCCCATTGCCATCCCTACTCCTCCATCCCTAGCTTATAAACTGCCTGCCTTTTAGTCTCGACCGCTTCCTTGGCCAACTGAGCTTTCTTCTCGGCTAAGGTGGCAGTCTCCTTTGGCTTTTTGAAGCTCAATCTGCAGATCCTTCACTAGCGCTCTTTCTGTTTCCAGATTGATCTCGGTCAAATTCAGTAATTGGCGTTGGTCTTCGACTTGCTTCATGGCATTTGGAGACCAGCATCAAGGCTATTCTTCTCCCTGGTTACCTCTTTTAGTTGCTCGGATAGGTGAGCAAAGTCTTCCTTTAAATTACCCAACGTCTTTTCTGCCTCAGACCGGGAGTGGGCCTCTGCTTGGGCTTGGGTGTAGACCTTTTTGTTCCACTTCTCGGCCACATAAACTTGCTGGGTAATCTGTGTAACAGAAGGAAAAATCACAATATCAAAAAAAAAAAAAAAAAAAATCAGCCGAAGAAGCAGATTAATTTACTTACCATGGATAAATCCCTCTTTAGGGATAGAAAGAGTTCATACTGGCTGAAACACCTGTAGGAATCCATGTCTCGTGGGAGGAGCAGTGGTTGCTCCAAAGCCTCAGCAACGAGACCTGCCCTCCCCTTATCATAATTTTTGAGAGAAGTCTTCCAGGGGATTGGAGCACCATCTAACTCCAGCCTCGGGGACCAGATGCGAGGTCCTCGGCGCACATCAGCCACGAGGGCATTATCACGACTCTCTGTAGACCAGGCCCTTTTACTTCGGTGGTCTTTGGCCATCTTCTGTTGTTTGGTTCCTTTCAGAGGTGCTACCTCCCTTTCTTCCTTGTTAGTGAGGGGTCTTTTCTTCTTCGGATCTGGCAATGACTTGGCGCTGAGATCCAAAGGAACTTGAGGAGGTGGTGGAGGAAGACTAACAATTGGCTGAGACATGCTAGTCTCCTTGGGCCCAGCTTTTTTGCCCCTATTCTTCATCAAATCCTTCAAGCTCACCATGTTTTCTTCTTCTTCTGAAGAGTCTTTTGGGAGGGCTATTATCAAGACAGGAGGGCGAATACTAGATTGCCTGTCAACTTCCTCCTCGGTATCCGAAATGTGTATCACTCGAACCTCTTTTGAAGCCTCTCCTCCGAATGTAAACTTATCAATTTGCTCTTCGAGTGAAGAAGTCGAGGAAGCAACACCCTCTCGCCTTCTGCTGCTGGTTCGAGGGGAATCTGTTGAACCGGTTGGACGAGCAACGGTACACCCTGCGGATTTGGATGTGGTACAAGGGCAAGATCAAATGGTGCTAAAAAATTGCGCCGAGAGACATCTATCCGTTGGAGCCGATAATCACCTTGAGTGATGGTGTTGCCGATCGGCTGAAAATCAGTTGATTTTGGTGTGAAACCAAGAATGAGAGGAATGGATCGTAGCTGCCCATCCTCACTTACAAAAATTTCTACTCATAGTAAGTAGTTGAGCGCATGGATGTTCGTGAGGCTGAGCCGAGGAGAAGCGTGATCCTTATCTGTTAACACCACAACGAAACTTAGTCAAAAACTCGAAAACAATGATATGAAGAGAAGGAAAATTGGTAAAAAACGGAGATCCTAAATCTATTGTTAAGAAACCTAAATCTAACATTTCCCACTTGATTCTCCTGGCTAGGTCGGGTAATGAAGACCGTCATGTCACACGCCCAAGACGATCAGATAGTCATCTTTTATCCCTTTGTTGGACTTGGGAAGGCAGGAGACGAGCCTAACGACGTCGGATCAGGATTTAAGGTAGTATCTTGCTCCCTTCTGGCTATGACACTCGTACATGTGTACTACGTCAAGCCAGGTGAGCCCCAGTCCTAAATGACGATTCAAAGCGTCAATTGCCCCTAGGATCCTAAACATATTAGGTGCGCATTGATCAGGAGAAAGTCTATGGTTACGAAGATAATTTTGGGTGATGGAACCCATGGGGAGAGTCATTCCACCCTCTATGAAGGTTATCATAGGGATTACGACTTCCCCCTCTCTTCGGTCGGTTAATATCTTTTCTGGGGGACAGTACCTCAGGTTTACCCCTAGTGGTATGCCATATGTCTCCTTAAATTCCTCTATTAAGGCAGGACTATCAACGAGATACTGAAATCTACCCATTTTTGGTTAACTAGAATAAGGTGCAGAATAATAACTGGGAAACGAGAACTTGAAGGCCGAGGATGCTAGCCGAAGAGAAGACTAAAGACTTGAATAAAGAAGAACTTACAGAAGCTAAATCGGAGAATGATCCTTGAACTTGGAGAGAGATTCTTGCAGGTTTTGGGAAGAACTAGGACTAGGAAAGCTTTGGAAGTTTGAATGGCTGAGTTCGCTAAGAAATCTGAGAAACTGTGAAGTAAAGGAAAAACGTTTTCCTTCAAGGCTTTATATAGGGGGGCAGAAAATGAGTGGCAATTACCCCGCCCAAATTCTGAGGAAAAATGCTGTCCGTTGGATCGATGGCTCACCGTTGGATACCAAAGACAAAGCGCCACCGAGAGCAATTAAATTAATAGCGCTTCGTAAATACCGAAATGTCAGCAGATAATGATGGAGCTCCTAAATGTATGCTCGCACGTGTAAATTCAGGTACTTTTCATATTCTTAGCTACTTTTTTCTGTGATAAGTCAAAATCCTACTTTTTCTCATCGGATGTGAGGAAAAATTAAAATTTTGAGGGGCTATTGTGGGGGGTAAAAGCCCAACTTTATATATTGGGCCTAGGGCCTTACTTGAAGATTACTGTTTGTCCAAAAAGAAGAAAGTGGTTGAGAAGGAATACGAGTGGAAGAAATATTCCTGAAAATGTACGAGAAATGTAGTCTGAAGAGATCACTAGTGATCTGAAGAGGTCATTCTCCTTGGATACAAGAAGCCTCGATCAAGCATGTATTTGGAATGTTCGAGTGATTTTCCTAACGATTTCAATGAGGAGAATAAGCTTAGGGCATGCCTGGAGATGACAAGAACGGAGAAATATCTAAAAGAAAAAGTTGCTACCACCGTGTTTAATGCATTGCAGCAACTTTCCTGGCCGCATTTATGTGGAGAAGGCCCTTGAACAGTGTAATCTCAGCTACCACCACTCACGGAAAGCTAAGACAGGTACTTGACATGACATGTACTTAAGTGGGTACGTAGATGAAGAACAAGTGTTCGATGGAGATGATGGGGAAGGATGCTATATAAAGGGAAGATGCCTCTAATAATAGGGGATCGGGAAAAAGATAATAAGAGAAGAAGAAAGATTTTACTGTAACTCTAAGAACTGTGTTAATTGTTCAATCAATAATATTGCTCTTCGGACATCATTTTTTTTAGCTTTTTAGTGCGTTCTTATGTTGGTTCGTTCTCAGTGATTATAGATAACAGTTGTTAAATTTACAAATAATCCAGCTCTTTTATCCAGTCTTTACAAATTCATTATTTTGGGTTTGGGTTACAAATCCTGGACTTATAGTAACTATTTTTGGCATATGGTTTTCTACTTATGATTGTACTCATAGCTCAATGCTTACTTTAATGCCAGTTGTACCTTACGTGTGCGTGTGTGAGCAATCAGTCTTCCTGAGTCAAATTATAGTTTGATACACATGCAAATAAAGATTTTGAACGTATTATTGGTGTTACAAAAATGATAATAAAAAACAATTTTCAAGTTTAAAATGGAAAGAAAATTGTACAAATAAGAAGAATTATCATTAATTGTTTGACCCAAATGAAAAGTATCAATAAATCTTGCACACGAGGCTCATCGAATCACGGTCCGCCCTCCACGCATATGTGCCAAGTGTTAACCTTATAATAATATGGGATAGCATGCATAATAATTAACCTAAGATCCAAACATGGTATTCATCACAAGCAGACTATATATGCATCTTCTTCCTAGAAGTTCTTCCACCACTTCCTCTTCTTCAGCAATATTCTCAAGATCCCATGGACACAACAGAATAACATGTTAAACTTAATTGCATTAATCTCGAGACCTTGGCTATGGCTAGCTATGACTTTTTTGGGTTGAAAGTTTGCTACTCTATAATCAAGGAGACAAAGATTATTAATTCCAATTGTTCCCCAAACAATAAATAACAATATTTAAAAATAAAAGCCTGCTTTTGAAGGTTGATATCACGAGGTATATATATTTATATATTAATTCATGAAAATATGAAAGATTTCTATAAGCCCCACTACCTAGTTGGGTGCACGAATTTTATTTTATTTTTCTTTTTGTAGGTTTTGTATAGTTAAATAGATATATTCATAGTTGAAGTGATTTGAGTTTATATTAATCTTACATAAATAAAAAATTAATTAATTTTTTAATATGATAATAAAGAATAATTAACGTGAAATAAATGCTCTAAGTTTGGCATTTATCTTCTTCTTCTTTTTTTTTTTTTTAAAAAAAAAATTTAAAGAAGCTATCCAATTACTTAATTTGGTCATTCCGAGGGTCACTTGACATATTACATGCGAAGGTTGTCACTTGTCATACCACATTTCTACAAGCATAAGCATAGCATTTGAAGTTAAGGAGAATTGAAGTAAATTCTTAACATGGATAAAAAAAAAAAAAATGGAATTCAATTCACCAATAAAGGAAAGAAAAATGGTAGCTAGAAGCAAACAAAGTAGAATAAAAGAAAAGAAAAAAATCGTGGTCTTCAGTACGTGACATCTTGTTTATCGCTATATATGTTCAACATTTTAGTTCTGTAAAATCTCGTGACTTGTCGGCCAGACACTGAAAATCCCAATTAGCTTTTAAAAAAAGTAGATTTTCCTTCTTCCTAAGTTGACACAAGCAAACAAAATCTCAACTATTTATGAATCAACATTTTGTGAATTTAATAGTCAGTTCTACAGCGAAGGATTCCCAACACCTGAAGGGCAAAGTGTCCTGGCCTTGAATCAATTCATCAATTTGTTTTAAGTGAAAAGTCCGCTGTCTTTAACTAGTCATTTCGTGAAAAAAAAAATCCATTATATTTGCAAAATTGAAAAAGATCCATTATTGTTCCACTGATTGCACGGATGGTCTTAGGAAAATTGGAACCATTAATGGAGTTATATTAAGGACAGAGAACTAGCTACACTGAGAAGAATATGCTCTTGCAGTCAAGTAAAATGACAGCATAACCAACATATATACTTGCATGATTGAAATGATGCCAGATGGCTAACTAATAGGCTAATCAAGAAGTACTTAGTCTTCTCTCCAAAAAAAAAAAAAAAGTATTCAGTAATTTAGTTTGGGAGTTTATGAAATAATTAATGAAATAGAATGAAAATAATAGATTATAAATAAATGAAAAGAAATGAATTAGTATTCTTTTGTAATATTGCAGTGTAGGAGTTCATATAAAAAAGAAAATTAATAAAATAAATGTATATTTCTCTCATTATGCTGGGAGTTTATGAAATAATTAATGAAATAGAATGAAAATAATAGATTATAAATAAATGAAAAGAAATGAATTAGTATTCTTTTGTAATATTGCAGTGTAGGAGTTCATATAAAAAAGAAAATTAATAAAATAAATGTATATTTCTCTCATTATGCTGATTACATTTTATTTGTGTTTTTAAGAGACGATGATAAAACATGAACTCCCTTCAATTTACGAGGGGAGTGAATCGTTTCATCAAAATATATTTTTTTTTTTTCGGAAGAATGTATATATGGGGATGTAGTATTATTTCATACACTTATCATTTATTCCTATAAATTATACTCTCAAATAAAGTAACATATGGCAGACCTATCTACACCTAACTTGATCGAGTTAGTCTATATATGATTATTCCTGATTTCCTTCTATAAACAATAGCATTGTACAATTGTTTTAGACATATTAATATTACTCTCTCTCTCTCTCAGGAGAGTCAGGTTCTTTTAGGGTATCATATGGTTGGTGTGAGTCGGTTGATATTGACCTGTTGCATATTGTATGCATGCTTAAATTAGGTCAATGAATTGAGATGGAGAGGGTTAGGTTAATTTTTATGTTGTGTTTCCCACTATCCAATAGTAAAACGTGGAAATTAACTTACGTAGGAAGGGTTTTGGAGGAGACAAGAATTAAATGTAAAGAGAGTGATAGACAGCTCCGTGGTGTTATTATGCAGGAATAGAAGAAGACAAAGAGAAATGAGTTAGCAGATCAAAGAAAAAACCAAGCGGAGACAAGATCTTACATAATCTATACGATATTATAGAGAGAGAGAGAGAGAGATAGGCACACGAGTGCATGAGATATGAAAACATGGCAAGATGGGTGTGATGTGAATGTGAACTGGTAATTTGGGATGCTAGTCAAAGAGAACTTGTATTTTAATTATTTAATTTGTGTTTTTGTTATCTTTGAAAAACAGATATTGAGTCAAAGAGTCAAGTTCCTATTACTTGGACTTGCAGTCAATATACATATATAAACCATATATACAAAATAAAAAAGTGGAAAAATTCTCCTTGCAATAGGAGCTCTTCCTTCTCGGGCATACGAGGTCTATTTCCCCTAGGGTTTCTAGGAGCTTGAGTTTTCTGTTCATTTTATTTTTTTGGTGGTTTTACTAGTTAGGATGGCAGATGATGTGATTAATGGGCTTGTGAATATGAAGTTAACAGCTAAGGAAGAGGAAGTAATACCAATATCGGAGGAAGGTAGACGTGAGGAAATTGAGAGCTGCACTCAAAGCTTGATAGGGAAGTTTCTTACATGTAAACCATTTAACAAGAGGGCAGCGCTGAGTACATTGATGAGAGTGTAGGGGCTAGAAGATAGTGTGGTAGTCAGTGAAGTGGAATCAAATCTATTCCAATTCAAGTTCCAAACAAAGTTTGATATGGAACGGATTTTGAAAGAGGGTTTGTGGGTGTTTGATAATCAAGTTTTATTATTACGTCGTTGGGAAGCAGGGATGACAGCGAAGAATGTGTGCTTTGACTCCGTGCCTATATGGTTACAAATATGGGATGCACCGTTTGATATGGTGTGCTCACAAGTCACGGAGGAGGTGGGGTAGAGATTGGGAAGGGTTGTTAAAGTTGAGCGACGGCGAGGGCATATTGTGCAAAACCTCTATATGAGAGTTAAGGTGGTCATTCCTTTAGAGAAACCATTATGGCGAGGAGGTTATTTGTTAGACTCGGGTGGACAAAGAGTTTGGGTAAAGTTTAGATACGAGAGATTACCAGTGCACTGTCACTTCTATGGTATGGTTAGGCCATGATTTGAAGCATTGTGCATCTTACTTTGCATGTACTAAGACTGGAGAGGTAGTTTGTCAGTACGGTGAATGGTTGAAGGCAGTGGTGGGCGTCCTTGATCACCACCTAAGAGAGAACCTGTGCTGAAACGGGCTGCTATGGAGGAACAAAGTGGAGGGAATAGTGCAAATGCAAAGGTGGGTGTGGTGGCGGCGGTGGTGGAGCAAGAGAAGTAGACAGTTACCCTAACACACGATACGGGGAAAGGAGAGTTACGTGTGTAGAATTACTCCATGAATGCAGGACCTGTCTTGGGATTGGATGATGTTGGCGCCGGAAAAGAAGGATTTATGGGGTTGGATATGGAAATTGAAGATTTGGTGCTAGCTACTAATATCTCTCTAGTTTTGAATTTAAACAAGGGTGATGTGGCAAGACTAGGATCACTTGAAGAGGGTATTGGACTGGTTAAGGAGATAGAACATGTGGAGGGCTAGGCTTTGGTTGGGCTTCCCGAAATTAAAAATAAGCCCACTTGGAAGAGGTTAGCAAGGATTGTTTTTTGGGCTGAGTGATAGTGATCAAAAACAGGTAATTGTCTTGGGTAAAAGAGATACGGACCAAAAAGAGGATGATGAAGGAAAAGAACATGCAAAATAGAGGTAGAAAAAGGAGAAGACTGAGGTGCAACAATCACAAAACACTATAGCAGTCGAGGTGTCAAATCGCCCCCACCGATCACAATGAGGCTATTAAGTTAGAATTGCCAAGGGCTTGGGAACCCTTGGACATGTCATAGCCTTCATAAATTTGTGAATGATTAAGTTCCCGAAGTATGTTTTCTTATGGAAACACCTTTAGATGAGGATGACTTTAATGATTTGTATAGGGATTTACCATTTAAGAATAAGTTGTTTGTGAAGAAACCAAATGTAGGACACAGATTGGCTTTGCTTTGGAACCAGGATATTCAATTGGATTTGATAAATTATTCTGGGCATCATATTTTGGTCAAAGTTAGGGAGGATGATGGTTTTGAGTGGTTTTTAACAGGGTTTTATGGATGGCCTGAATCTGATCAGAAGAGTAAGTCATGGGTTTTGCTTTCTCACTTGGCTATGTTTGCAAAATGCCCTCGGTGTTGTATAGGTGATTTCAATGCCATTCTTTATGCAGTAGAAAAACAAAGTACATGTCCACCGTCGACTATGCAAATGGAGGAATTTGGATGTGATTTGGAGGAGAATGACTTGGGTGACTTGGGGTATCATGGTTTTCCTTTTACACGGACAAATAAGAGACCGTGGGAGGCGAATACTAGGCTATGTTTAGATAGAGTAGTGGCCAACATAGAATGGAAAAGCATATTTTTGGATTGCTTCGTAACTCATCTTGGAACACATGCTTCAGATAATCTTCCTTTGCTTATGCAAACAAAAATGAATAAGGTGTTAAGGGGTAGGGGTGCACATAACTTTAAATTTGAAGAGAATTGGTTAATGTTAGATGAATGTGAGACTGAGAAGGTTGTGGAGGAGGCATGGGTTGGTGGAGGGAGGTTGGAGTTAGCCTTAGTGACTATTAAAGAAAAAAAAAAAAAAAAGAATGTGGGGCTGGTTTGAATGCTTGGGGCTCATCAAAGACGCAACCTGAGATTGAGGAAATTAAAAAGTTGCAAAAAAGGGTGGAGCAATTACTTTATGGTGATCAAACAGAAGAAGCAGAGGTTGAATTCTTCGAGGCAAGCAAAAAATTGGATGGTCTTCTCCTTGAACAAGAAATTTTTGGCACCAACGATCAAGAGTATCATGGCTAAAACATGGTGATAAGAACTCAAAATTTTTTCATTCAAAGGCTACTCAAAAACAGAGAAGAAATTTTATCCATGGCCTTCGTAATAATTAGCAACAATGGGTGGAAGAAATTGAAGATATTGCAGATGTGGTGACTGATTATTTTGAGACATTGTTTAATTCAAAGGGGAATGGGCAGATGGATGAATGTCTTAATACAGTAAACCACAGAGTTACTCCAAAGATGCTAGAGTTGTCTAGAGATTATACAGCAGATGAGATAAAAGCAATGTTGTTTCAGATGAGACCAACAAAAACTCCTGGACCGAATAGTATGAATGCTCTCTTTTACCAAAAATTTTGGCATATTGTGGGTGTCCACGGGTCAGTTTAGGTTGGGTTTGTGCCCAACCCGGAACTGACCCATCAAGATTTGGTCTCCTAAACCTAGACCCGTCGCCGACTTGCTGAAGGTAGCAGTTCAGGTATTGGTCGGTATTAGACTGTGTGAATTGTCACCGGTTTTGTAGAAATTGTCGCCAGATTTTGCAGAAATTGTTGTCAGTTTTGTTGAAATCTCTGGTTTTTGCTAGATTTAACCAGATCTCAAAGAGATCTTGGCGGATCTCAACGAGATTAGGTTGGATCTTGAAGAGATCTCGATAGATCTCAACAAGATCAGGCCAGATCTCGAAGAGATCGGACAAAAACAGACCGACAACCACTTCAATTGGTAGAGAACAAAAATTCTGATGTGTTTTCCGGTCGGATCGGTTGAAAATCGATTTTTTATGCTCAAACCTGTCAACTGACCAGCTGATCTCGGGTTTTATGGGCGAAGACTCGCTGCTGACCATCGCCGGAGTCAGGTCGGCCGGGTTGGACGGGTTCCGGGTCTGCTTGGACACCCCTAATTGTGGGTACTAATGTGGTTCCTGCTGTATAAGACTTTATGCATTCTAGTATCATGCCATTTGATATTAATTATACACACATTGTTCTGATTCCAAAGGTCAAGTCACCTAAAAAGATGTCTGATTGTAGACCCATAAGTTTATGTAATGTCATCTATAAAATTATTTCTAAGGTGTTGGCAAATAGATAAATAATTATTTTGCCTCAAATGATATCACCTACTCAATTGGAGAGACGGAAGCCACCTAAAAAAAAAAAAACTTCGATGCAACAATATTTCCAAGGCAAAAGGCTTCGGGTTTTGGGGTTGTGATTCGCAATGAAAGGGGAGAGACTATGGCTGCTATCCCGGCAAGAGGTCCATCAGTAAAGAACAGCAAGGTGGCAGAAGCTTTGGCTTGCAGCAAGGTAGTGGAAGTTGCTATGGATTTGGGATTTAGGGATGTCACTCTTGAGGGAGATAACATTTCTGTTATGAGCTCAATTTCCTCGGCAGGTATTAATAGAGCTAGGCTTGGGTTTGTGTATGATGATATCAGATGTATGGGGAGGGGCTTTAGAACTTTTCATGTTAACCATGTGAGGAGGACAGCCAATACTGTGGCACACTCACTTGCTAAGTATGCTGGGTTGATAGAGGGTGAAATGGTCTGGTTGGAGGAAGACCCACCTCCGGCTAGAGATGCTTTGTACTCTGATTCTTGTCATATTTCTCTTTAATGGATGAATTGATTTCAGTTTCAAAAAAAAAAAAAAAAAGTTCGTATTTTCTGTGATGGTTGGTTGGTGATTAAACACGTTATATGAATGTCTATAGCTAGACTCTGCACCATTGAGTAATTATAAATTTATTCCAGCAAATAACTAGTACATAGAGGATTGTAAATAATGGAAATTAAGCGAAGGGACCACCTGTCTTTACAACAAGGCCAACAATTTTCATTGAAGTTTACTACTAATTCCTGAAAGTTATAATATTTATAAGTAATTGTGCAATAAAAGTGTTCTTCTTCTTTTCTTAAACAATGTCAGCGTTTAAGTAATAATGAATGTGTACATTAAAGTACTATATATACTATGCATCTAAAAAAATAAAAAATAAAAAGATAAAGAAGTTTACTATACGAACAAAGTTTCTCACCAAATTAGTTTGGAGAGAAACTTTTCAAATTTCTCATATATTTCTTTTTTTGTGTGTAAATTTTAAAAATATAATCGTTGAATTTCATATTCCTTATGTTCTTAACATGCATATCAAATTTCGTTTAAATCAGATATTATTTACGTATTAATTGATCAATTAACTTATTTTTTATATACAATTTTAGATTATAAAAACTTGAAATTATAACATTTATTTGATGACATAGCAATTGATTTTTTATTTTCTTGAAGTTTTGTAAGCATTAAGGATGTAATATGAACGTGTAATTTAACGGTTAGATTTTTAAAATTCATACTCAATATAAATATATATATGATGAGTTTGTAAAGTTTCTCTCCAAACTAGTTTGGAGAGGAACTTTGTTCGTACTATACTATCCAAAGCTAGCTAAGGTCCCCTCGTCAACATTGATGACTTTTAACATATAACATTATGACTTATGAGGATATCCAAAATTCCATTCTATTAATTAAAATGATGATTAGGGATTATCATGTCATGATTTAAAAAAAAAAAAAAAATTATTGGGCTGGGGTTCATTTAGGAAATTTATCTCCCCACTCCTCCACTGTATATATGTAGGTGAACCCCTATACAAATGGTTAGGGTTCATGACTTCGGTGAAGTTCTTCAACTTATTTATGATTTACATATATAGATTCTGAGTTTGGTTTATGAATTTAATACACTGAACATATTTTAATGTCAATCAAGGCAAAGAAGATAAGATATCTTATCTGGAGAATGCCTATATTTTTTTCACAAGTAAAAAGGGTATTGTGAATTTCACACCTTTTTTTTTAGAGAAGATTTCACACTTATTTTTTAATCTTCTGTATTACCATCTTCAAATCACAGTACATCGTGGATCTTTTTAATTACAAACTAAGGGAATGGTTTTTCTAGACTTTTTTTTTTAATCAACTGAATTGTTATATATTATATATGAACAACCCATAGATAGTCTAATTCTCATATAGTGGAATGCAAACATAAAAAATATGGCGCCGAAACAAAATTAAACCACTTGCATTTTTTTTTAATAAAGACACAAGAGGGTTTCAACCAAATTAAAGGGTTCGTTCTATGTTGATTGTTTTTTTATTACACCAAAACATTAACAAATTTTTTTTTTTTTTGGGGGTGTAAACGAGACTCAATTAATTTCATGTAATCATGTTCTTATTCAACAACAAAAGCTAACTTGAACCCACAAAACTCACAAATTAAATATTACTACTTTTTGTATAAAATAATTCAAAATGGTTATTATTTCTGCACAAAACATTGATCATGAGGAATCTAAGATTTATGGAGTACCGTATTATAGTGGCAGTAATCACCAAAAAAGAGAAGAAGAGGAATTAATAGTAGTGTCAGCAGAAAAAAGGGGTAATCTAATTAATTATAAACATTTAATAGCTGCCCTTGGCCCATACAAATTTCTCAGATCTTTAGTAAGAGCTACAAAGCTCTTAATGGTTTTACCAACTACATGGATAGGAGTGGAGCCAGGGGCGGCGTTATGTGGAGTTCAGGGGGTTCAAATGAACCCCCTGAGCTGGCATTTTTTAATATTATAATATATAATATTTTTAATATTAATTTTTGATTTGTTCCTCTTAAAATAAAAATTTGAACACCCTAACTCTAAAATATTTTTTAGTACAATTGAAATAATCTTAAATATGATCTTTTTAACAATATTTTAATCTTTTTAAACACACAAAAAAAGCCCAACAGCAAAAGTAAAAAAAAAAAAAAAAAAAATTCATCTTAAACCTAAAAAAAAAACCTATTTAGATCTTAACAAATTTGAAGTAAACTAATAGAAAATTCTTAGTTTACATTGTATATATAAGATTTACATTGCCTCTAAACAAATGTGTATTGTACATTTTTTGCAAATTTGTATAATATAGCACACATTTGTTTAATCTACAATATAAATTTTACATTGATAGTACATTAATATTAACATATCATTGTCCTAAACTAATAGATAAAGGCATTTTAAATAGTAATAACTAAAGTTCACTTAATAAAAATAATTAATATGTTTATTGTATTAAAAATAATACACTAAATGAACTTATAGTTTATCTTTTATTCTTTTACTCATGCATACTATGGGCAAATTTGTAATAAGAAATCTTTGTAAAGCACAAAATTCATCTCTTACCCAAAATATATCTTCTTGTTGACTCCCTTAGAAAAAAATCCTAAAGCCGCCACTGAGTGGAGCCCCTTTGCCTCAACTTAAAATGTGCTGTGACATACAGGACATCTTCTAGTACTTGAAAGCAATGTAGGGTTATAAAGAATTATCACAATGATTTTCCATTCCTAGCATTATAGAGATAGTGAAGGGTTGTATGGCCGGTGACCCATGCTTATTTATAACTAATAATACAAATTCGTTTATTACACGCACACACGCATGCAGTAGTGTACATTGAATATAGATGGGAATTATTCTTTTGCCTTTTACCAAAGGACATTAATTCTTGGTTGGATTAGTATTTGGTTTAATATACCTTCCAAGACTTTTTGGCTAACAACAACATATGATTGGTTTAGTTTTAAATTTGCTTCATTTAAAATGGACTTGGACGTCTGAGCTAGGCCTAGCATGCATGCACGCACAACCTTGTATAACCCTTCATGAAATTGTGCCCCTTCTGTATCAAGAAAAAATTGTGCCCCTTTATTTGACAAACTGAAATCACATTGTGGACGACTAAATTTCTCGGTTCGAAATAAAGTCAAACAAGTAAAATAGTGTCACAAATGTGAATTTGTATTGATGAATGTGTGGTACAATTCTCTGTTAATTACAAAAGAGTTATCCTCTGATTCGATCTCCTTGAAAGACTTGTTGATTGGAATTGTAATAATGTAATTTTGATTTGAACACAAAATATCCTTCAATTTGGTTGAGGGATAGATCGAAGATTGTTGAAACAGAATTACAATGGATCTCTGGCTATGAGCTTGTTAGAAATCCCTTGTTCTTCGCGTTCTTCGTGTTCTTCGTGTGTTCTTCGTGTTCTTGACGTGTTCTTCATCTTCGAAGGTTTGTGGTGGAAGTTCTTCGGGGCTTTAGAGGCTTGAATCCGTAGAACTTCGTTGATTTGTGATGTTTCTGGAGGCTTTTGGGCTTGATTCCAGTGAACTTTGAGATCTAGGAATGTGATTTGGATGATTCCTCTTCGAATGTTCTTTGTATTCGAAGGTTTGTGATGTAAGTTCTTCGGGGCTTTAGAGGTTTGAATCCGCAGAACTTCACTGATTTGTGATTTGTGATGTTTCTAGAGGCTTTTGGGCTTGATTCCAGTGAACTTTGAGATGATTTGGATGATTCCTCTTCGAATGTTCTTTGTATTCGAAGTTGAAATTCTTGAAGTTCTTCGGGGCTTTAGAGGCTTGATCCGTAGAATTTCACTGATTTGTGATTTGTTGATGTTTCTGGAGGCTTTTGAGCTTGATTCCAGTGAACTTTTGGATCTAGGCGGATGATTTGGATAATTTCTCTTCGAATGTTCTTCGTATTCGAAGTTGAAGTTTTTGAAGTTCTTGGAGGCTTTAGAGCTTGGTTCCGGCAAAACTTCTGGACTTCTGAATGCTTCCAATGGCCTGGTCCCTTCTCCAAATCTCTAGCTCTCTTCTGGATCTCCTCTAGATCTCTAGCCCCCTCTCCCAAATGCTTTAGGAAGGCTTCTATTTATAGGAGTTTAGGGGTAGGTAAGTGACACGTGGCGGAGCTTGATTGGTGACACGTGGCAGCGCTTGATTGGTCCACTTATGTCATCGCTTACACATGCGAGGCTGATTATGTCATCGCTTACACGTGCGAAACTGATTATGTCATCGCTTACACGTGCGATGATGCATGATTGGTTCTTGCATGACACTTGACGAATTTCTGTTGGTTTCTGAATAGTGATAGCAAAACCTAGCAGCAATATGTGGTGCTTTTGTAATTGGCTGCATTTTGTGGATTTGGTAGTGTGACGTGTCAGCTTGTGATAGGTCGGAAATTTTCCATGTCTACACACATAATACAGATAGACCTGTTGAGTTGAACAATGAACAGGTTAAAAAAAAAAAAAAAAACAAAAATGTGAAAGATTGTCCCATTAATAGATCCAATTTCCGACTTAACCTGCACCCAAATTTGTATAGGACTATTTTGTTTGGACTTGTGTATTTTTGGGGAAGAGTAGGAAGTTAAAGGGTGAAACCCTATATGAGACAAACCATAGTACTGTACGTACTTAAGGTGCCACGCAGCTATCTAATTAACTTCCCAAGGATTAATCCAATAGGGATGTGCTCGACATGTGTCCACGTCACCTTCTCAATCTGGCCATAATAGGGCCACATCAGTTACTTGAGTTGGAGAGGATATATGGTATATCAAGTATATATAAACAGCCTATCAATTAGAGGTAAGTTTTACATTTATGGGGTTCATTCCTATGTGAGATGGTGTAATTATATATACTTGATAATAAACTATAACCTTTTTCCTAGAGGAGTAGCTAACTCAACAAATACCTTGCCTTTTTCCCCCTTGGTGAGTGGTGACAAATGCCCTAACTGGATTAACTCACGGAGATAATGATGACGTTAGCATGGGGACCATGGGTTGATCTTACTTTGAGATTAAAAGGGGCAAACAATTATTTACCATTAATTATGACAAAATGACTCTCACAATTAAAAAGTAGGGAAAAATGAAGGAAAAGAAAGGTGAGTGACAAAATCCCTTAAAAAAGGGGGTAAAAAAACCACTAACAAATTATGAGAGGAGAGGAGGAAAGGAAGTATCAATTGAGTTATATTTCATTGGTCCCATTTACACCTATTAAACTTAGCTATCAAAGCATCAATGCACGGCTAGCACATCACTGATGTCCTTTAATTGACCTCTTTTACAAGTGTTCATTCTTCAAGTCATCTGTACAATCAACTTATCCATCACAAATATTGGAATCCTATGAGAGCTTAGTCTCAAATCCGTACAATAAAGGGATATATAAGATGGGTTATAATTCATAAGCACGTAGTTATGAATCTTTGATATGTATATATGCATATATAATCTAAAACTTTTGGAGCTTCTTGCTTGCCGTTAGCACTACAAATTCTTATTTTTCCCTAATACACCTAAAAGCACGTAGAATAATATATAACATGATAACTGAAAAAAGCATTTAGTACAAATATTAAAAGTTCAAAGAAGCAGCCTCAATGCTTGGTTTGGTGGAAATGGAGGGGATTCTTATTAGGAGTATAACTTGCGTCTTAATCAAAAGGATTCTTGACTGCACTCACCATGAATATCATGACTTCAACCTCACATCTCTCTCTCTCTCTCTCTCTCTCTCTCTCTCTCTATGGGGGTCTTAATCAAATTGGTTTATAAAATTACGTGGTCATCATTAAATAAATAACATCACTCACCTACCATTTAAGCCCACTGAGCTCTTCCCTAAATGCATGTAGTATATATTATCTAATGCTCTTCCGGTAATGTGGTTACTAATAAACAAATAGGTTTAAATCTTCAAACTAACCACTTGTTGACACACAAAAACACACTATAGGGTTAAGAGGACCTCGGTTAAATGCATTATTATTATGAATAGTAGAGTAGCCAACCACCCACTAAAAGAGAGGTGCTATGATGACATGGCCCTCATTCCTCTTGCATGAGGGTTAGTAAGTTAGGTTTTATTTATTTAAAAAGAAGCACCATGTGTTTATCAAATCGTACACACCAAAATATATATCATAATCATACCAACACTGGATTGATGTGGATTAAGGGAAAAAGGAAAATTTTTCTAAATAAATATCATAAAATAATGGATTTTATACTTCAAAAATTATTATATAAATAAGTATAATTCATATTTAGGAAAAATACAACTAATAAAAGATATTATTATAGTTAATCCATACATTATACAAGTATTATGTTAATTTATTGATATATTGATCCAAAAAAAGAAAAAGAAAAAAGAAAGTGTTAAATCAAATTTAGATATGCTATAGAATTATCGTAAACACATGCACTATATATATATATATATATGGAAAGAAAAAAAAAATGAAAAGCTTTATAAATGATATTTGTCACATTATTTATTTATGGTAAAATTTTCATAAAAATTACAATAGAGTGAAAGCCTCTTTTTTTTTTTTTTTTTTTTAGAAGGTCAATAGAGTGAAAGCTCATGAAAGGTGATTGGAGGAAATCTCATCATAGTGTTTTTCCACGCAAGTCTCTCTTTTTGATATTTAATGCTTTGCCATATTTTATTTTATTTTTTTATTTTATAGTTCTTCTGGAACAATATTTAGAGAGTTGGGGGCCTCGAATATGCTTTTCTAAAAGAAGAAACAAGACCCTCATAAAATAGGCTCTGATGAGAAACCAGTAAAACAGGCTGAAAAAGCCTACTATTAAAAAGAGATCCTACTACAAACTTTTTAATCTTTCACCATTATTAAATATGAAAAGCAAGCATGGTAATTACCATAAACTACTTTAATCTTGAAGCCTCTCTAGGAAAGAATCTAGCTTTTACTATAGTGGTCTGTTCTCCTTTTTGGGTTTATCTATTGCTTAATGGGGGAATCATTTTGGTTGTTGCAAACTCTGCAAAGAGTGACACCTAGAATCAACATTTTATCCTAGATATAATTTTTGAGTGAATGAGGGGGGAAATTATTAGAGATTAGGATAACACTAAAGTGTAAGTTGGGTTATTGCGATATAAAAATTTTTGTGATACCACAAAAAAATCATTGAAATGAGAGAATAAAAGGCTCCCAAAAGCAATATTTCTTCAATAAGTCTAGAGTAACAATTTTTCTCACAATTTTTTTTTTTAATAATTATTGAGATGATTATTTTTGAGATATAGAATAAGTTGAGTTTTTAAATAGATCGAGGTAATTTTTGTTGGTAAGCTTGACATACGAAAAAAAAAAAAAAACAATGATGTGAATTTGACAAAGAAGGAACATGGGAAATTTGTGAAGAAGTGCAGAGGAAATTTGTGGAGAATTATTAGTTAGGTGCAGAGTGGAAGAAGATGTCTGAGATGAAAAAGAGGAGTTGGAAGTCATAAGGTTAATTGAAACTTTCATAGGCTCTAATAGCAAATTGAATTTTAGATAAATTTGCTACATTCAATCTATTGAATGTTGGTATGTATATATTTATTGAGTACATGATCAGGTCCATATATATAAATGTTATAGGAACTCAAAACTATAAAGAATTAAGTACAAGAGATAAGGTTAGGTCAATAATAATAAACTTACCAACTTATCAATCATAAAAAAAAATATTATAAATATTTTGAAGTAATTAATATATGATGAATTTACCTTTCTTAATTTTAAAAGAAGGGCAGAAATGTTTTATGCTTAAATTAATTAATTACTAAATGTAATTAGTTTTAGTGCCATCAATAAGTTACATCGTCTTTCACCAAAATAAACCAAAAAAATGGGGCTGTGTCCATTGAACCAAAAAAAAAAAAAAAAGCTCATAAGAAGAAGAAGAAGAGAGAAAGTCATCTTCACAAAGATCATAATTCAGAACACTATATATAAATATATATATTAAAGCAGCTAGCACCCGATGTAGGGTCGAGGTTATACCTTTGGTTTTTCATTCATTACTTTATATTCCATGATTAAGAGATTGCTAAATATAATGAAAAAAAAATGGAGCATCCTCGCCACTTGCCTGACTTACCAGAGGATCAAAATCATATTGTAGCATATAATATTAGAAAGAGAAGCTATAACAAAATGAATCTAATATATGAATCGTACACAAAACCTAAAAAGCATTGAGCCACGTATCTTGATTTTTCAGTTTGTTGGGTACACAAAAAACAAATATAAGCTCATCAACAAGTTAAATAAAAGAGGTTTTTATTTTATTATAATGTTGTTATTTTAATTAGGATGGGTCCAAAGGGCTGGGGTTCACCCTGGTCCCTGAGGTTGACCCACTTCCCAATTTTGTCGAGTTCAGGTGGTTTCAGAAACATATCCTTATTACCAACAAATTACCAATAGCAAGCTGTAGTATTGTAGTTTTTCACTGAGCCAGTTTTGTAGCCAATTTGGAGCCGCCAAAGCTTAGCAGGTTTTTTTTTTTTTTTTTTTTTTTTTTTAAATTGTAAAAACACTTGATGATCCATTTATATTTTTCTCAATCAGATGTGTATGTGATAATGTGAAGTGAATTATACAAAAAATGGTGACCTTTAAGGAAATGAAAAAGGTCACCATTTTTTGTATAAATATATAAAAGTTGTAATATGTGAAGGATCATATTTCAAAAGTAGAAGGATGGAGATTTAAAAATAATAATAATAATAATAATAATAAAAGTGAGTTTAAGAATTTCGCTTAAATGAGATCCCTTTTCACTCTAGTGAAAGTGCTTACACAAGTGAGTGATAATTGATTGGTAAGCATAGCAAGGGATATGCAAACTGAAGAGTCTCTCTTCATTGCTTGTAAATAAACATCCATATTCTTTCTTCTCTTTTCTTTTTTCCCTTTTTTTCTTCTTCTTCTCTTTGTTCTTTACAAAGATTTTTCAAATTTGCTAATGGTAGAATCCTAGTCTAGTTGTGTATTGGAGATGATTTGCCCACAACCCATTACCAATCTTTCATGGCTCTAGGCCAACTTTGTTATTTGTTTTTCCATTATTTTCTCTAATTTTCCCCAAAATTAGTATATTACAAGATTTTTTTTTTCTTGAATAATAATAATAATAATTTTTTTTTTTTTGGTGTGGTTGGAACAAATAGAGATTTCTATTTTAGTCATAAGTGACAATCATTATGGAATTTTCAATAACCTTGCTGCTTAGTGACAATGTATAGCGTTTATCTTATAGAGGAGAATTTGGGTTCGAATAAATCGAATCACTCCCTCCCATTTGTTATAAGGGACTTTTTATTTATTTGATAGAGAAGAAAGAAAGAAAACTAAAGTCTTTGCTTTTATGGACTTCTAAATGGATTACCAAGCTATAACTTTTTTTTTTTTTTTGAGAAACATTACTAAGCTATAACTGATTCACTAATTGCATAAGCTATAAAGAGTTACAAGTACAGTAAAGTAATAAAGAATTCATATGAATGAATTCCTTCTATATATTACCATAATTAATTAGATTCACAGGTAGTGAAGTGAATTAGTGAAACATAGTATGAGAATTATGGGCCTTCTCAATATGCCATTGCACTCGCATAGCCGCCTAATTAATTTAAAGAAATATGGGACCAGTGAATCACATCATCAACTTTCTAAAGGACCCAGAAAATAAACAATCTTTTTAATGTCTGGAGAAATCTCACTGACCTTATAAATGGACCTTTGAAGAGAATGCCACAAGAAAAAGAAAAAAGAATTGATTACTGTGATACATAAATTCAGACGAAATGGACGGCTTCAAGCTATTTGACTATCAAATATCTTATTAATTATGGAATTACAGTGAAATAAAAAATTTTCACTCTGAAAAAATGCAATTTGTAGGTCAATGACATTATTCGGTTTCTTCCAAAAAGAAGAAAAATTTGAGTTCAAATAATAATAATAAAAAGTTCTAATTGAGATCAAATTAACTGAAAATGATGGACTCTGATTCCATATAAAATTCAGTTGCACAGTTCCTTTTTTTTGTTGAGAAACAAATATATACACAAAAGAGAAGGAATGATATTCTAATACAAAAGCATGCCTCAAACTATACTTAGAAGCTATGGTCCATGATTTCACTTGAACCAAACTAAATTAATTGTAATTGCCAAAAATGGTTGGGGTGTCCCCATACCCTACTGCGCTCTTGCAGATAGGGAAACCAAAAAAAAAAAAAAAAAATCCAAATAGGAATAGAGGTTTCCCTCACAATCACTTTCCATGAGAGCTTCGGTGACTATTGTGAAAACCATAGGATTCTTCTCTGTTTGCATGTGTGATACCCGGGGGAGTTAAAACTTAAATCAACGCACCAGGTTGGCTAAGCCAGGGCCAGACCCTATTTACCTATTGAAAGCAACATGTTTGATTAATTAGTTGTAAATCTTGTCTTACCTAATGTCATTATCACCCAATTAAAGAAAATGAGGTTGTGGATGTATATTCTACATTTCTACCTAACACACACACACACACACACAATACTGCTGATGTATCTTTACACTCCCAAGCTTTGAAGTAGATAAGAAAGGCCTAAAAAATAGAACAAAAAAAATGACACGAACTAACAAATTAGGGACCCCCATTAAATGCTTGCATAACCAAACTGGTGGTTGTCTTTTGTCAACACTAGTGAATGAGTACTAGTAGCTTACCTACCGAAAGAAGGGGAAGGAAATTCAGAGTACCATACTACAAATGAAAACTAAAAAAGTGAAATTGATGAGAGAAAAGGTTGATTCTTTTCTGTAACTTTAAGAAGTTGAGATTGAAAAAAAAAGGTGTTTTGTGAGAGTGTGATGTATCCTCATGACCTAATAACGGGATTTGATTCTTTTTCCTTGTTGGAATTCATTGCTAGAGATTTATAAAAAGGAGAGGCACAGGTTCCCCTATTTACAAATTTCTCATTTCAAGTGGCTTATTTACTTCAGAGTGTACTATTTACTAAATGCTCTTGACAACTTACTAGATTTTTGGACAATAAATGATTATCATTACATAAGAAAATGCTATTATTAATTGGTGTAAACATATATATGATTTTCTGTTTCTTTTTCTTTTTCTTATTATAGATCAAATTCTCCCATAGGGAGAGAAGAGAACGAGCAGTGTCCATGAACCATAAGATATGACATGATCAAAATGTATGTACTTAAGCACCAGTTAGCATTCAACATGACTTGTGCAGGGTTTATTTTTTGGCCTTTATTGATTTTAAAGATCATCAAATTAAGATGAATCATACATACATACACTCATGATGGTTTGAATTTAGATACAACAATGCCCCATTATTCCTATTCTGATTTCCACATTACTGGATCAAAATAACAAAACCAACATATGTTTGGATATATTTATCAACCAAATCTGTGAAAACAACTTTATAATATCGTATAACAATGCATGGCTATAAATTATAATGAAGCTTCCCCCTCACCCGATAACGGTGTCTTTAATGCTTCTTTTATGTATCCATATAATTAATGAGAATTTACCTCCTCAGCCTCACTGCCTCATGTCATGGAGACATGAGAATTGCGTCACATTTTTTTGGCATTGATTCCATATTGATCACAGAATAACAGCTGAAGTCTTTTGTAAGTTGTAACTTTTAAAAAAAACAAAATGAAGACTTGCTTAAAATTGAAAGAACAAAATTGTACGTTAATTAATAGGTTAATTCATACCAAAACTGTAAATTTACCCTTAATTCAATCAACTACACCTAAACATAGAGAGAGAGAGAACACAGGTCATTATTATTAGCTGCTATTTAACGCGGAAACAGAGACAGTCAAGTAGACCTGAGTTTGGTTACACTTATACTGCCTCTAAAAGACAAAGACTAAACCCCCCGCCTCCCCTCCCCTTCCCTCCCCCCATAAAAATAAAAATAATAATAAAAAGAACTAACTAACGGCCGTTAGCGAGAGGGCTAACGGCGGAATCCTTGCAAGGACTAGGTGGAAGACTGGTTTTCCCTGAAGCAACAAGTCGTTGTACGAAACTCTCAATCCTCTCTCCGTTAGTCTCCATCAGTAACCGTTTCCCGCCAAACGGTAACGACTCCACTCCTCTCTCTTTCAACACTTCCTCCATTTTCGCCCCCATCACTCCTAAACCGTTCGCCTGCCCACATTTAATGCCGTCAGTCATCAAAATTAAAAACACAAATTCATAATCTTAAAAATCAACATATAATTGGGACCATTCAAATTATTACACTTGTTCATTTTTGTTACTTGTATTTTTTTTACAAAATAAAATTTCTGCTATAGTTTAATCAAAACGTACATGTGTATGAAACTTTTTTTTGGAAACTTAAATTACACTCTTTCCTTTCATACCTTACAAACACTTATATTTACAAAACACTTATATTTATGAAGTAGTGACGCATCTTTGGTGGTAATGTAATCTTAACATATCATTGTTAAAATTATTATTATAGAAATTTTAATTAGCGCGTGCAAAGAGACTAGGAAAAAATAAATTAGATTAGATTAGATTAGATGGAATAACTAAACATTACCTGAATTCTAACGTAGTCTGTACGGTTATAACAGAAGGCGTTCCCTAACATTTGGTCAATGGTTTCCGAAACGCCGTCGAGGACAATGTCAACCACCGTAGATGTTGAGCACTCGCCGTTATAACGGACTTTCTGTGCACAGCCATTACCGGTTAACGGACCGTTACCTAACGACAAAACCAAGAGGTCTTCGACGCCGTTAACGGACGGAAAATCGCGCTTATTGTGGAGCGCGTGAGTGACAGCAGCAGCGGTAGGGTTGTTCATTACTAGACCGCCGTCAACGGCGGAGCAAGAGGTTTTTCCGTCCACGGACGTTAGATTAAACGGCTTGAAGAGACTCGGCGTAGCTGACGTGGCGCGGCAGACTTTCCAGAGCTCGAAGTTGAAGCTCGGTGATTCGGACGCGTCGGCTCGGGAGAAAACGAAAGGCGCGGAGCTTTTTAGGTCGAAGCACGGAACGAGGAGAGGCTTGCACGTGTCCTTCAAGGTCAAAACGGCGCCGTCTTCTCTATTGAACATTTCTTTGAGCACCGTGTCCATGCTTTTCCCAGAGTATCTCTTTCGCCGGCGGAAAACTCCGGCAAGTCTGAGCTTGAAAAGCTCGAAGTTTTTAGCGGCGATGAGATTAACAGCGTCTCTAGCAGAGAACAGAGGCCTACCCGAACCGTCATCGGCGGAGATCATGACGGCTAGGAGTGCTCCGACACCGGTTCCGGCAATGAGATCAAAGAAATCAGCGATTCGCGCGTGAGGATCACCGGTTTTGAGGCGGATCTGGTCCTCGAGGTGAAGGAGGGCAGCGCCGGCTACAATGCCGGAGGTTCCGCCTCCGTCGATGCTGAGAATCCGAGTCTTCTTCGTGGTTTCACAGTGCGAGAGCCATTTCTGCTCCAGCTTCGTGAAGATCTCCAGCGTAACCTTGCTGAGCTCCATAATTCCTCTGTTGTAGCAATTTGTTTAGAGAGAAATAGAAGAAAGCGAGGCTATTGATAGCGTATTTCAGTGAGTGGGTGAACGTGAAGGGAAGGTAATAAAATCAATCACGGTTTGGCGCTGGGACAAATTAATAATGCATGCCTCTCATCTCATCAACACACACAAACAACAATACACTATACTATACTATACTATACTATACTGTGAAAGAAAGAAAAATGTGGTTTCTCTCTCTTTCTCTCTGTGGCCGGCAGACTTTGGGTTAAGTTTCTCTTTCTCACACTTTTGAGTCTGTGTGCTCTAAATTCAGTGAAAACAAACAATAACTATGGGGATGGGGGAGAGTGTGAGCTTAGCTTTGCTTTGCTTTGGGGTGGTGGTTATATACGCCACTCTCCTTCTCCTCCTACCTGTACCTTTCCTCTCTCTTTTTTTTATTTTTTATTTTTACAGCATTTTAACTCTTACGTGTTTGGACAGACCTTGCACGTGCAATTGTGCGTGTTCGTCTTGGGTTACGGGAAGCGCCAATCTCGGCTATTCACCCGGCTCGGCTCGCGCTCACTTACTTAACTAAACTGTCTTACTGTTTTTTATTTTTTTTTTATTTTGGGTCTGACTGAGCTAGATTTAGGGGTTTAGTGAAATTTAATAGAAAAGGAAGAAGGGTAGCAACATATATATATAGACACACAAAGTAGAAACACCACGGAACCAACCTAAGCAAAGAAATTTGTGCCTTTGATTAACGAGGGAACATGTTACTAGTGCCCCCTTAATTAAGGTTCTGAAATAGTAATAAAATACGAAGGGAAGTGATTAATTTTATTGTTCCAAGACCAAATAAAATGGAACGGAACAGACCGGGAATGAATTATAGTCTTTGAGAGCGTGTCTTCTAGGAAATGAGGTAATTAAAAGTTGCATGTGTTGCGGTGTAAGACATAATAATGTGCAGTAATACATCCTCCCGAATGTGTAAATGGCAAGGTTAGTTTCTGATTTTGTTTTTAATATTATATTTGTGAAGTTAATATTACAAGCTAGAATGAAAACAGTGAAGTGAATTCCAAGTGGACTAGTTAAATTACCAAAGAGATTGGGGGTACAAATTATTAATGTAGTAAAAAAGTGGGAGGAAATTATGCAATGGAGCAGGAATAGCCTGAAAGGAGACTTCCAAGTCAAGCAAAGTAAAATAGCTTTGGTAGCCAATATATGTGTTATATTTGGATCTAAAGGTGTTATAGAAGTTATAGTGGTTCAATCATATCTGAGAAAGCTATCCCTACTCCTACACATATGGTGAAACTAGATATCAGGATTTGAGTTTGAAAGGATGTTCCACTACTTCTGCGAGTAAATTGGCTGCTGTGTTGTAATTGGCGTGTTATATTGCAGGGCTAGGAGACATGGAAATCATAGCCCATACCATGGCTAGCTAGCTTCAGTACCAACTTTCAATTTAGATGTGGAACTAATTAATTATTTAGCAGATACAAATTACATGAAACTTTTTTCTTTCATCAATAACTAGCAGGTGTGGAACTTCGGTAGATGTATACATTTTAGCAGTGAAAATTTCGAAGCTTGTGTGGAAACTTCGGATTTTGTCCATCAAGGGATTTGTCATTTGTTGTCAATAACTTTAATTTGTGTGTTTATATGGACGTGTGCATGCATGTTGGGTTGCTAATTTCTTATCAATCAGTTCCAAAAGAAGAAAAAGAAAAGCCTCATCTTTAACTTTAAACATCATCCATAAAACGAGGAACAAAGAAAAGGAAATTCCAACTACAACAAGAATCTTAAATTGGATTGGTTTAAGGTCTTTTTCTGGTTATTACTTATTACTATCATTTGTTTGTTCGTATTATGTCTCAAGCTTGGGGAGCTGTGACTATTGGCTTTGATGGAGAGGAATTTTACTTTAGGGCATCCACATTTTATTGTATGTGACTTGCACCAACATTGTGCTTTTGTATTCATTTGTGGCAGGCATGGTTGTCAAAATTTCAATATGGATACTATGATCCTATGATTTTACAATTTCATCTGTCTAAAATGATCCGGATCTTTCAAGGGTCTTTGTGATCATTCAGGATCGGTAGGATCATACGATTCTGATGATTCTGAATGACCTTAGTTTCTTGTAACCTACTTTAACTTGACAGAAGACTCAGTTGGACCTAAATGAAAAATGAAATCACAATAGACCAGGTTTTTAAATTCTAATGTAGAGAGAATGTCAGTTGGACCCAAATAAAAAAAAAAATCCCAATAGAGTGTCATGTTTTGAAGTTTTTAGCCTCTTTAAATGATGTTTACAAATAGATGTAGTAATGTATGGTAATTATATCAATGAATGTATAATTTATGTGATTATTTAACATACCAATGTGTATTTTTTGTTTTTTTTTCTCAAATAATGTACAATTTTACAATCCACGATCCAATTTTATGATTTACGATCCTACTTACCTCTTACAATCCTACATAGGATCTCGATTTTGACAACCTTGTTGGCAGGTATGTGCAAAGGCATGTAGAATTAATCTGATCTGCACCAACCTTGTGTTTATGTATTTATGAGTATCTATTTCCTTTATTTGTCTATTTAACAACATCATTGATTCATTGTACCAAGAACATACAATTGATACAAGGATAGAACTTGAAAGGCTCTTGTCTGAAATATATGATAGTTTTGTGGGCTTAAATCTTAATTGGTAAGTGGAATCCTCTATGGATTTTTGTATTTAAAAAATTATTTTAATTTTTATAGTCTATAATGTTCATTTATATATATGATAATTGTATTTTTTTTTTTTCATTAAGCTAAAATAGCACTGACTGGATTTTTTCTTCTTTAGGACGAGATTCGTTCTCAAGTTTTTTATTGCAAGAATTTAGGAAGCAGATTAAAGGTAAGAGACAGAGAGAAAGAGAGAAACTAAGTGTCTGTTTGGTAAATTTTGTTAACTTATTTTACTATTTAGCTTATTTTTGCTACTATTCATGAGTTCCACTACATTTTTTGATACTATTCATTAGTCCCACTGTACTATTTCAGCCATCTTTTACTTTTGTCTACAATACTTTTAGCAAAAATGATAGAACTTGCAAAGCTCTTGTCTGAAATATATGATAGTTTTGTGGGCTTAAAGCATAATTGGTAAGTGGTATCCTCCATCGATTTTTTTATTTAAAAAATTATTTAAATTTTTATAGTCTATAACGTTCATTTATATATATATATGATATATATATATATATATATTTTTTTTTTTTTTTCTTTTCAATAAGCTAAAATAGCAATGACTGGATTTTTTCTTCTTGAGGATGAGATTCGTTCTCAAGTCTTTTATTGCAAGAATTTAGGAAGTAGATTATTTTTTTTTTACTATTAGTGTACTCCACTGTGTTTTTTGGTACTATTCATAAGTGTACTATTTTAGCTAATTTTTACTTTTATTTACAATACTTTCAGCAAAAAGTTTTTAGTTTTAGTAAAATAAGCGGATTTCAAACAGACAGTGTTCATTTGAGATGGGCTGGAATTTTTAGCTCATTCGCAATTTTAGTTTACTTTTTCTACATTCATAGGTCCTGTTGCACTTTTTGATACTATTTATAGGTCTCATTGTACTATCAACTTATTTTTTAATTTTTTTTTTCTACACTTTCAATAAAAATTTTCAATTTCAACTAAATAAGCTGTCTCAAACGGACCCTGAATATCATAATTACACTGCCAAAAATTTAATAATACAGGCCAACTCTACCAATAAGTTGAATTATGAACGAAATATCTAGACGGATTTGGTAAATTTATTGATATCCAGAAAGAGCAGAGCAAGGTAATTAATTTTTTCTCATCTTACTTCACCTGTTTTTTCAGAATCAATTATTAAAAGGTTTTCAAAATTTTTCACTGTTTCTTACTCGTTTGTCATAATTGACAGTTATAATTTTACCTTTAGCTAAAGGGGGGCATATTAATTGGTGTCACCATGTTTGCCATATGAGGTCCCAAAATTCTATTCATGGAATCATGGTGTTGGAGATTCGAATGTGAGAAATTCCTTTTCAACTGCCAAAATTTTGTAATTTCATTGTGCCACCAGAAATTGAATACTGAATAGTGCTTGCAGTGGGAGTGTGGGACAAATGCCAAAATCTGGTTACTCAATAAATATGGGGATAAGGTTCAAGTTCAACTACTAGATGAGTTGTATGCTTAGACTTAGTTAAGGCAGGTATTGGCTATATGGTTACACTTACAGAAAAATTGGAATCATAGGAACTAAATGTAGACATAAATTTTGAACTGAAAACTATATATATGGGCAAAACTTAGATACAGTTACTTATATACAGTTCCTTAGGTTCTCATCTTAAAAATCTGCCACCTGTCAAATTGGATAACTAAATTAACACCGTTAAAGTACCATAACTTTCTGTTGTTGTATTTTTTTTTCCCTTGTCTGTGAGAAAAGAAAACCCATTGGCTTCAGATCTGATTTCTATCTCACACACAATCGCTTGGGGCTAACCAGGGGAGAACGATGACACGAAGGAGATTATCAAGGTGGTTGCAGCATGTAAAGGTGGGTTTGGGTAGAGTTGTTGCAGAGTAGGTTTTTATGGGAAGGGTAGCCCCCCCCCCCCCCCCCCCCCCCTTTTCTCTAATTTGTGTTTATTGGGAATGAATGGATGGATCTGCTTTACTCTTCTAATGGCTATTTGTTCCAAACTTATGAGAATTAGATTTATCCAAGCAGTGCATTGCTATGGCGGTCTTCATCTTCTTTTTTTCTTTCTTTTCTTTTTCATTATTTAAAAAGCCATCTGTCCAGCATGCAAAGTATGAACAAATCAATAATCTTCTAATGAAAATAATGGGATTAATGGAGAAGATCATTCCAGGCTTGTCCTTCTGAAGCTAGATTTTATTTTCTGATATTGTTTGGGATAAGTTTGAGAGATTTGCAGTCAGGTTTTCTCACACGCGTAAGTGAAAAAAAAAAAAAAAAAAAAAAAGAAAAAAAAAAAAGAGAAAAAAGAAAAGAGAGAGAGAACGGCGTTAAAACTGTGTTAGTTTAGTTATTCAATTTGACAGGTGGCAGATTTTTAAGAGGGAACCTAAGGAACAGTATATAAGGAACTGTATCTAAGTTTTGCCCTATATATATTATGCCCCCCGCATCCACCCCCCCCCCCCCCCCCCCGGTCTTCCGCTTTTTGATTAATGGTTCCATAGGGTAACAATCATATTTTTGAAATAATATATTATCTAACCAGAACATGCATAAGTATCAAATTTATATCTATATAATAATATCTAAAAGTTAGAGTATAACATTTATTGTTATTATACTCTTGTTAAGCCACATCAGTGTAGCATTTTGGTCCAATTCAGTTTACTTTGGTATCTATATAATAATATCTAAAAGCTAGAGTATAGCATTTATTATTGTTATACTTTTGTTAAGCCATATCAGTTTAGCATTTTTGTCCAATTCGGTTTACTTTAGTCTATTCAATTTACTTTAATCCATTTCGGTTTACTTCGGTCCATTTAAAAAATGAGAAAAGACATTTTTGGGTTGAGAGTACATATTCTAAATTCAAATTTATAAAAAAAAAAAAAATATAGATCTCAAACTTGTTCCAAATTTATTAATTCTCAATTGCACACTTGGGTTGTTTCTTGAGTTCGGGCTAAATGAGGTTGAGAGATTTCATGTTGAATTGTTTATCTAGTTTTCCCAACACGTGTGATGATGTGGTATGGTATGAAGATAATTTTGGCATTAGTAGAATACTTTCTTTTCTAATTTGTCACCCCAATTTTATAATCTGAACTCCACCACCTCCGAGGGAATAACACTAATTTTTTTTAAACTATTTTTTATTGGATTCATCTAAGAAATCTTTTCTTTTTTCAAATGTCAATAATTACAACAATGAATAAGAGGGGTTCAAATCTCAGTTCTCTTAATAAAGGAAACTCAGATTGGATTATGCCAGTGAATTACAAGGTTTTTGGCATCATCTAACAATTTTGAAATAAGAAAGTGTAGGCAATTGTTCTTTTAGTAGGCGTGGAGCTCATATCCATAAGACTCAAACGAAACGATTCTTGCGCGATAACATGACCTGAGATATGTCCTCCCAAATCGGCTAAAACTTTCATGGTCATTAAATTTGTAGGCCTTATATGAGGCAGGTAGTTGGACTTTTTTAACCATGCTGACAACTTGGACCATTGGCCCAATTGGCAGAGTTATGACATCAGGCCCACCCATATTTTACAAATTTAGAGCTTCACGTCCTATCTAAAAAGGTTAAAGCCAGACATTCTCGTGAGGATAAGCACAATAATGAATAATGATACATATTGGCGATAACCAAGCTACCAATTGTGAGATTGAGATAGCACACTGATATTAATTTGAAGAATTGATTTAATAAATGGAACTATTAAGTTGCACAGTACTTTTCACATGCAAGATGAAGAAATTTTATTGAGGTTGAAACTGCTTTTCATCTGTGCATACACTAAAAAATTGCAGAATTCATCTGAATAATTCAATTTAATTTAATAATTAAAATTTCCTTAAATGGGTAACAGTTTGTACTTTGTAGCCATAGTAATACCACAAAAATAATCATAGCTAGAAACACCACCAGATTTTAAAAGGCAAAACATGCAAGAACCCCAGTAGCTATGAAGAGCTGAAAAGCAAGCTGGTGTTTGAAATATTGGTTAGAGGAAGCACTGCTCTTAGATGGGCCTGGGGCAGGTGCATGTCCCTCAGTTGGGCTTGGGCTCAGACTTGGGCTTAGACTTGAAGTTTTAGGAACCCTGATGTCTACCTTCTGACCAACCTCGCAGTGGCCTGGGACGCCGCAGATATAGTAGTAGTGACCAGGTTTTGTAATGGGCAAAGAGTCATTCCCAGAGATACGAACAAATTTTGGGTCAGTTGAGTTGCATGACTTGAAATTCTCATAGGTCACTAACATCACATTGTTTTCTATGGGGTTGTACACGAAACCTGCATTTGTAGAGGAGCCAATAACAATTTACAATTAGCATGTATCTTTTTTTTTGAGAAACAATTAGCATGTATCTAATGTTGATTTACTAAGAAAGTTTTGACATTAAAAAAAAAAAAAAAAAAAAAGGGAATTTTCAAATACCTACCAAATAGCCTAATATTAACGTCTCTTTCGGGCATGATATATTGTTATCTTATTACGTACCATCAAACTTCTATTCTTACAATTTCAATGTGTCACTCATGGCATATATATATGTTTTGTTTGTCAAACAATTTCACGGAGAACATGCTTGCACGAATTGTTCATGTTGCATCTTGGATTAATGTAAGAAGGAAATTTTTTTTTTTATCACATTAATTTGCTCCCAAGACCTTTGACTTTTTCTAATTTTTATAATTAGAGTCAAACTTTAAAAGGCTGCATGTGAGTGAAACTACCAAATTAAATTCTTGAAGGTCCTACGGCTACAAATTATTGTTGTAGCCAACCTCTTACTAGTTCTTATCTGAACCCACCAATAACAACATTTTTTTATTTACCAATAATCACTCATCATATCAGCAATTTGTAAAAAAATTTGTAAAAAAGTTAACATCTTTAGCGTTTTCCCAAAAGAATATATAGCCCCTAAATATAGGGCTTCCTTTAATCTGCTTCCTAAGTTCATTCTTAGAGACAAACCTTGGTGCTATGCATTTATCTATTTGGTTGTTTTCTTTCAGTGTCAAATGTTTGTTCACATGAAAAGAGAAGGATTGTGATAACTTGGCTACCAATGTAAAGATTTAGAGGCTGTTTGGATGGTCTGTTTTCATAACTCAATTCTTTGTTTTCATAACTCAATTCTCAAAAATGGTGGGAGCCATGATAAAATGTCCGTTTGGCTACACAATTTCTCTGTTTTCATAACTCTGTTTCCAATACTCAATTTTTTGACTTTTGAGTTATGAGTTATGGAAACTAAAAACACATTTTAGCTGTTTTTAGTTTCTATACCTCATAACTCAATGACATTTCCGTAAATAACACTACATGGAGGGACCCACTGTCAGTCAAAGCCACAACTTTTGACTCTTTTTTTTTTCTTCACTGGGTTCAGTGCGTGCGTTCGTTGTTTTTTTTTTTTTTCACACTAGTGGCTTCTTCACGTTCTTCACTAGGTTCTTTTTTTGGTTGGGTTTTTTTGGGTTCAATTCTTTCTTTTTTTTTTTTTTTTTTTTTTTTTTTTGTTCTTGTTGTTGTTCTTTCATTGGGTTCTTTTTTTCGCTGGGTTTTTCTAGGTTCAGTTCTTTTTTCTTTTTTTTCTCTTTTTTTTTTTTTTTTAAAAATTTGTTTAAATTTGTTTAAATTTTTTTTACTGGGTTGGTGTGTTTGGGTACTGAAAAAAGAAAAGAAAAAAAAAGCTGCATCGAGTGACAGTTATGAGACCCACAAATAGTGTGAAAAATATTGAGTGATGGTGCCAAACGGGTGTGAAAAATTAAGTAATGAGTGATGAGTAATGGAAATTGAGTGATGAAAAAAATTTATCCAAACAGCCTCTTAATCACTCTATTGTGAATGTGTTGAAAATACTACTAAAACTATCTAGCTAGGCATAGAGCTAATAGATTCAAATCTATAGAAAAAGATTCAGCAAAAAAAAAAAAAATTTTCTACAAAATAATTAAGAAGTTATACCACACACATATCAAAAGGAGGTTATGCGGTTCAATTATATAAGAGGAATAAGAGGTATATTTGGTGGGGAGTGTTTTCCCCTTCCTAGGGTTGTAAATGAACCAAATCAATCATAAACAACTCGGGCTCGGCTTGATAAAAGTTAATTCATGTTTGTTTGTTTATAAATAAGTTAAGCTTGAGCCTTAGTTTAAGACTTGTTTAATAAACAAGCTGATTCCAAGCAAAAAAATTTGTTCACAAATAAGCTCGTGAGTTATTAGGCTTGATACAAAACTATTCAAGCATAGACTCATTTATAAGTTTATATGTGTTAGCTAAATATACTCATTATACATATCTTAATAATGACATGGCCAACATGAAATCATTACATATTGGCTTAATTTTTTTTTTCTTCCCTCTAAACTAACCAAGAACCACTTTAGATTATAGTTACATTTAAAAATAAATAAATTAATTAAGTAATCCACGTATGATCCCTCCTTATCAATCATCTAAAGTAAAATTGTGAAACATGTTAGTACTTTCTCATTCATAATAGTTACAATCAAGTCTTTTTTTAGTTCTTCAACATCTAACATGAATGTAAAAATTGTATTTTGAACAATTGTTGAAGCTAGACAAGAAATGATGAATTAATGAATTTAATTATGTAAATTTTTAATTTGAATAATGGCTAATTATAAATAGGACTAAATGCATGATAAAATAAGCATACTATTTTCTTTTTCTTTTTTCTTAATTTTGGAGATTTAAACATTTGATACTATAATTTTTTTAAATTTCAAGCTCAAAAACTTAAGCTGAGCTCGAGTTTGAGCTTGATATTAAGCTTAAGCTTGGCTTGACTAATTAATCAAGCCAAGCCTCAAGTTTTTTGGCTTTCCCACAAATTCAAGCTCAAACACTACTTTTAGGCTTGTCATGAGCTCGAGCCAAGCTTAAGTTTTTTATTTTTCCTGATCAATCAAGCTTGAATATGCTTTACTTGACAAACCTCGATTCGTTTACACCCCTACCCCTTCCCCTACCCCACTGCCTCGGCCACTAATCATTGATTATTTGATAACACAAATAGTATAGACCACGTACAATATATTAACAAGAAAACCCAAGTATAACAAACAAAAAAAGAACAAAATTTTAGGAATGAGAGTGAAGGAATAAATTGAAAAGAAACAAAAAGGTTATAAACCTATTATTTGATTCTAGCTCCCTCTTTCTTCCTTCCCATGAGCCCACACACACATTAAAAGGCAAAAAAAATGAATTTTTTTTCTCTCAAGCTCATAAAAAGATTGAAATTGTGAAAAGATACTGGAATCAAGAGAAAATACTTCATAATTTATTTGATTCATTTTACATATTTTTCATCTTCTTCCTCTAAGTAATATATATTGTATTCTTTCCCTTTAATTAATTTGATGCTTTGTTTTTTCCCCCTATTATAATAAGATGAAGATCTAGAGAGAAAGAAAACACAATTCTCCAATATAATCAATCATTCAATAGATAAAGCCCGATATTGAAAACAGTGATAATAAAAAGTGAGACAAGAAGAGCTTACGAATGGTGTCCCCAACGCGGAACTCCTTAGTTGAAGCCCAACTCTTGTAATCAATACTGCTATCGTTAGTCCATCCTCGAGAGTCACCCACCTCATACACAACACTAAAACTGACCTCAATAAGAGCCAAAAAGAAGAACAAAACCATCACATTCTTAACCAAAGCCATGAGAGAAACTATTATGAATAAAAAAAAAAAAAAGGTGCAATAAGGTTGGTGATTTATATTGGTGTAATTAAACAAACCTTTACATGGGCAACTTATATCATAATGCTAAGATTTGTAAGGTAATATTTTCTTTCCTGAATTTGCACCACTAGGTTAGCGGTATTCTCTGGTATATATGGAAAGTTATTTGTGAATTGAGAATGTAATCTTTGATGATTTTTTTTTTTTTTTTTTTGATGGGGATATTTGATGATTTATTTCCATATATATGTGTTACAGGGTCAGGGGTCTAGTACTAGACCTAAATCAGTAAAGGGTTAGAATCTGCGTTTCTGAGTTTATAATCTATTTATTTCTTTTTATGTGATTGCCAGGTTGGGAATTATTAAGAGGATTTTGATTGTTGATTGGGATATACATCATGGTAATGGTAGGAAATTTCGTGTTCTATTCTTCTCTAGCTGTTCACGTGTTTGTTAGTTTTAACTTCTTTTTTTATGAAAGTTAGTTTTAACTTTGTCTCTGCGGATCCTTATTACTCGTAGCTACTTTTAACATTTCCTGTTTTACCTTTTCATGTATATCTGTCAAAATCAAATGGTGTTATAATAGTCCTATTTCGTCCATCTTGTATTGTCATCCTCGGTTACTAATTAACTGAACAGGTATTGAGAAGCAATTTATTTTAAGTAATGCTGGAGATGCAATTTATTTTTTTATTTATAATTATTGACTTGGTTTGTTGTGCTTATTACTGGACTTATAGCTTGTGTTCAGGGGTGGAGTCAGGAATTTTTATTTGGAGGGCGAAGTTGTGGCACTAATATATTTATCAAGACAGCCCCAAACACATATATGTATACACACACTTTTTTTTATTATATATATGTAGAGAGGAAAAATTCCCGACCTATCACAAGCTGACATATCACACTACCAAGTCCACAAAATACGAACAATTACAAAGCGCCATGTATTGCTACTAGGTTTTGCTATCGCTACTCAGAAACCAACAGAAATTTGCCAAGTGTCATGCAAAAAAAACAATCACGCATCAGTGCATGTAAGCGATGACATAAGCAGTTCAGCACATGTAAGCGATAACATAAGCTGACTAATCAGGCTGTGACATGTGTCACCAATCAGACTCTGCTATGTGTCGCTCACCCACTTCCAAACTTCTATAAATAGAAGCCTTCCTAAGACATTTAGGAGGAGATCAAGCCATCTAGAGCACAAGCAGCATCAGAGAAGATTCAAAAGCACTCAAAAGTACAGAAGCTCTGCAGGAATCAAGCCTCAAAGCCTTCAAGAACTTCAAACTCAAAATCGAAGAACATTCGAAGCAGAATCATCCAAATTATCTGCCTAGATCTCAAAGTTCATCGGAATCAAGCTTAGAAGTCTCCAAAAACCTCACAAACCACAAATTAGCGAAGCTCTACGGATTCAAGCCTCCAAAACCCTAAAGAACTTCCATCACAAACCGTCAAATACAAAGAACATTCGAAGAGGAATTATTTAAATCATATTCCTAGATCTCAAAGTTCACTGGAATCAAGCTCAAAAGCCTCCATAAACCTCACAAATCACAAATCAGTGAAGCTCTATGGATTCAAGCTCCTAAAACCCCGAAGAACTTCTACTACAAACCTCAAAAAACGAAGAACACGAAGAACGTGAAGAACAAAGGATTTCTAACAAGCTCATAGTTAGAGATTCATTGTAATTCCATTTCAACAATTTTCGATCCATCCCTCAACCAAATTGAAGGATATTTTGTATTCAAGTCAAAATCACATTACCACAAATCCCATCAATAAGTCTTGCAAGGAGATCGAATCAGAGGATCACTTTTATGTAATTTCAAAAAATTGTATCACACAATCATCAATACAAATTCGCATTTGTGAAACTATTTTACTTGTTTGATTTATTTCGAACTAAGAAATTTAGTCGTCTATAATATACACACTTTTTATTTGATAAGTTATATATATACACACCCAACCAAAAAAAAAAAAAGCTTAGTATTTTCAATCAAATTTATGTTTGATGGCAATTTTTCATAAAATAAAATTCATTTTTACCATTTTCATAGTGAAATTCTTATAAAAAGTTTCATTTTCAATACAAATTATCAAATTTTATACTAAAGTAAGCAAAAAATCTTTTAATTGAACTAATGAAATTTTAAAAAATACGAATGATTCAAAACTTGGAAGAATAAGTTAAGCTCCAAACATATTTGAAGTTATCTTACTGTAACCCATTATATGGTAACTAAAGAGACATTTCATGCGTAGTTTTAATGATATGATTTATTTTTAATGAGTCAATAACTTGCTAATTGTCACATAACAGGCTGAAAAAGATAAATTCAAACATATTTAGTATCAAACTTTATTAAATATTTAACAGATATAAGAGCACATTTTACAATAAAAAATAGAATTGTAAAAAATAATGTTACATCTCTATAACTATTAGACCAATTATTTTTTATAAAAGCATCATTGGATTAATTCAAATATTTGGGGGGACCAACTCTTATTTTTGTAGACTAAATTTTGAAAACATTAAAATAATTATATATATTTAAAAAAATTTCAAAATTTTGGGGGCCATGGGCCCCCACCCTATTGCATAGCTCCGCCCCTACTTGTGTTTGTGTGTGTTATTTTATTTATTTTTAATGTATTTATCCTTGAATAAAATTTTTTTTTTTGGTCACATGCAGTATTTTGGTTCAACCATCAATTATTCCACAATATTGTGTCGCAAGTGAGTCAACTAAGATTTCCTGTCTTCCTTTCTTCTAAAAAAAAAAATCTAAGATTTCCTGTCATGCAACACATCATCTCCAATTGCCATCTATTTTTCAGGCTTCGACTTAATTACCCTCGATTGGCCTAATAGCTTCTACTACATTTGTAGTGTCCCTGGCCACTGCCAAGCCGGACAGAAGGTTGAAACTGAAATCAAGGTCACTCCAATCCCAATCTCATCAATTCCGAGCACAGGCATGAGCCGATCTCCTTTTAAGTTAAAGGAAAACATTTGCAGTGTTCTTAATTTCTTCTCTCTTCTTCTTTTTTATTTTTTATTTTTATATTTTTGAATGTGAATGGGATATATATAGAAGGACTGCCGTTAACATGGTGTCCCACAATATACAATATATGAATCAAAACTAAAAGAGTATATTAAAGGGGTACTCCCGAGAAGTATGAAAGTTAACAATCAAAATGGAGTCATTTGTGATTTTTACATTAACTTAATTGGTAAAGTTTCTATTGTCAGATAAGGAACTTCAGATAATGTCACATGCAATAAAAATAAAACACAATGATATTTTGATCTAAATTTACAAATGCACTTATATAGAATTGCATGAAGCGCTCACTATAGTCTACACCCTTAGTACTCACACCAATGGGTATATAATAGAAATAGTAAAATTTAGATACAGTATTATAGGTACAGTACCTTAGATACTCCTTTTAAAATTTAAACATCTGTCCACTTACTTAACAATGAAACTGCCGTTTAACGCTTCGTTATTTCTTTTTCTTTCCCTTGTTTCTATGTTTCTGACTGTTGAACTCCCACGGAAAACACAAACACTCCTACCGATCTCTCTCTCCCTCTCTGTTCTTCTCTTTCTCTCTTTCTTTCCTTATCTCTCGCTTAGATTAGATGAAATAGACGAATCCAGCTCTTTGTTTTTGCAGATTGGTTGGCTGGCACTAAGAAAATTCGTTGTTATGTATTGGCTAAATCTCATTATAGGTTTTCAATTCTAGTTGCTGGGTTTGTGTTATTTAGAGGTTTGGTAGAGTTTTTTTATTTATTTATTTATTATGATTTGGGTATCAATTTTTGTTATTGGGTCTGTGTTATTATTGCTTTGGTTTGTTTTGATTTGGGTTTTCAATTCTAGCCGCTAGGTTTGTATTATTTTGAGGTTTGGTAGAGTTTTCCTTTGGCTATTTCTAATAAAGGTTTCAATTTTGGCTAATGGATCTGTCTTAGTATTGCTTTGGTTAATTTTGATTTGGGTTTTCAATTCTAGCTACTGGGCTCGTGTTATTTTGAGGTTTGGTAGAGCTTTCCTTTGGCTATTTCATTAGGCGGTCAAGTTAAAAGCACCTGCAATTGTTTTAATTAGTTTCCTTTGTCTGATAACATTAATGGAGGTGAATCACTTAGCACTTTTGCTTTTTTTTTTTTGACTGGTTTGCAGTTGCTTAACATTTTTGGCTGGCTTGCTTTGCTTAATTTTAATTTGGGGTTTCAATTCTAGTTGCTGGGTTTGAGTTATTTTGAGGTTTGGAAGAGTCAATGGCTGAGTTCACCTTGATGAAGCTGAGTTCTATTTTTCTTTCAATGTCTGATGTTTGTCTTTGGTGTTTGATTAATAATTCAAACTAATAATTTGAAATTGGAAAGGCAAAAGATTCTTAGAACAACAATCATATACTAATCTTAGAGAATTAAATGCAAATATCTTAATTTGCATATTTTGTAAGTTGCTGGATTGATATTAGCAATACCTAGAGATGTTTTAATGGCTAGTGAATTTTTTTGGTTTATTTGTCATATATTCTAAGACTGTTCTGGTGACTGGTCATTAACATTGTAGCTTGATTTTTAAATGTGGTACGACATTGATTGGTTGCTAATTTAGAACACCAATCCATGTTACTCCTATTGATTCTTTCTTCATGCAAATACATTGCAAAACATTTTTTTTTAAACTTCTTTCAACAATTCCATTATATATTGTATTAATTTTTTATATTTTTAGTGAACTTAGTTCATCAAAAGCAATAAGTTGTGTCTATTAATTTACAGGTTATGGAGAAAGATGGGAAGAGCAACCTTGAAGAAGTTATGTCTGTTGATTCAGATATCTCCAAAAATTAGAGAAAATGTAGACAATAAAGAAGGTATAACTCCAAAAATTGGAATGGAGTTTGATTCAAAGTATGAGACATATCTATATTATAATATATATACTGGATATGTTGGATTCAATATTTGTAGAGATTGGCTTAATAGAAGTAAGGCAAATAAAACAACTATCATATCCCGCAAGTATTTTTGTTTTAAAGTTGGTTACAAGAAGGAAGTTGCATATGAAGGAAAGAAATCTAGAATGAAATTAAGATGTGTTTGTGAAGCCTAAATGTCTTGTTGTCGCTTATTAGTTTATTTACTGATGTGTGTTTTGGGTACTTTTATTGTTATAACTTATCAGGTGTAACTTCATTAATATTGAGTACTCTTTCTGGTCCAAATTCACCTATTGGCCTTTTGATAATTTGAATTGTTTTTGCCTTACTATTGGTTTTTCTGCACTGGGTGGCTGCTTTTTTTTGCACTAGTTTTCTTGCTCTGGATAACTATTGCCTGCAGTGTGTGGGCTATTGTTTTCTTATTTTGCAATGATTTCCCTCTTGGCACTAGGTTTAGTTAGTAGCATTGGCTTTAGTTTTGTTCTAGTTTAGCTCCAGCCGCATGTATTGTTTTGTTTCCCCTAATTGACCCCAAGTCTATACTTCTTTGTATACAAACTTTATCAATAATATATCTGTGATCTATCTTTACCTCAAAAAAAAAAAAAAAACAATATTATTTCACATCATGGAAAATTATTCTCCCTACACAAATATGCACTTCCACACATAAATGTAATTGCACATCTGTACACATAGCCCTTAGTCCCAACTATTATCTTTAAGTACAGGCAAATGAAGGCTAGTGTGGACTCTTTTTATAAATGATGAGGCAACCTATGGTAAAGATAGAGCCAAAAATCATAATAAATTCAAATGAAATGGCATAAATGCCCCACTTATAACTCAAAAAAAAAAAAAAAAAAAAACTTAGTTTTGATAATAAAATGAAGTAAACAGTGTTTTATTAAATTTTGAACTCACATTACGAATATCGCATGGCATATTGCAAAAGAGAGTACACTAAAGTAAAAAAAGAATTCACTAATTAAATACAATGCTTATTGTGCAATTTTTAAATAACTTGCAATTGTATAGAATAATTTGAATATATTCAACAGCTTAAGTCCTACTACCTATGCAATCTAACACGTCTCTCTGCCGTTTGAAATGGTTGAGCTGCAAATCACTTTATGTCTTAAGACGTTTGAAATGGTTGAGCTACAAATCACTTTATGTCTCCATGTTGTATAAATCTTTTGTCCAAACAATGCATAGATTTTTGGATATTATAATTGTTTCTTTTAGTTCTCCAATTGGGCTTAACATCTTGATACTAAGATGTTCTTTCCAATCAGTGAGGAGATATAACATGATCAGTTCAATTAATGAACTCGATCAACTCATTCTGGTGAGAATCGATTTTCTAGGTAGGCTTTAATAGACCGGGAATGAAAGGTCAATCCTTGAGATGCATCCTTCATAAGTCCTGAAGTGGCAAACTTTGCCAATCTGTCCGCCTATACATAAGTTAGAACCAAGGCAAAATGAGAAATGTTAACAAAAATAGCCAGAAGATGGTAAAATTTCATTTCTATATAATCAAACAAAGTGAATAACCATACACACAATATTTCAAGAATAAGAAGTGCCAACAAAAATTTTGAACCATGTTTTGAACTTTAGCTTGTAAATAATTAATCCTCCAGTTGGAAAAGAACATTTAATTGTGAATCTTGAGATCCATTGTCATTCTTTAATTTTTGGTCAGAGGAAGAATTAGATTTATTTAGCCAACTCAATTTGGCTTCACCAATAAAATATAAAAGTTATATACGAATGAATAGGTGCATACCCTAAATCAGAAATGACAATGCTGACATTATCTTCTGATTGTCTGTCCTGTAGGGCATATGCATTTTTAGGTCATTATAACTTCTCAGGTAAAATACCTAACCAATTTGTGTAGATTAAAAGAAAAATGATCATTTAATTCATTACCATAACTGCTTGAACCAATGCTTCATAAATCACAAGCTAGCTGAAATCAGAACAAGAGGAAAGTTAACATTGCCCATGTTTAAAATATAAATGAAAAGAAAAGAATATGCAATTTATATTGGCTTTAAGGTTATATGGGACTAGTTTACTAAGTACTAAAACTACACCTAAACATCTCCATGCTATTGAAGTTGATTTTTAACAAGAGCAATTGCATCTAAGCTGAAAAGCAATAGCAAAAATGTTAAGCAATTGCAAACCAACCAAGAAAGACTACAATTTAAAGGACTGTCAAATTCATTATCGACAAGAAAGTTTACAATTCATAAATAATATAATCTTTTAAGTCTTGAAGACATCAATGGGATTGAGCCATCTGTGACCACTTTCCTTAGAGATCAAAGACAAAATCAAAGCCATGGAAAAGATGTTAGAGATTGCTATGACTTGTAGGCCATAAATATTAATAGAACTTTGACATGTTTGATCTCCCACATTCTCACAAAAATATGGTATTTAAACAGAGCACAAGGAAACTTATGCCTTTATTTTCAGCACACATATAATACTATAATCATCAAGGAAACATTCTTCTAATTATCTTGGTGATCAATCTGGAAAATTATTTTAAGTTGTAATTTATGCTCCCTTTTGATCTAAACAAATATCCTGTGTAAAATATATTACCTGGTGAAGCCAGATGACATTTTACATTGTTCCATCTTACCTTAAGAAAAGATTAAATTGCTCGTCTAAAGGGCATCAACAATTACCAGGAGTAAGCTATTGAGTAGATGTGATTTTATCACCACAGCACAAAATGTCATAACAGAACATGATATCCAAACTTCACCACACAAAATTATCTTTTGAAGGTATGTTGAACTCCATTTTAATTATTTGGGGAATTTTTCACATCTGATAGGGATAACTATAATTTTAATTTTTGCATTGAACATAAAATATGTAACCACTTTAAGAATCAAATCACTAAGATTTTAAAAGGAGTCAATACAATCAATGGAAATCGATAGCTAAGCTTTTGTCTTGTTCCTAAAATACATTGCAGCAGGCATGGAATACATGATGCTGTTGGGAGACAATCCTAGTCCCTTCATATCAAATAGAACTTCCACATCCTTTTGCAATTGATCCCTATCACCTACAATGAAGTTTCACTATGTGATTTCTAGAAAATCATCACCAAACTCGCAATTTGAATATCACAAACACTGCAGCTAGAATTGAAAATCCAAATCAAAACAAACCAAAGCAATAATAACACAAACCCAATAATAAAAATTGATATCTAGATTATAATCAACAAAGAAAAACTCTACCAAACCTCAAAATTACATAAAACAATCAACTAGAATTCGATAATGAGATTTAGCTAATACATACCAACGAATTTAGAGAGCTGGATTCGTCTATTTCATCCAATCTAAGTGAGAGAGAAGGAAAGAAAGAGAGAACGAGAAGAACAGAGTGGGAGAGAGAGAACAATAGGAGCGAACGGTAGAAGAAAGACAGAAACAGGGAAAAGAAAAAGAAATAATGGAGTGTTAAATAGCAGTTTCACTATTAAGTAAGTGAACAGGTGTTTAAATTTTAAAATGGGTACCAAAGGTACTGTATCTAAGTTTTGCCCTAATATAAAATAGATTAAATTTTATAAGGAAGTGGTGTAAAACCCAAGTTTTATACCTCTAGATCCCAACATGCCACATCATCTTATCACATATTAAAGAATAAGCACTACCATATCCAATCAATTTTAATATCCATCTAAACATCTAATCAGATTGGGAGTTTATTGAAATGTTATTAGATTTGGTATGATGTATTGAGTTTTAAGTAAAAAGTTGATGTGGCAATCTTTTATTGGATGGTGTAAAACATGAGTTTTACACCCCCACTTTACCAAATTCGGACTCAATAGAAAAAAGTGTAAAATTTACACAATTTTGCCTATAAATGACCCACATCAATGAATATAATTGTGTAAATATATAAGTTTGCTATAGTAATTTGGTAAATTTATGCTGACACTATTTGTTTTTACATTTATTTTTATTTATTTATTTATTTCTTTATGTATTCTAAGGATAAAGGAAGAGAATAGATGGTGGTTGTTATGTGTGAAGTAAAAGAAACAATTAAAAAATCAAGAAAATTGATATTTTAATAAAATGTAGTGTAAAATAGACAATTTAATGTGAAGTGTTTTGAAAAATGAGCATGTAAAATAGAAAAAAGTAAATTATTATGCTAAAATAGACAAGAATTTTTGTAAGAGCTAATGCGAAAACTCTAAACATGATATCAGTCCATTCATTTCGGTTGAAAAATAAAAAATAGAGTTAATGTGCCATTTTTACTCTAGCTGAATTGAAAAATTAATGGTATAATTGGGGTAGAATTATGTTCAACCCTAATAATAAAGTTTACCTTGGTGGAAGCAAGCATTGCTACATTCCTACTCCTAATTAACTATAGTGGAAAAAACAAGTAAATTGTAGTTCAGTTTTATAATTAGACAAACTTTCAAATTAAATTTCTATATAATTTATCAATGAATGAAATCCTAATAAATAAAAATATAGACAATATATTAATTAATTAAGCCGGTTCAATTAGTTCAACTAGTAAAGTCGTCTTTGATGGGGTTCAATCCTCGCCTACACCAAAAACTGATTAGTGTCTTAATTTAATGATAAAGAGCTATCATAAAAAATAAACACCATAAGTTAAAAATCTCTCAAAAAAAAAAATCAATTTTGTTTTAACACATGAGTATTTATGTTATCAAGCACAGAGGAAGGTTAATTTTGATTCAACCCCTAGAGACAATATTTTTAGTATTATCATAGTAGTGTACTGTGTCATGTCCACAAGGACCACAACACAAAGATTCTTTTTATTTTTAGGCAAAAATGCAAAACTGACGCTCTAACTTTTAGTCTTTCTCATTTCAGCCTTCTAACTTTCAGTTTTGTCATTTTAGTCTTCTAATTTTTAGTTTTGTCATTTCAATCCTCTAATTTTCAATTGTTGTTAGTTTGATATTCCGTTAAACTCTAGTTATGTCCTGCCATTAATTGAGCCAAAATGATGTCGTTTTGGCTCTTTTTTTTTTTATATAATAAATTTTGGAATTTAAAGAAAATTAAAAAAAAAAAAAGCTGATATTAAAAAAAAAAAAAAAAAAAAAAAACCGAATAATCATTCCACACACAAATCACTAACTGGAAAAGCTTGTAAATTTCCTACACACTTCTCAAACCAAATCATTTAAGCTTGGCCACTGCATCCCCTGATTCATAGAAAAATCGATGACGTGAACTCATTTCTAGCCTTCAAATGCTTCTAAAATGGCTTGGTTAGCAATGAAGTGAGCGAATTTGAGGTAAGGGCAGGTTTCGTAGAAGTGCATCTAAAGAATTTCGAATAACAACTGGTTCAATGGGTTCTGAGGGTACAACCCGTAGATTCGACGAGCTAGTGCCTTCGCAAAATACGTGGTGACCTTTCACATCACCCCAGCTTGAGAAACTGCTAAAAACTCGATTTGTTTTACCAAGGCTTCCACTACGCTTAGATTGCTTTGTTGTACTGCTTCGACACAAGCCATTAGAGTGTGGACAAGTCAAATTTCGTTTTCTTGCGAGTCAATGAGGACTACTGGGTAAGTAGACTTGATGGTAGGTAAGTTAAGAGTTGAGAATATAGAAGAGCTTGAGACAATCTCCAAGTTTGACTCGATTGAGGGTTTTAAACGCTTGTGTTCTCTAGAGGATGGAGATTCGATTTGGGTTTGGGTTTGAATTTGGGGTTTGATAGGTCAAGAATGTATTGACCCCTTATGAGAAATTAACCAATTGATTTAGCTAAGTTAATTAATTAATTCAATTAACATGCAAAACGCATGGTAGCACAAACAAATCACCAACTAAGTAAAGTGTAGTGGAAAATAAATTGACACGGTGATTTGTTTACGAATAGGGAAAACCTACACGACAAAAATCCCACCGAGTGATTTTAAGGTCACAACTTTCGAGAAACCACTATTATCAAAACAAGCGGTTACGAGTAAAGGAATCTCAGTACCTTATACCAACCTATAGTTGAACCCTTACCCCAATACCCAATTGGACTTATTCTGTAGTGACAATCGCTCCTTTTCAATGCACATCTCCCAATACGTGACTAACCAATAGATGCACGGATCCTAGTATGCGACTTAATCACCAACTTGAGAAAGATGTTGACTGCAAAGTTTTTTAGTTCATCACACAATGAAGATCATGAAACTCCTTGGTCACAAAACCCTAAGGTGTACAAATACAACAACTTCTTTAAGAAAAAGATGAACTAGGGCAAATTCTATTTCCGATCACAATTTGCATGAACAACACTTTGTTTTTTCCTTGTGCAACCTTTGACGATCCTTAAAATAATCCTTATATATATTTAGGATTGTGAGAAAAGAAAGCCTAAACATATACACACAGATTGGATGAAAATTAGTTCTGAAAAACTAAATTCCATAAACCTCGACAAATAGGGTATCTATTGAGCTAGCTGTCGAGTTTCGGGGTTTAGTAGCTTTTTAAACCTCGATAGATGCTAGCTGTCAAGATTTAAAATCCAGCACTTCTTCACTTGTTTCTTGGACAAATTTGCATGGCTTTAACACTTGAACTTGAAACCTTGTTTCTTGAAGTATTAAACACATCCTAAATCTATTAAGTTACAAGTAAAGTGCGTTTTGTCAAAAGATTAACCAATTACATAAAATATTGACATATATTCCTAACATGATTCACATATGTCTTCACAATCTTCCCATTTGGCAATCTGTAATAAAACCATAACAAACAAATGTACATATGAGAGAAGTCATAAATCACTCAACTCATACTCACTTGTTGAATACTATAAAATCTATCCTAACACAAACTCTTGAAAAACTTTGCAAGAAGAGAGTTTATGGCAAGAAGATTTTGACAACCTATATTTCTAAAACACTTTGAACGAAACTCATCAAGACATCTTAGTGTGAAACAAAAATAAACAACACATAGAGAGATAGGTGAAATGTGATAACAACATCATCAAATATATATATATATATATATATATCAAAGATAAGTACAATGTTTGCAATCACTAAATGGTCACAAGACCAATGTATCTAAAAAAGAAAGAAAAGAAAAGATACAAAATCCTCACTACATCCCTCACAAACACTCCCCCTATCACAAAATCTTCTATACTAATCCTCCCCCTATAAGTATGACTACTCTCATCTCATAACTACTCCCCTTTTTTTATACGGGTGACAAAGGGTAAGTACATCAAGTAGACATCTCATCATCACTAGGCGAGCTAGCACCATCGTCCTCATTAGCATCATCACTCTCATCCTTAGAAGCAAGCAATAGTAAAACCACCCATGACAGCTTGTTGATGTGCGATATGACTGACACGAGTGTTCACCTGACACAACTCATCACTGAGAGTGTCAAGGCGAGCATCCATGCACACAAGCTGTGTCATGATGGCCTCAGGTGTCACTCCACCCGTAGAAGACGAAGGAGCAGAGGTGGATGGAGCGGTCTAGAGGAGTCACTGTCTTTGTCCGGGGCTGCCTGGGTCTGAGCTGTGCCTCGCTTCATCTGACAATAGCAGCATCTATGGCACACATCACTAAGAAGTGAGGAGGCTTGGGAAAGGAGACAGAAAAATGGCAAAGGATTAGCATGATAGCCGAAGGAAAAATGAGCTTATCATGGGTCATTGTATCCCTATAGACATCTATAAGGGATAGAATGAAGTGAGAAGGGAAGTCGATATAGATATCCTCTAAGAGAGACAACAAAAATCGAGCACGAGGCTCTGTAATGGAGTTATAATGAGACAAAGATAAAGAATAAATGTCATTACCATATTTAGGAATCTTGGACCTTTTGCAAAGCCCAAGCAAGAGGTGTTTTGACAGTCACCCCAAGATGAAGGTGTCTCACAAAAGAGAGACGAAAGTTTGTCTTTGGACACAGTCCTCAAACGAGCATAATTAGGGTAGTCAGGATGCACTACCCTAGGAACATGTAGTACCTCGGAAACAATATCTAGAGTAACTACCATGCGCGTACCTCAAACATGAGAGAAGAAATGAGGTACAGAAGTGTCGATTCTATGCATATTGGAGTAAAACTCTTGTATGATCATGGAGGGACAAGTGACTAGGATGTCATAAAGTGACCCTCAACCCCTACTGTTAATGACAGTGGGTAGGTCAGTATTAGAAAAATTCGATAAGATGACTGGGCGTTCCAAGTGAATGCCTCGTCGACAAAAGTTCTCGAAAAGTCCTTTTGGACTTTATCATCATGGAACTGTACATGTGAAGTTGTAGGGTTAGACAAAAAAGAAGCCCCAGAATGAAGAGGGTTCTGGGACGAAGTGGATTTTCGTTTAGGTGCCATGATGCAACTAATGAAAGAAAGAGAGAGGGAGAAAGAGAGACGCAGAAAAGCACCAAACACATCAATGTATAAGAATATAAATAATGAAGGTATGTATGCATGAAAATGCATGAACATGTGACATGCAAACCAAAAAAAAATATCATAGGCTCAGCCCAATCCAAACCTAACAGCACACATCATTGCAGCAAAGTACACACACATTTAAAATGCATGATACATTGTTATAATGCAAATGTAATGTAATTCATGATGTTTTAAACTCATTTAAGCAACACCTAACCCAAAAATTTTCAAGAACCCAAAACCTCGATCTAAATGCATGAAATGTATGAAGAATGAGTGAAAGAGAGATTATACCAAGTGATTTGAGACAAGAAAATGCCAAAAATCACATGGGTTGAAGGTTTTGAGAGAGAAGAGAGTGTTTGGGAGGTGAAAAGACTGATTCTATCGAGAGAGATCAGGGAGAAGTGAAGAAAAACCGCACAAAACCTTTATATGGAAAAGTCATAAAGCTTGACAGATCGAGAGGTGTCGAAAGAAAAACCGCACAAAACCTTTATATAGAAAAGTCATAAAGCTTGACAGATCGAGAGGTGTTGAAAGGTATCAAGATTAAAAAAGCGTGCTTTATCTGTTGAAGAGCTGTCCATCGCTAAAGGATCTTGATGGATCGAGGTAGCTATCGAGTAGCTATTGAGCATTCAAAAAGTTTCTCGATGAATCAAAGTAGCAATCGAGAAGTCGTCGAGAATGTGATAAAAAGCAGCTAAAGGGTCTCGATAGATAGCTTAGCTATCGAGATTGCTTAAAAACAGTTTTTCATGAAGACAAAAACACAGATATGAATGCAATCAAGCATGCTACATAACCAAAGATCTAAATCATATTTTAAGCTCTCAAAAACATCTCTCAACAAAAAAAAAATGTTAAGCACATAGATCCAAAAGACACACACACACACACACACACACACATTAAACACGTCTAACCAATTTTATATTTTAAAAAAGAAGTTAAGACAGTTTAGTGAGCATACATTAACACATGTATTTTTTGTGATGACCAAATCACATTGTACCTGCACATGTATCAAAGGCAGCAAAGAATATTACGTGTTGTATGTGAAAAACATCGCAAGATTGTATTAGTGTTTATATGTTATGATGATTTGAGATATGAGAAAACCACTTTAACTCACACACAATCATAATTGTTTGATGGGGACTATCACCTTGGAGGTACATCCTATAACTCCCGCATCTCCCAAAATACTCACTTGCAATCATGTGTAAAGCATTTTGATTCTTTTTGCCTTTTGTTATTCTTTGCATATTTTTCTTTTAAGCAAACCATGCGTGGGCATATAAGAGATAGAAACGAAATACCCAATGATGTTGAGCATTTAACATTCCACTTTTGCTATGCCGAAGCATACAAATGTCATTTCATGATTGGCGGGCAACAGTGGTGAGATGGTTATTTATGCATTTCTCTTAGGATTTTCTATTCCTTTCCATCAAAAAGAGTGATACGAGTGTTAAGTATAAAAAATTACTTAATCTTACTCATCACAAACATGAGCCATAAAGCTCACTTGCTTAGTGGTGCATAGAGATGCTCATCTAAGTTACAAAAGATACAAAGTTTAGAAAATTTTACTTCAATGGTCATCCAAGATATACAAGTACCAATGTACATGAACACCCATTGTTTTTGTATTTTTCTAATTTTTATTTTATTTTATATGAAAAATAAAATAGAGGAAAACTGAAAAGTAAACAAACAAAAACATGTTAAACAAAGCAATGTATAAACTAGACTGACTCAAAAAACGAAAGCAAAACACACAAGTAATGCAAAAACAAAAACAAGAAGGGAAGAGGGAAAAAAAGTAACAGAATCACTTGGATCCTTTTTCCTTCCACACCTTGGAAGAACCTTTTCGTTTGGCAAACTCTTGATTTAGCGGTGAGGGAGAAGAATTAAAATCGTTCAAGTTCGAAAGGAACATGACGGTTTTGAGAAGATCTCCAAGAGGAGCAAAAAGGATGGAAGTTGATTCTGGTTTCTCGACGAGATCATGTTGTTGCTCTATTGAGTGGCTAACCACTTATAGCAATTTTGTCGAGTATATCTAGCTGCTCAACAGTGATGATAGAAATGCTGCTTTTTCTATTTGGGCTTTTGGGTATTCCCTTTTTAGCCTTAGGGTTCTTAATCTCTTTCTTATCAAGCTTAGGGGGTGCTCCTTAGATAGATTTACCCTTGTCTACGTTCTCACTAGCTAATTCATTTTTAGCATCATTGTTCTCAGTTTCAACATTATTAGCAAGAGGAACAAAAACAATAGTACTAGAAATAGCAATACTAGGAGAAGAGAAATTATTCCCTAAACTAGTTCGATCGAAAGTAGATTTCAAAAGATTAAGCATCTCATCAAGCTTTGCACTGGAAATCCTCTCCTACTGAGTTCTGACTTGGAACAGTTCTGCCTTAGGCTTCTTGGTCTTCTCAGCCAATAAATTATTCTCAAATCTCAATACTCCAATGGTTTGATTTACTTCATCAAACTTTGTGAAAATTTCTTCTCGTTCAAGCTCCACTTTACTAAGCTTTTTGGTGGCCAACTTATACAACTTCTCATGCTTTTTTGAGACCTTGTACAACTTTGCATAAGCTGTGTGGATGTCATCTTACTTATCCATCTTTTCAAACTTAGACTCTACCAATTCCTCTTCTTCATCCACATCTTCAACAATTCCTTAAGTAAGATTTACAGTAGCAGTGAAGGCATTTAGGATTTCATCATCCTCATTATTAGAATCATCCTCAGGCTTAGTGTCGCTTAACGTAGCAGCAAGTGCCTTACTCTTCCCAATAGTCTTGAGATACGTAGGGCACTCTTGTTTCATGTGACCGAAACCCTGACACCCAAAGCATTTTGGTCTTGAGGGAATAGTATACTGACCGCCATCCCTAGCATATTTCTTCCCTTTGTCTTGGCTTTTGAACTACGAAGAACTAGATTGCTTTCGATCCTTGTCAAACCCTTTTGCGTTGGCATTCTTCATAAACTTCTTGAACTGACTCGTGATATAGGATTTTATCTTAGAGTCTTTATTGTCTAAAGACTCATTAGTGTCAATGCTATTGGCTTTCAATGTCATGCTCTTGCCCTTGCTTGACTTCTCAATCCTTGTCAAACCCAACTCATAGGTCTGCAAATTGCCAACCAACTCTGTCAAAAGAATTTTATCAATATCCTTTGATTCCTCAATCACAGTGATTTTGGCATGAAATCTCTTGGGTAGAGATCTGAGCACCTTTCTCAGAATCTTGGATTTAGGAATGGTTTCTCCAAGATTAGAGCATTCAATGCCATACTGTTGAAGTTTGCTACCTTGATCTTAGCATCATCCCAGTTAGCTGGCGCTTCCGTAGGCTTGGTCCATTCTATCTCCACAGCTTACCACACCTTTTCATCCAATGACTGCAAGAAAGCTCTCATGCGTACTTTCCAGTATGCATAGTTAGTGTCATCAAATAAAAGAGGTATAATAAGAAACTGTCATCTATCCATAACAAACAAGGGTCAATGGATCACATAGCAAAGATTAACACCTAATCAGAGTATGTCTACTCTGATACCACTTGATAGGCCAAGAATGTATTAACGCCTTGTGAGAAATTAATCAATTGATTTAGTCAAGTTAATTAATTAATTTAATTAACTTGCAAAATGTGTGGTAGCACAAACAAATCTCCAACTAAGTTAAAGTGCAACGAAAAATAAATTGACACGGTGATTTGTTTAAGAATGGGGAAAACCTATAGGCAAAAACCCCACCGGGTGATTTTAAGGTCATCACTCCCGAGAATCCGCTATTATTAAAACAAGCAATTACAAGTAAAGGAATCCCAGTATTTTATACCAACCTACAGTTAAACCTTACCCCAATACCCAATTGGATTTATTCTGTAGCGATAATCTCTCATTTTCAATGCATGGCTCCCAGTACGTGACTAACCAATAGATGCGTGCGGATCCCAGTACGCAATTTAATCACCAACTTGAGAAAGATGTTGGCTGCAAAGTTCTTTAGTTCATTACAAGATGCAGATCACAAAGCTTCTTAGTCACAAAACCCTAAGGTGTACAAACACAACCACTTCTTCAAGAAAAAGATGAATTAGGGCAAATTTTGTCTCCGATCACAATTTGCATGAACAATACTTTGTTTTTCCCTTGCGCAATCTTTAACGGCCCTTAAAATAATCCTTATATATATTTAGGGTTGTAAGAAAAGAAAGCTCAAACATATACACATGGATTGGATGAAAATCAGTTCTGAAAAGCTGAATTCATAAACTTTGACAAACAGGGTATCTATCGAGCTAGCTGTTGAGCTTCGGGCTTCAGCAACTTTTTAAACCTCGATAGATGCTAGCTGTCAAGATTTAAAATCCAGTACTTCTTCACTTATTTCTTAGACAGATTTGCATGGTTTTAACACTTGGACTTGAAACCTTTTTTCTTGAAGTATTAAATACATCCTGGATCTACCCAATTATAAGTAAAGTGCATTTTATCAAAGGATTAGCCAATTACATAAAATATTGGCATATGTTCCTAACATGATTCACATATGTCCTAAAAAGGTTGACTATACAAAGCTTTACCTGGAATAGCTTTGAGATTGTAATCAAAAGCGGAAGATTAGTCAAAAACTTGGGTGAGATTATTCTGATTCTGATTATTATTATTGTTACTTGTGCGTAGGAAATTTACAAGATTTTTCAATAAGTGATTTGGGAGTGGAATGATTCCTCGGTTTTTTTTAATTTTTTTAATACCATTTTTTTTAATTTTCTTTAAATTCCAAAATTTATTAAAAAAAAAAAAAAGAGACCCAAAACGATGTCGTTTTGGCTCAATTAATAGCAGGATATAATTGGAGTTTAATGGGGTACCAAATTGACAAAATTGAAAGTTAGAGGACTGAAATGACAAAACTAAAAGTTAAAGGACTGAAATGAAAAATATTGAAAGTTAGAGGGTCAGTTTTGCATTTTTGCCTTTTTTTTATTATTTGGCACAACTTGATTGATTGAAAAGAAAAAAAAGGGTTAAACTTTGATCCAATAGTTTAAACTTGGTGAAATAGGCACCCAACCATTAAAAAAGTCCTACCCTAAACTACTAGAACAAACCCTATTATATATGCGGTCACGTAGAATAGTACTGTAAGTTCTTTACAATTTCACACGTCAAACTCTCTCTCTCTTTCTCTTTTTTGTTTTGGTTTCCTTACTTTGCTGTTTTAAGGGGGTTACCAATGGCTTTGGCAAAGAGTACAACAATTTGCTTCTTCTTCTTCTTCTTCTTCTTATTCTTCTTGACGATGATGGGTCTTTTCCTTTCGGAGAAGATGAAGATGAAGACTGGTCTTTGTTGTGGGGTTTCCAACTCCATTCCTTCAGTTCACGTGGTTGGGGACTCTAAAAGGTGGACTAGCCTTGGCCATGTTGATTACACCGACTAGGCTTGTACCAAGAACTTCCATGTTGACGATGCTCTACGTAGGCTTCTTGTTCCTCTACTTTTTTTTTTTTCCTTCTTGTTTATTAGGTTTTTACATTGTGGGAAATTGTCAAGGCAAATTAACCGCTTTATCTGATTTTCTTCACATATGAATGCTAAGCTTAATTAGACCCAAATTCATAGTATACATTGATGTAACTTTTGTCTGAAAGCTAATTTGGTAAAAGTTGATATAAAATATAGTTGTTCTTTAAAATTTAAAAAAAAAAAAAAAACAAAAAAAACAAAAAAAAATGTGCAAAACTTAGTTATAGTATTCTCCTACGTGGTTGTACTTAGTTAAAAATACACTTCCATGACAAAAAGGTCGTATAGCTGAATTTTAAGAGGAGAATTTAAAGAAGTCCTGTATGGTATGAAAATCACAAAAAAAAAAAAAAAAAAAAATTACAAGTTACAAAAAAATCACTTATTGGCCCCCTCATATTTTAGAATTTAGGCTGTAACTCCTTAGACCTTTTGAATCGGTACCAAAAAAACCCACAAAAAGGCCTTACATATTTATAATTACTCCTCAAAGTTTTGAATTAGTCCAGAAAAACACCCCTAAAAAATTAAATTGGTAAAGAAAAATACCCATAGGCCTATTTTCTCAGCCCGTGACCCTTCCAAATAGAAAACCCCTTTCTCCTTTAATAATTCTAGAACTCAAATGGTAAATAAGAAGAAAAAGAATTTAAAAAAAAAAAAAAAAAAAAAAAACCAAAACATTCTTACGGACTATTACCTCTCCACAACTTCAAACTCCGAGACACACCACCAACAACTACTACCGGTATCTCTCCCTTTCTCAAGATTTCTTCACTGTCTTTATCTCTCTTTGGATTTTTCTAATGTGAGCTCTTTTTGGATTTCTCACTTTCTCTCTCTTATGTATAGTATTTAAACACTTTCTAATTAATGAGAAACACTATACAACTAAATATGTGAATAGTTTATGGGTACTTGTGTGTTGACGTTCTCAAAAAAGTGTACTTATGTTGGTATAAAATATTATATTAAGTTTGTATAAGATATAAATAAATCACTACAAGAAATCTGTACTATTGCAGCATTTTTTAGGACTGCCGTTGTACATAGGGTCTATTGCGGCGTTTTTTGGGACCGCCGCTATAGGTATAGTATTTTGTGGTGTCCTACAATGGCGGGACATAAAACCACCACAATATATATGTTTTAGCGATGGTAACTTAGATATAGTGGCGCTCCAAAATCCCACTGTAATAAATATATCATTTTGCGCAGATATTATAGCGACGGTATAGAAAACCGCTGCAATATGTTAGTTATAGCGGCGTTAAGATGACCACCACAATATGTACTCCTTTTTGTGGTGCTTTTCCTTAGTTATAGCTGCGGGTTGGACCACCGCAATAGACCTTTAAATTTCTAGCCCCAAAATTTCCCTATATTTTTTTTGCCTTCCCACTTAAAGATCAAATGGTAAATTACACCCGATTGGCATGAAAATTGGCATGCATGTTAAGAGCATATAGAAAATGTAATCCAACAGTTGGATTTTCAAAATATGAATTCAATAATAAGTTATTGGTTGGTGTAACAATTTTTAGAATTACATTAGGTGTAACTTGAACCCAGTCCTATATTTCATAATTCAATGAGAATTTTGACAAATCTACTATTAGATTACATTATCTTCATATATTTTTCATTTTTACAAAATTTCAAGGTGATAAAAAATAAATAGTCATGTCATCAATTAATTGCTTAAATTCAAGTTTTTGTAGTTTAAAATAATGTATAAAAGATGAGTTTAAAGATCAAATTGTAAATTACATCTGATTGGCATGAAAATTGAAATTCATGTTATAGAAAATGTAATCCAATGGTTTAATTTTCAAAATATGAATTCAATTATAAGTTATTGGGTGGTGTAACATTTTTTAGAATTATATCAAGTGTAACATGAACCCAGCCCTATATTTCTTAGTTTGATGTGAATTTTGATAAATCTATTGTTAGATTACATTATCTTCATATATTTTTCATGCTTACAAAATTTCAAGGTAATCAAAGATTAGTAGTCATGTCATCAATCAATTGTTTAAATTCAAGTTTTTGTAGTTTAAAATAATGCATAAAAGATGAGTTTAAAGATTAAATGGTAAATTACATCCGATTGGCATGAAAATTGGCATGTTTAAGAACATGTAGACAATGTAATCCAATAGTTGGATTTTCAAAATATAAATTCAATAATAAATTATTAGTTGGTGTAACATTTTTTAGAGTTACATCAGGTGTAACTTAAACCCAATCTTATATTTCTTAATTCAATGTGAATTTTGATAAATCTACCGTTAAATTACATTATCTTCATATATTTTTCATGTTTACAAAATTTTAAGGTGTTCAAAAATTAATAGTCATGTCGTCAATCAATTGTTTAAATTCAAATTTTGTAGTTTAAAATAACGCAAAAGAGATGAGTTTAAATATCAAATTGTAAATTACATTCGATTGACATAAAAATTGACATGCATGTTAAGAACATATAGAAAATTTAATCCAATGGTTGGATTTTTAAAATATGAATTCAATAATAAATTATTAGGTGGTGTAACATTTTTTAGAGTTACATCAGGTGTAACTTGAACCCAACCCTATATTTCTTAATTCAATGTGAATTTTGACAAATCTATCATTAGATTACATTATCTTCATATATTTTTTATACTTACAAAATTTTAAGGTGATCAAAGATTAATAACCATGTCACCAATCAATTGTTTAAATTTAAGTTTTTGTAGTTTAAAATAACGCATAAAAGATGAGTTTAAAGATCAAATGGTAAATTACATCCGATTGGCATGAAAATTGGCATGCATGTTAAGAACATATAGAACACATGTGATCTAACGATTGGATTTTTATAATATGAATTCAATAATAAACTATTAGGTGGTGTAACATTCAATAATAAGTTATTGACCGCACATTTCTCTAAATCCAACCGCTTGATTGTGACCATAATTTACCAAAATTAACCTTTCATTACACTCTTCAAATCCAATGGTTAGATTTCAAATCTAAGAATGGCACGTGATGGACATGTGCTGTGTACTTGTACGGTTATGTTCTCTCAATCTGACCATCCAATTAGTTATATTATTTTTTTTAAAAAGGTAAACGTAGTTAGTCACATGTTAAAATTCTTACATAAATTTAATAATAGCTATGATCATTTAAATTTTTTTTTTTTTTAAATAAGATAGAACGTGTGTTAATTTTTGTTGTATGGTATTTTTTTTTTTTAAGAAAGTTGTGTGGTGAATTTTATTAAGTATATGTGATTGTTTTTTGTTTTTAAATTTTATTTCATATCTCATTAATAAAATGACCAAGTGACTTCACCAAATTGTAGAATTTTTTAAAAAATAAATATGATTTTTTTTTTTGGTTTTTTTTTTTTGTTTTTGTTTTTGTTTTTAACTTCTTCTTGTATAATTTCTAAGTTGATAAAAATATTAATTTAACTACAATCCAAACTCTTCATCTAATCATTTTTTTTATTTAAATTATATTATCACGAGTAATTAATGTCGTAACATTAATATGTTTTATAATGTGACTAGCTAGTTATTAATATAATTTTGAATCTTTTAATTTATTTACATATTTCTTTTTAAGTAAACCGTGTAACACACAGACCTTTAACTAGTGTATATATATATATATATATGCTAGGTAACCACCGCACACATGTTGTGGTGGTGGTTACCTAATTAATAATGTACAATATATTTTATTCAAATACACTCCATATATTATGTATTAGGATAATTAATTTATAGTTTTAACTTTCACGTGTCTCACTACTTAATTAGTATATTATTTCATTTCATAAATAAATCTCCTTTGTTTGCATTCAATTCTAATTAAAATAATTTTTAATCCAGTGTCAGTTGTGTGTGCCTTTTTTTTCCTTTTTTTTTTTTTTTTTGTTGAGTTAAACCACTTGTGTACTTTGAGATCTAAAATAGGTTACCTTGTTGGGGTAGAAATAAAATTGACCTTAGCTTTATTGTAAAATTTTTAAAACACCCCAAAGTGAACAACTAAAACGTATGTTGCCTTAGTGGTTAACATGCGTGCCATGCATATTTTTCAAGGTCTCGTCCAAGGTTCTCACCTTCATGACAGCCCTTTTTTTTTTTTTTTTTTCCTTTTCATTTTTAAAGTTACTATTATCAAAACTACGTCGTTTTGGTTCTATTTAAAACTATACATAAAAAACCCTACACATCTCTTTCTCATTTAGGGTGAGTTTGGTTCAGCTTTTTGTAAAAGTGCATAATGAAAAATTAGAGTTTTTAAAAAGTGCATAATGAAAAAATGCATTTTCAAAAAGCTGAGTGTTTAGTAAAAGTTGTTAAAAAATGTTTTTTGAAAAAACTGAGTGTTTAGTTAGCACTTATAAAAGTGACAGTTTGAGGCATAAATTACCAAAAAGGACAATGTATATATAAGAGAGTTTATTTCATTTTTTTTTTTGATGTGAGTTTATTTCATACTTAAATCAACTACTTAATATACTTAAATCAATTTTTCTCTTTCTAAAAAAATTATTTTTTTCTCACTAATATTAGCTAATAATAACCTACTCCTTAAAATTTATTGTGAAAAAATTGTGAAAATACTGTGATAAAATTTCTTTCTTTTGTTTTTTTCCTTTTTTTTCTCCCTCTTTTTTTCTCCTCCACACACCTCCACACATGTACACTTCTCTTTATTCTTTATTCTTTTTCCTTCTTTCCCCTTTTTCCCCTCCAGAACATTCCACTTTACTTTTCATTTTGTGTTCTTTCTTTCCCCTTTTTCTCTTTCACTTCCTCCAGAACGTTCCACACTTCCACCACTGAGCTCTTTTTTTTTTTTTTTTGACAATTCGAAAGCCGAGAGGAAGAGAGAAGATGATGATGATGATTATGAAGAAGAAGAAGAAGATGATTGAAACATTGGGTTTGTATTTGATTTTGATTTTGGGTTTGGGTTATGGGTTTTCAGTTAATAGGTTAAATTTTGAGTTGATTTTCTGTGGATTTTGGGTTTGATTTTGAGTTGGGTTTGAAATGGGTTTTGTTGATTGTGGTGGTAGACTCGTGGGTTGATTGTTGATTTTGTTGATAAAGTTTTGGGTTGATTGTGGTGTTGATTTTGTTGGGTGGTGCTGTGTTTGTAGCAAAACGGTGAGGGAAGAGCAGAGAGATGAGATGAGAGGAGAGGAATAAGGTGCACGGATGACTTACCACGGAGAGGGCAGAGTAGAGAAGAGATGAGAGTGAGTGAGCTTCAGGGCTTTACGGCAGAGCAGAGAAGAGCACAGACTGAGAACTGATGTTTATGGACCTTCAAGGGTAATTTGGTAATTTTTGGAATAGCCAACGGATAGTTTCCAGAACGTGCATTCCCTTTTTGTTTATGGACCTCCTCAGCTCCATAAACTTTGCGCGTTCCTAGAGCGTTATTTGCCTTGGCCCAAAATGCAACTTTTTCCAAAAAGTTGCGTTTTGGGCTGAACCAAGCGCAAATATTGCTTCAGCTTTTTGCAAAACGCGCATATTGGGCTCAAAACGCCCAAACAAATGGGCACTTAGCCGTCCTCCTCATTCCCCATTTCCTCTTTTCTCAGCCGCCTTCCTCATTCCCCATCCCCTCTCTCCCTCTTCACTCATCCCTTACCTATTTCTTTAGCCACCATCTACATCTCTTAGATGAGAAGCCATTGAAGATCAGATGAAAGGTATGTATTTTCGATATTTTAGATCAATTTGGGTTGAGTTAATCTAACTTGCTATTAAAGTTCTTTTCTTTTTTATTCTGTTTTTTTTTCCTTGATAATTTTAGATCAATTTTCGATTTTTTAATTATTCTTAAAAAAAAGAGTGTTAAATTAAGATGAGAATGTTTTTACTCAAAACTGTTTTGATAATTCCGAAAAAAAAAAAAAAAAATTCTATTTTACATTTGGATCTGTGTTTTTCTCCATCTCTAAAGCATTTTATTTTATTTTATGTGTTCTGTTTATAGTCTTTTAATTTCTTTGAATTGAACTATATGCTTTTGATAATTACAAAACCCGTGAGAAATAAATTTATGTGATTTTCAGTTATATATATATATATATATATATCTTGGGAATTGAATGGGAGCCATATGTTCTATTGACACTTGCCTTAGAGTAGCTTCATTCAGGTGTGGTTACTAATGTCTGTTAGAATTTGCAAGGTGAATCCTACTGTGCTAGGAACAAAACCCAAGCCATGTAAAGGCCATTCAGCAATGCCTTTAGGTTGAATATTGGTTATTCAGCAAGGTTCTAGCCTAGATTATGGTGTTTGGTTTCTTGAGGTTGGTATCATACAAACTTTTTAGAACCTTTAAAATGAAGTCATTTATTACTCTCTTATTGCAGTTCAGGTTGCAAAGTACTTTGAAGTTGAGATGGTACAAGATAACAGGTTCAGCACCATGATGATAATTGAAATCCAAATGATTTTCTTTCCCAAATAATTTGAAATAATCACATTTTTGATGCCATGGAGAACATAAAAAAGAAGTTTGTTTTGAATACTATGTTAGCCTAAATCGAACAATCATTTTTTTTTACTGGTATTTGAACACCCCCAATCCAGCAGTTGTAAATTTCATGTAAATGCTTAATCCTTCTGTACCTTAAACTGTTTGATTTGCTTAAATATTGGTAGGTGGACACCCAATATGCTAGGGAATAGAGAAAAATATTGGGGACTGAGGTTGTTGCTTGGAGCAAGGGTGTGAAGGGCAACGCTAAGAAGCCAGTTGTTACCAGTGGTCCTTCTGGAATAGGTAAGGGTACACTGATATCCATGCTTATGAAGGAATTTCCATCTATGTTTGGGTTTTCTGTGGGCCACACAACCGAGGCTCCAAGGAACATGGAGAAGGATAGTATTCATTACCATTTCACCGAACCAAAGGTTATGGAGAAAGACATAAAAGATGGAAAGTTTCTTGAGTTTGCTTCTGTTCATGGAAACCTCTATGGAACTATTGTTGAAGCTGTTGAAGTGGTAGCAGATGCCGGGAAGGTAAATCTGTGCATATTTGTGTATTTAAAACCAATTATTTACTTCCCAAATACAGCTTGTATGTATTATTTGTTTTGGGATCACTTTTGTCTAGGGTATGGCTTTCATTTATTTTAGATCTACAAAAAGCAATGGTGTAAAAATGTGTGTTTTCTCATGCCACTAAATGAGGAAGCTAGCAGTTTATATTAGCAAATTGCATTGAGTTATTTTTCTTTGTTGATGGAATCAATAGTGAGCCTTTTTGGTTGGTTATCGATGGGAATTTACCTATAATTTTATTGCCCTAAAATTAAAATTAAAATGCTTATAAGTTTGTAGTTTGTTTGGTGCTTAATGATGAGTGTTTTAACCAAGTTAATTTCTTAAATTAATGTTTTAAAAAAAAAATTATAATTCAGTTGTTACAAGAGTTAGGTATGATTTGAACATTGGTTCTCCTTATGAAGGAGACCAGGCAATGCTAGAGAGTTACAATATTGCGTGTTGGTTGTTATTACTTTATATGATATGAATTATAAGAGGGCTTGAGTTGGAATCATAAGTTTTCCTAAGATAAGAAATATCATCTAGATTTTGGTGTGTTGACATTGATATATATTTATAAAAAAAAAAATTATTGGATAATTGTAGAAGCTTTGTGAATTACACTGTCAAACAAGCATGGCCTTTTGTAGCAAATTTAAAATATAGTTTTCTCTCTGCTAATGCTTTTGTCTCACCACCTCCTTTCTTCTTCGGTTTTGCCTCAGCTATTTCAAGGCTATATCAAGTCTCATAGCTTAATATATTTGACAGATATTTGTGATTGGTAGGCTATGATTATGTTTCTAGAATAACTTAAGCTGTTGTGCTTGTTTTGGACCTATGATGTGCCTTATAGCTGTAATATTAATTGTGGATATATGGTCAACTTAATTTTGAACGAGATTTCCTTCTGTAATTATTCATTTTGACCTTTAATAGTGCCCTTTATTTATTTATTTTTAAATAATTAGTTATCATGTTGATATTTCTATCCTTTCTTAAATTTCCTTCACCATCTGTAATTAATGGGTCTCAAGGAAAAGTCAAAGTCCTCTAAAGTTAAAATCTTTGCTACTGGCTGCTCTATCTCAACTTTTCCGATGGTTTTTAAATGATGAATCTATAGGTCTACTTGCTTCTTTTGTAACTTGGATCAGCCAAATGCCACAGTTCGTTTTAGAGTCGGAAATCCCAAAAGTATTGACACAAAACCCAATCTTTATCATCTTTTTACAAGAATGCTTGATTTTTTTTTTTTATAAAAATTTTATTTACCACTTTATTGGCATACACTTTCACAACTCAAAAAATTGTGTAAAGAAAAACTATACTAGTTTTATAGTGAGAAAAAGTGATAAGAATAATCGCATGCACTTTTTTTTTTTTTGTGTGTTGGAATCTCATTGGTTTGTGAGTAGTGGAAAAAAAAAAGTAGATCAATTTGAAAGTTACAGCAATCTGTATATAATTGCTAGAAAGACTAAGATAAAAATTATGATCATAGAAGAACTTAGAAATAATGTGCGAAACTCTCAAAATTTTTGTGAGTTCCAATTATTAAAATAAGAAATAAAAACATTTTGAATAGATAACGTGAAATGCAATTTGCATATTATTGCAAACAAATCATTATAGATAACCAATTAACCATACATGTAGGACCACATGTATCAAATTTATTTATTTAGTTTTTGCTGTATTTTGTTGCATTTTGTTCATTGTTGTGCTCCTAGGTTCATTTCATCACCTAACTTGAGTTGTTCACGACTCAGGGTACGTTTGGTACACTGAATGTAGATTACATTAGGAATAATAATATTTATTACTGGGAATAGAAGACATTATAATGGAATAACTATTATTATTCATAAGTTTGGTTGTTACATATGGAAAACTTGTAAAAGATGATGTATAAGGAAACTTTATATTTTTGAAAATTTATTAATTTTAAAACCTATTATATATACTAAGGAATAGCTATTACATCCATTTTAAAGAGGAATAGCTATTCTTCAATTTAAAGAATAGTTATTCCAATGTAATAACTAATCCATGTAATAAACATGCAACCAAATGACCGAATTGATATTACACATAAATAACTATTCCATTACAGGGGCTATTACAGTGTACCAAATGTACCCTTATTTTTGCTTGGATCTGAGCTTAGTTAGGAAAACAAATTTGGAAATTTTATTTAGGAATAAGTTTTAGGAACTTGTAACTTGAAAAAAGTTTGGGATATTTACCTGTCCTTTAAAATCCTTCTACCATTCCCAATTGGGATATTATGCAAATAAGCCAAGACTCTATAGAGCTTGCGGCTTCTAGGAGCAGTGATTGGATTAGATTTTTCTGGGTTAGGAGGTGTTTTAACACCTTGAGTTTCCTAGTTATTCTTTTCAGTATTTGGTTTGCCAAGGGTAGCACGTATCCATTGTATCTTCTACTTTGCCATTTTCTCTAACTATTCTCATATTTTTTTTAAAGAAGCAAACAAGATTCTCACAAAAAGTTATATAATCTCTAATATAGAAGAATGTCATTTTATGAAGACTTGAACTTTTTACTTTTCATTAATAATTGTGTCTTTAGAACCAAGACACTTGTTTGGGACATGAAGAGCCTATGTCATGCTACATGCTAATGGTGTTGCAGTGGAGAAATAGTTGATAAAATTAAATGAAGAAGCCCAACTAAATACATAGAACCATGTCAAGTCCCCAAAAAAAAAAAAAAATCATGGAAAAGTCCTAATAGGCTTGATGAGCTAATATTTATATGCACTTGTTGAGTAATCTTGGTTTGTATGCACTTATTGAATGAGCAAGATGTCCTAAATCTCTGAGATTTTCTTGTCATCCTATTCGATCTATTTATATGCACTTATTGAATAATCTTAGTTTGTATGTAGGATGTTCCTTTGAGCTAACAATCTCCAGATCTCCAAAAATCATTAGCTACATCCCATTAACCAAGCAGCTTATAAGTTTTATGTCGGTGTTCGAGTTCTTTTTGTGTATAAAGAACTACATATGAACAACTGCATTTTTTGCAAGTGTTGAAGGATATTTTTAAACACTTTAGAACTTTGATTATAGTATTAGCTTAATTTAAGCGGTTGTTCTATTCAAAGGACTGCATCTTTTTTTTGTTAATCTTATGATGATGGTTATAGACAATGTTATGTATTTGATAATATATTTTTATGTTAATATAATGTTAGTTTGGAGACATTTGTGGTGTTATCTAGTTACATTTGTGGTAATCTATTAGTGGAGTTAAAATTATTACAGGTTATTTGTAGTAGAAATGTAGTTTTAGAACCCAGGAGGAAAAAAAAAAACCAAAAATTAACCTATAGCAGTAGGCAAAAACCACTGTTGAAGGACTAAAATTATGAAATAATTAAAGACCTATAGTGGTGGGCAATCTGCCACTAAAAGGTACATAGAGTATGTTGTACATGAAGCCCTATAGTGGCGGGCCTATTCTGCCGCTAAAATGCCACTTGACCTGAATGGTAATCTTATATGGCAGCGGTTTTTAGCTTGCCGCAATAGACCAAAAGCGCCTCTAAATGGCAGATTTATTGCGGTGTTTTTTGTTACCACCGCAATAGAGCTATTACGATAGTGCAAGGCTAGCGGGTGGAGCTGCCACAATAGGCCAAATGGACCTTTAGCAACGGTTTTTTGGGCTTTTGCGGCGGTTTTGGCCCGCCGCAATAGTCCCTTTTTTTCGTAGTGAATAATTTCAAGCAAAAATGATAGACACAAGTTTTATGTGCAATTATTTGATTTTGTTGGATATTAATAATTTACACTTCACTTATCTACCACTTTTTAGTTATGTATATAAAAAATTTAAATATTTGAATCTAAATATTTATTTTGAATTATGATAAAGGTAAGTAAGAGAGCTAATTTTTTTTTTTTTTTTGGGGTAATATTTAACTTGGCCTCCCATAATAAAAAAAAAAAAAAAAAAATTCCTAGCTCCGCCAACCTAAGTCATGTCCTTTAAAAACATATTTTTAAAATAAACTAGAAAACTTAAAAAATATACACTTGTAATTTGCAATTGCAGCCATCCTTTATTTACGTTTTTTGAATGAACCATATTAGGGACATGACTTTTTATTAAGATAAATTTAGAGTTGCGGAATAAAATACACATAAACATACCTTTAGCCATAGTTGTTTAAGTGTTTGGAGAAAAGAAGACTCACTATATGATTATAGTGTAAATAAAAGGGTCTTCTAGTCTATAGCCTTCACCTTACATATATCCTTTTGATGGAGACATGCTATATATATAGGCTAGACTAGGGACCCTTTTAAATGAAGATTTCCATAACTTTCCTTCCATCAAGGAGCTTAAAAGTTGCAACTTCATGGTGTTTATTAATCAAATGGGTTACACCATTTGAGAGTTACTAAAGGATGTTACATCTAACATGTAACTTTCACAAATAGGAAACTTAAGACATGAAATAAGAAATTTAAGACATGAGTTTCATCTTCACTCAAATGTGGGCCACATAAAATTCTCTTTAAGAAAATATAATCCTACATTTTTATTTACAATTTTATGAGTTTTTTGTGTGTGTGTGCGCGCGCGCGCGCGTGTGCGTGGACAAGTTGTTATTAAGAAAATTTTATTAGCTTCACTTTATAAGACACTAATCATAAACTTATTGATTATTTGTTTTTAAGTTGTGAAAAAAAAATTGTCAATAAACTTATTGATTATTTATTTATAATCATGTATTAATTTTTATTATTATTATTATTTTTTTTTTTATCATATGCAGTTTTTGAATACAACAATCTAAACCACAATGTGTTACAAGCGAGTCACCAAGATTTCATGTCATGCAACACTTCATCCCCAATAGAAGTCTATTCTTCAGGTTTGGACTTAATCCCCCTCGATAGGTCCGGTGACTTCTACAAAATTTGCGGCTTCAATGACCACTGTCAAGCCGGACAGAAGGTTGAAATCAAGGTCACCCCAATTTCATCAATTCCAAACACAATCTCAAGCTCAACTCCATCACCACCTTCTACTGTGATTATTGGTTTCTTTTCCACCGTAAAAGCAATGCTCTAGCTAGCATTTAAACAAGCCATGGATGCTTGTGTTTGCTCTTGCATTTTATGTCGGTGTTGTTTTAATATTGTCTAATGTCTTTTGATTGATTTATACATGGTTATCATGAGCATGAATTTTTGTTAGCAAAGTTCTATGGTAATACTTTGTGTGTTTTTGACATAATTATCGATCGCACTCAATGCATAAATAAAGCTCTTGATTCAATGTGATATGAAAGATGTAAAACCCATTATGTGTCACTTTAGACATAAGGCACTTGGCATTGTACTAGATTCCAATCTCTTGTGCTTTCAAGATAATGGGTTCCCCCGTCCCTTAATTCTTTTTTACTTCACTATCACGATTATTTTCTTAATTTTTATTAAAAAAAATTTATTTTCTTAATTTAACTATTGAAAACTAGATGGATGATTCTTTAAGATTAAATTCCCTTTTCCTCTTAAAACGAATAATAGTAGGAGATGTGAAATTCGAACCACGTATATAAGGCATCACAAAAAAAAAGTCATATAACTAGACTATATGCGGAATGTTGCTCTTGTAGTTTGACATGGACTTTTGATGGGTTGATTTCCCATCTCTTAAAGGGAAAACCATCAGCTTATTGCAGGTAATCCTTTCAAATTATTAGAGTTACATTAGCTCAAGCCCACATGTGGCGGGATCACACTCGATATATACAATTCTGTCTGTGTGTGTGTTTTTTTTTGTGTGTGTTGGGGGGGGGGGGGGGGGGGGGGGGGGGTTGTGGGGTGTTGTTGGAATCACAAGCATTACTTGTATGCTTGTTACCAAAAACGATTTTGCATTCTGAAAGTGGAAATATGTAGCATTTAACGTTTATTTAACATATGATTAGAAACAAAGTTTATCATGTTGAATCAAGTTGTGTGATAAAATCTTTCTTGTGGTCGAAAAGTTATTATTCTTCTCTATTCAAGTTCTACAACTTAAACTTTATTTTCTGGTAGGCCACCTAGAGTTTTTACAGGACTTGAATCACAAGACTTCTATCATCACTCATTTATAACAAGAATAGCACAAAATCTAAACCTTTACATATCTTCATACATATAACTCAAGCATAATTATACAACCATTAACATTTTCATCACTTGCACTTCACTAAGTAAGTTGGAAGGCTCACACAAATATTTTGAGAGTTATAAATTCCTGGATAGCTGAATCAAGACGAATTGATGAACACAGAAAGAGAATTAAAAATCTAGATGACAGCATGAATATTTTTTTTCTATGAAAAAAATTGCAAAATTGTCTTCTCCAAACTTTTTTTATTTTTTATTTTATAAATTGTCTTTTTCCAAACTTACATTGGAAACATGCTTGGTGAACTCAATGAATTATATATATAAAATCAACATGACATGTTTTTGTTCAATTTCAATTATCTCTGTTGAATTCATTCACATTGAGAACTTAACTAAGTGTGTGTTTGGGAAGCGTGCTTTGCGCTTCCCACGTCTGCATCTACGTTGCTTTCTTTCTTTCTTTTTTTTTTTTTTAAAGACCAACGCCTAGTGCACTGTTCATGGGACACGAATAGTGCACCAAGGCATATGAACAGTAAAAAAAAGAGTGAACAGTAAATTTTTTTTTTTTAATTGTTTTCAATTTTCAACAAAATAAGCGGTGTACAAACAGATCCTAAGTGTTATTTTTTTAAGGCAAATGTAGAAATAAGTTGTGACTTGAATCTAAGGTTTCGTTTGGGAGTTCATAAAGGAATTGAATGAAATGATCATAAGGGAATGGAATGTATTTAAGTAAAGGAAATGAATGGAATGTAATGGAATTAAGTAACCTTAATTGAATGTTTTAAAATAAAGGAATGAAAAAGAATGAAAATGAATGGAATGTAAGTAATCTTGTTTGGGAGTAACATGGAGGGAATGAAATGAGATCATTTTATGACAATATTACTATTAAACCCCTATTTTAAAATAAATGGTTGAATATATAGGGGTATTTTGGGAGTTTTAGTAAAAAAATCATTAAATCTAATATCATTTCCTCTCATTCCTCCCAATTTCGAGGGGAATGAAAATTTGAGATTTTAAGGAAATAGAGAAGAATGAGTGTTCCCTTCTACCCATTTTATTCCCTTCCACTTAGGCCTTGCTTGGGAGGAGAGAATGGAATGGAAAGGAATGAAAAGAATCATTTTAGAATATTCTTTCATTTCCTTGTTTGGGAGTTTTAATAGAGGGAATGGAAAATTCATTCCATTGTTTAGGAGTTTAAGTGGGAAGGAATTGAATGAGTAGGAGGGAATACATATCCTTTCTATTTCGTTAAAACCTCAAATTTTCATTTCCCCCGAAATTGGGAGAAATAGGAGGAAATGAAATTAGATTTAATGATTTTTTTACTAAAACTCCTAAAATATCCCTATATAGTCAACTCTTTATTTTAAAATAGGGGTCTAATATTAATATTGTCATAAAATGATTCCATTCTCTTCCATCCATGCTGCTCCCAAACAAGATTACTTATATTCCATTCTTTTCCATTCTTTTATTTTAAAACATTCAATTAAGGTTATTTCATTCCATTCCATTCTTTTTCCTTTACTTAAGGCGCCGCTTGGGAGTTCATAAAGGAATGGAAAGGAATGGAATGAGATGATTATAAGGGAATGAAAAGAAATTGAATGTATTTAAGTAAGGGAAATGAATGGAATTAAGTAATCTTGATTAGATGTTTTAAAATAAAGGAATGAAAATAAATGAAAATAAATGGAATGTAAGTAATCATGTTTGGGAGCAACATGGAGGGAATGCAATAGAATTATTTTATGACAATATTACTATTAGACCCCTATTTTAAAATAAAGGGTTGAATATATAGGGGTACTTTGAGAGTTTTAATAAAAAAATCATTAAATCTAATTCCATTTCCTCCCATTCCTCCCAAATTTGGGGAGAATGAAAATTTGAGGTTTTAAGGGAATAGAGAGGAATAAGTGTTCCCTCTTACCCATTTCATTTCCTCCAACTTAAACTCCCAAACAAGGGAATGAATTTTCCATTCCCTCCATTAAAACTCCCAAACAAGAGAAGGGAAGAATATTCTAAAATTATTCTTTTTATTCCTTTCCATTCCATTCCATTCCCTCCTCCCAAGCGGAGCCTAAATACATTCTATTCCATTCTTTTCCATTCCTTTATGATCATTCCATTCTATTCCAATCCCTTCCCTTATGAACTCACAAGCGAAGCCTTAAACTCCCAAATAAGGGAATTGACTTTCTATTCTCTCCATTAAAACTCCCAAATAAGGAAAGAGAAGAATATTCTAAAATTATTCTTTTCGTTCCTTTCCATTCCATTCCATTCTCTCCTCCAAATGAGACCTAAAAATCATAGTATTAAACAAAATTCCTTAAATGAATGCATAATCAAATTAAATAACCCAATTATATGTATATTACAAACGTTTGCTAAATGGGGATGTGATGACTTTTATTAAGTGTTCATATCACTCTATAGTATACAAATAATTTGTGGGTTTCCATTTATATATAATGGACTCCTTATTTTTCTCTTCTAATTTACTTAATTCACATTTGTAGCTAAAAGAAAAATGAAAATACGGGACAGCACACGTAACATAATTCCGTGTCCCATGACCAGCGTGGGATGACCGGCAAAATTTAGAATTTAATTTTAAAAAAAAGTATTTAATGTTAAAAGATTTTATATTACACGATAATATCAAAATGGAAATGAGCCAAATTGGCAAAAGCCTTGGTTAAGTGGTATTGAGTTGCACTTGGCAACAGTGGTGGTTTCAGAATTTTTTTCTAGGTGGTCAACAGTATCGAAGCCAGAAACTTATTGTGGGAGGAGTAAAACATAAAATTATTATTATTATTATTTGTATATTCAACTTTCATATTATATAAAATAATTTAAAATAGTATTCTAAATACACATAAGATTTGGTCTAGGAGTAAATGTGAAACTAAGGAAAAAAAATAGTAATTGATATAAGTTTTTTCTTTTGAAGTGTATGACTTTTTAATCATACACGTGGTCATTCTTTTGAAATTGGAACAAGCACTAAAAACCTTTTTGGACTTGAAAATCTATAAAACACTTATCAACTTACTTGATTAGATAGAAAGAAAACATAGAAGGATGAAAGAGTGATAAAGAGAATGAGAAAAAAATCACAGATATAGAAACAAATTGGTTTGTTGTAGAGGTGATGTAATTTTATTTTTTAATTGCTAAAAGTAGCGTACTTTTTTCCTCATGAAGAAGAAAAGTGCAAGGAAAAATAGTTTCATTCCACCATCAGTAGTAAAGTAAGCTAGAGTTAGATAAGATTTATTTATTTATGATAGGATAGCAAAAATTACCATCTCCGGTTCGTCCATAGGGATCGTCCATGAGCATCAGTTAGCCAAATGTTTGAATAAACTGTGAATAAAAGAGTCGTCCATGAGCAAAGCACATGGACAACCATACAACAATTGGGAAAATCCTCAAGAATAGACTCACTCGAGTATGGAGGATTCGAGCCACAAAACCTTGTAGCGGTTACCTAACCCACATTTATCGCCACAAATCCTTCATGAGTACTTAACTTCCACCAGACGTTGTAACTCTTATAACTGTTGAGGAAGTTATGTCTGGATTCACTGATTTCCACGAATCTTGGGGAAGTTATTAAGATTATAACCGCTCCAAGGCTCTCTATATAAGGATCGGTCTGAATCAAATCAAAGTAAGTGCAATCTGAGATTTTACTTCTAAAAAAGTTGAAACTCTTTTCTTGCAAGACACTAACTTAGACATCGGAGGGTGTTTGGCTGGTCCACCCCAGTCCCCTTTTGATCGTGTGTTCATCTTTGCAGTCCTTCACAACCACTGTTGGTCCATCGAAGCCAGAGCATTCAACCTACTGATTTTGTGCGATATCAGTTGGCGTTGTCTGTGGGAAGTGAGAAATTTCAAGTTTTGCAGTTTATCTTTCTCCGACAAAAGGTTGTATGGTTTGGACAAAATCAAGGGCCACTAGCCCAGGCCACCAAGAGAGTAGGGATGCTTCTAGCAATCCCAACCGAGATCACCAATCAGTGCCTATCACGCAGCCGCCTTCCATCCAACACATACAGTCCATGGCAGCCGCCATGGCGGAGTTAACTCGCTAGAACCAAGAGTTGACTAGGGAGATAGAGAGGCAGCGTCATGAAGGATATGCTGAAGGACAAGCCTAGAGTTAAGAAGATAGAAGAGGAAATGCTGAGCCCAAAACTCAATCAAAGGGCACCACTTCGCGAAGGGTGCCACACTTGGAGAAGGAGATGGATCAGATGAGGAAGGTTGTGGATGAGATGAAGGAGAACATGAGAAGGGAAAATCCCGTAGAGGATTTGGTTCATCGAATAGATTCCCCTTTCATAGATTCCATCAATGGCCATCTTTTGCCCCCAAAGTTCAAAATGCCTTCCTTGGATTCATATGATGGAACGCGTAATCCTTTCGATCATATTGCTACTTTCAAGACTACAATGCACCTCCAAGGATTTCCAGACAAGATTATGTGTAGAGCCTTCCCTACCACCCTTAAAGGACCAGCGCGAGTGTGGTTCAGTAAGATACCTCCAAGCACAATTAGTTCTTTTGAAGAGTTGAGTAAGTTGTTCATCAATAACTTCATTAGAGGACAAAGACACAAGCGCTCCTCGTCCAGCCTGTTAACTATAGAACAAGAAAAGAATGAAAGTCTGCAGTCCTTCATCACTCGTTTCAACAGAGAAGCCCTGACAGTAGACGAGGTGGACAATAAGCTATTATTGACAGCCTTCCACAATGGGGTTAACTCGGACTTATTCATTCACAAGCTTTATGAGAAAAAGCTTCAGTCCATGGCTGAACTTATCCGTTCAGCCCAAAACTTTATGAATACAGAAGACCCAATTATAACTAAGAAGAGGAAGAGAGCTGAGAGAATGGAAGTAAACCCCACACATCATTCTGAACAAGGGCCTCATCTAAATAAGGGACGAACAGAAGATAAGAAGGACTGAGATAACAAGAAGGTAGGCCTTTCAGTAAGGAATCAAAATTATACACCCTTAAATGCCCCACTCGATCAGGTGCTCATGCAAATCAAGGATGATCCTTCCTTGAAGTGGCCAGAGATCATGGGCATAACATGGACAAGTGTTATGACTTGAAGCAGTAGATCGAGAATCTCATTAGACAAGAAAAATTAAGACACTTCGTTGGAAGGGATCATAAAGATGAGAAGTTAAAGGGGAAGATGGAAGAATCATCACGACCCCCATTTGGAGAAATAAGGGTTATCATAGGAGGGACTTCTACAGGACAATCTTCCAAATCAAAGAAGACGTATCTCAAAGTGGTGCAAAACATCCAAGTCTCTAGATAATCCCCAAGGATGAGAGAGACAGACAAGCCAACCATTTCTTTCAAGGATGAGGAAGCTAAAAGAATCCATCATCCACTTGACGATGCAATTGTCATTACCCTACTCATCGTAGATTACATAACCAAGATGGTGTTGGTGGATAATGGAAGCTCAGCGGATATATTGTATTACCCCGCCTTCTAGCAGATGAGGCTTGGACGAGAACCAACATGTTCACCACTGATAGGATTTGGAGGAATAAAAGTGCAGCCTGTGGGTACCATTACATTGCCTGTAGTGGTGGGATCATACCCACAACAGATAACTAAGGAAATGAATTTCCTTGTGGTGGATTGTTCATCCTCATACAATGCCATCATTGGAAGACCAACCTTAAATAGTTGGAAGGCAGTAACCTCTACCTACCATCTATCAGTCAAATTTCCTATGGAGTACAGGATATGACAAGCTCAAGGAGATTAGTTGGCAGCCAAAGAATGTTACTTAGCTATGTTGGCTTTGGATGAGCAGGTGCAGTCAATAAGTATAGAAAAGAGAAGAGTTGTCGCGGAACCTATTGAAGTGTTGGAAGACGTCTTATTACAAGAAAGTGATCCTCAAAAGTTCATCAGAATTGGAACAAGTATGAAGGAGAAGGCGAAAAAAGACCTCGTCCAGTTTCTGAGAATGAGTATCGATGTTTTTGCATAGAGTCATGACGACATGCCAGGTATCGATCCAAGTGTAATTACTCATCGATTGAATGTGTACCCCTCTTCTAAGCCTGTTCGTCAGAAGAAGAGGGTGTTTGCTCTTGAACGAGATAAGGCTATCAAGGAAAAGGTTCAGAAATTGACCATAGCACAATTTATTCAGGAAGTCTATTACCCAGATTGGTTAGCCAATGTGGTGATGGTGAATAAGGCAAACGGCAAGTGGAGGATGTGCGTAGACTTCACTGACTTGAACAAGGCTTGCCCTAAGGATAATTATCATTTGCCACGCATTGATCAGTTGGTAGATTCTACAGTTGGCCATCAACTGTTAAGCTTTATGGACGCCTTCTCAGGATATAATCAGATAAAGATAGATGAAGCTGACCAAGAAAAGACCTGCTTTATTACCAATTAAGGTTTGTTTTGTTACAAGGTGATGCCCTTCGATCTAAAGAACACAGGGGCAACTTATCAAAGATTGGTGAATCACATGTTCCATCCATAGATAGGACGGAATGTGGAAGTGTACGTTGACGACATGCTTGTGAAGAGCTTAGACGAGAGAAGCCACTTGGACGATCTTCAGGAAACATTTGAAATGCTTAGGTGAAATAAAATGAAATTGCCCAAGTAAATGTGCATTTGGAGTATCATCAAGAAAGTTTCTAGGATTCATGGTTTCACAGAGAGGAATTGAAGCAAATCCAGACAAGATCCAAGCAATATTGAACATGGAACCACTGAAGAACATCAAGGAAGTCCAATCCTTCACTAGACGAGTTGCAGCCCTGAACAGGTTTGTTTCAAAAGCCACAAATAAGTGTTTATCCTTCTTCAAAATTCTCAGGAAGACATTCGAATGGACAGATGAGTGTCAAAAGGCTTTCTAAGATCTAAAGGACTATCTTATAACGGCTCCATTATTAAGTCCGTCTGTGCTAGGAAAAGAACTATATCTATACTTAGCAGTGTCCCCACATGTTGTGAGTTCAGCATTGATCAGGCAGGAAGAGAAGGTGTAAAAGCTTGTGTATTACACTAGCCGAGCACTGAGAGGAGTAGAAGGAAGGTACCCACTGATAAAGAAGTTAACTTTTGTACTAATAATAGCTTCTAAGAAGCTAAGACACTACTTCTAAGTTCATGTCATCAATGTCATGATGGACCATCAACTCAAGAAGGCAATGAACAAACTGGAAGTTGTAGGACGACTAATCCAATGGTCAGTTGAGCTTAGTGAATTTGACATTCGGTACCAATCGAGAAATGCAATAAAGGCTCAACCCCCGACAGATTTCATTGCAGAGTTCACTCCAAGTTATGAGGACTTAGATGAGAGAGAAGGCAATAAAAAATGGGTCATCCATGTAGATGGATCGTCTACACTGCATGCAGGAGGTATAGGAGTTGTTTTGCAATCACCAGAAGGAGATAAATTGAAGCATAAGGTTCGCTTGCAGTACCAAACAACTAATAATGAAGTGGAGTATGAAGCCTTTTTTAAAGGGTTGGAATTGGCTAGATCAGTAGAAGCAAACTCAATACATGACTTAGGAGACTCTTAGTTGGTCATAAGCCAAGTAAATGGGACATGTGAAGCCAAGGAAGACAGAATGGAGACGTATTTAAAGAACGTGGTACGCTTTGTGAAGAAATTCAAAGAAGCTGATTTCGTTCAAATCCCAAGGGAAGAGAACATTGAAGCAGATACTTTGGCAAAGGAAGCCTCCACGAACAAAGTAAGGGATAAGTTTGATGAAATACAATACATGCCAAGCATAGACGTTCTAGAAATGTTACAAATAGAAGGTGAGGAAAATTGAATGATCCCAATAGTATCATGCCTGAAGGACGGAAGGCTTCCAGAAGAGAAGGACGAAGCCAGAAAAATAAGGGTTAAATTAGCCAGGTACATCCTTATGGATGAAGTGTTATACAAAAGAGGTTTTTCCCAGCCATACTTAAGGTGTTTAGCTCTAGACGAGGCAAATTACGTGTTGAAGGAAGTTTATGAAGGAGTATGTGGTAACCACTCAGGAGCCAGATCACTTGTCCACAAGGTCGTCCGTGCAGGATACTATTGGCCAACCATCAAAGCTAATGTTAAGGCATATGTTAAGGTATATGATCAATGTCAACGTTTTAGTTATATTCTTAGACAGCCATCAGAGTATCTTACTCCAATGATGGCCCTTTTGCCTTTTGCACAATGGGGTTTGAATATTTTAGGTCCCTTCCTAACTGGAACTAGACAGATGAAGTTTTTGGTAATAGGAATAGATTATTTCACTAAATTGGTAAAAGCTGAACCCTTAGCGAAGATTACACAACAGAATGTCAAAAACTTCGTTTGGAAAAGCATTGTATGCAGATTTGGAGCACCTAGGGTTCTAGTGTCTGACAATGGACGACAGTTCGACAACACACCTTTCAGGAAATTTTGTGAACAACTTAGAATCAAGAACCATTACTCCTCACCCTTCCACCCACAGGCCAATGGACAAGCAAAAGTGACAAATCGATCATTGTTGAAAATCATCAAGACTCCGCTTGAAGGAGTAAAGGGAGTATGGCCGAATGAATTACCAGGTGTTTTGTAAGCCTACAGAACAACAGCAAGGACCCTTACAAGGGAAACTCCTTTCAAACTAGTTTTTGGGAGTGAAGCAGTCATACTTGCGGAAGTGCACATGGCCAGCCATAGAGTGATGAAGTATCAAGATAAAGAAAACAAGGAACAACTTCATCTTAACCTTGATCCTATAGACGAGGTAAGGATGGACGCAGAGCAAAGGACAGCAAGGTACAAAAATCTTATGGCAAAGCAGTTTGATGCCATGGTCAAACCTAGGCGTTTCAGCATTGGGGATCTCGTCCTAAAAAGGGTTTCTTTGGCCATTGGCCACCAAAAACCCGGCCTACGGGAAGTTGGGACCAAATTGGGAAGGGCCTTATATGGTTATCAACTGCAAAAAGGCAAGGATCCTACTACTTGGAAGCCTTGGATGGATGGAAGTTGGAACACCCATGGAATGTTGAACACCTAAGAAGGTACTATCAATAAAGGGTGACCATGGACGAACATTGCTGCAGGACTAAAGCTATGGATGTTTAAAGTAATTTGTTGCTTAGTGTTATTTTCTTGTGTTTGCTTACTACTATTACTATGTGTTTTAGATATATAAGTATTATATTACTCATGGACGAATTTGTGTTTTATAAGTATTTTTAATTTCCTAAAGGCACTAGCTCTTAAGCATGTGCCATGCCTATGGATGAATGTTGACATAGTATGGATTTCCAAATATATATATATATATATGGTGTATTTCCAAGTGTATGTATGGTTATATGGGAATCCTTCATTTTTGTGATTTCATTCAAAATAATCCACAAAAGGCAAATAGCCAAAGACGAATAAAATTCTTGGATGTAAGGATGTATCGTCTATGAGCTTTCCTCAAAATGAGGATAAAGCGATAAAAATAAACCAAGGTATATCCTTCTAAGCTTAAGACGAGATAAAACCAAGGTATGATCGTCTACACTATGGACAAAAAATGTGCGTGTAAGAACACCACTAGCCTATAGACGAATCTAACCAACCAAACAATGCAGTACATGGACGAGCATTTACTGGAAACAATTTTGTTAAGGACGAGTAAATGATTGTCCCAAATTTGAATAACGGATAAAGCTGGCAAAAAGATGTTGTTCATGGACAAATTGTACATGAATGGCAAACATGAAGGATTCATTTTACTCTAGTTTTGCGATGTAAGAAGAAATTCATCCATATGCTCAAGACAAGATAAAAAGTTTTCCTAATTGGATGAACCACATAGAATGGCATGGACGATATTAAAAAAGTATGTCCATAAATTCTTAAACATGTTCAAACATAATGAAGTAAGAAAATGGAAAACATTCATTCATTCATTCAAAGAATTCAAAGAAGGGTAGATGACCAACATCCAAAAATCCTTTTGCGTAAAGAGAATATAACTGATTGTATACAAAGCTCGTCCATAAATTTGGACGAGATAATTGTACTTGAATAAATTTTGAAAGAAACAATGCCCAAAACACTGGGCACCTCCAACAAAATTAAAATATAAATTTTCTAAAGGGAAGATAAAATCACTTGGATAGACCATTGGGAGCATTGCCATTCTTTGGATCGTCTTGGGTCACCTTGTTATTAGCATCATTCACCACATTGACGTCCTCAAAACTCATCACAAGCAAGGAATTCTCTGTAGTGAGGGGACTCTTAAATGTATCAAAGTTCAAGTTAGGAAATGCTTCACTGACATATTGTAGCATTCATTGACTTCATTATCAGTGATTATTCCTTTGAACGTCTTCCATGCGTAGCTCTCATCCAACACCAGGTTAGAAGGATGATCAAGTGGCTCTGATGGATGAGGCTTGCGAGAAGTCTTGGCTGGAGGGGGAGTAGGATCAATTTGAACAGGATGAATTGATTGGATGGGCTCTACATTGGCTGGAGGGTCGCCCAGATCTACCGTCGGGGGTGTAAACTTGGGAACCTTAGGAAGAGAAGCCTTGCCAGGTTTTTGCTTCTTAGGACCTTGACGACTTGGAAGGTCGTCCAGATCCACAGCACTAAATATAGACTTAGACTTTCTCCTCCCTATCTGGACGAAAGTTTTCTAGGCGACTGGTGGTGCAGTGGCATCCTCGTCCCCACTAGTTATGGTTTTCTCTTTGTTCTCCCTCATTGTAGTCATTCCAGTGACGAGGAAAATCAAGTTAAAAAGAAGAAGAAGAAGAAGAGAAGAATGGACAATACTTACTTCGACGGGTAGTTTCCTCATGACCAAGATTCTCAACGGTAGGTACTAGGCCAAGCCCTCACATAGCTAGATGACTGAGAGTCACTAGATCGTGAAAGGTTCCCCAAGGGAAGGCACGCACTTGGTCAATTTGATCCAAGTAAAATTTGTCCAAGCATGGACGAACAACAGTTGCATCAATAAAAAGAAAGGGGGGTTAGACGACTGAAAGTTAGAAAATATGTAAAGAGAAAAAAAATAAAATGGAAGGAGACATACCCTCAGGACAAAGACAACCTAGAGGGCCGGTAAAAGGTGGGAAGGGGGCATAACCCACATCAACTGGGTCCCCAGCCCAATTTTCAAAAATAGTAAAAAATTCTTTTTTCTAGAGCTTGTTAGACGAGCTACGACCCTTTATTAAACTATAGTAGGAGCCTCTGGATGAGAATTGGTAAAAACAAGTAGACTTCTTTATCTCTGAGGGCTTATAATAGTAAAGGAACTCGTCCACTGTGATAAGACAGTCCCTTTCCAACGCCTCATGCCATAGCACTTGCATGGCAACTATCGTCCTCTATCCATTGGGGTTAAGCTAGTTAGGTCCAATACCCAACCTATAGAGAAGACCTCTACAAAAAGAATTTAGAAGGAACCTAAGGCCAGCTAAAAGGTAAGACATATATACGCCTAAACCAGAAGAAGGAGAGCAAAACCATTCTCCTTTCTTGGGTAGACGAGGTTTGAACTTAATGGGGATCTGGTATCTATCTACAAGGGTTTTTAATTTAGGGGCATCTAGGGTGGATGCTATTTCAGAAGCACAGCTATATATCACATTCTCTCTTCCTCCTCCTCATCTTGAGAAACGCTAAGTGGCTTTCTGGACGAGCTAGTCCCAGCCCCAGTTGTCATCCTACGTTACATCTCTTGGAATTCCTCAAAGGGAATGCCACGAACCCCAGATGAGTAATGCTCGTTTGAGGAACTACTACTGTAGCTCGTGTTACCCTCACCACTCTTATAACTCCTAGAAATGTCCTGGTACTCGTTTATCTCTCTCTCTATACTACTAGACGAAGACATGACTAAAATAAAGATTAAGATGAAAAACCTAAAAAGGAAGAGGAAATACCTAACAGAACTAGGACGAAGAGCTAGATAAAGCTCTTGAACGAGATGACAGAAGGGAGATTATGAGAAAGGTGAAGGGCAGGAAAGAGAATGTACCGATTTGTAGGGCCCAGAAGCAAGGTCAACGAAGCAACACTTGCCATTCAGAAGAAGACACATGGCTGTCCCTTTGAAAAACGCAATCGACGTGATAGGTCAACCAATGAAGTCGCGACACGTGGTCTTAAAAAAAAAAAAGTTAGGTCAGAACCATAAAGATGTAAATTAAATCTATCCTTAGATGACCCCTAGACAAGGGGGCAACTGATGGGATAGCAAAAATTACCATCTCTGGTACGTCCATAGGGATCATCCATGAACATTAGTTAGCCAAATGTTTGAATAAACTGAGCAAAAGAGTTGTCCATGGGCAAAGCACATGGACGATCACTTGACACCATCTATGAACAAAAGAGTCGCCCATGAGCAAAGCACATCGACGACCATACAACACTTGGGAAAATCCTAAAGAATAGACTCACTCGTGTATGGAGGATTCGAGCCACAAAACCTTGTAGCGGTTACCTAACCCACATTTATCGCCACAAATCCTTCATGAGTACTTAACTTTCACCAGCGATTGTAACTCTTATAACTGTTAAGGAAGTTATGTCTGGATTCATTGATTTCCACGAATCTTGGGGAGGTTATTAAGATTATAACCGCCCCAAGGTTCTCTATATAAGGACTAGTTTAAATCAAATCAAAGTAAGTGCAATCTGAGATTTTACTTCTAAAAAAGTTGAAACTCTTTTCTTGCAAGACCATAACTTAGACATCGAAGAGTGTTTGGCCGGTCCACCCCAGTCCCCTTTTGATAGTGTGTTCATCTTTGCAATCCTTCACAACCACTGTTGGTCCATCGAAGCCGGAGCATTCAGCCTACTAATTCTGTGCAGTATCAATCTATTTATTTTAAAACGAATGAGCAATTTTAAGAGTAGTGCTACTGCACGACACCTTCACAACTAAATTTAGGTGACAAGTTGTGTAAAAAAGTGATGTCAATTATGGGTCTAGATAAATTTAGTTACAATTTGTCACTTAACCTTTATTTTAAAATTATTATGAAAATATTATGAAAGTAGCACAAAATTGAGCATATTCAAGCTTATTTCAGCTAAATTTAAACAAAATTTATGCTCAGGGTGTCCAAAATTTTATTTTAGGGGGTCAAAACAAAAAAAATTTAAAATTATATATATATATATATTTTTTTTTTTTTTTGCCCAAGTCAGGGGGTTCATTTGAATCCTTTGGGCTGGCTATAGAGTTGCTCATGCCTAGAAAGGGGAAAAAGTGGTAATGAGTTGTGTGAATGTCTGTATAAAGGGTAACATTAACATGAGGGGTATAACTTTTTTTTTTTTTAATACTTTGTTAATGTGTCAAATGTGATTAGTAAAAAATTACTTCTATATGAATTTACCGATGATACGACTTTTATTGTGCATTCACAATATACCACATCAAGGATTCATATGAGTACATTTACTAGAATTAATTCTAAGAACCAAGCAATTAGATCTATGAACTCCCATCTTTTTTAAGTGGTTAGGTTTTTAGGGTTCGAAAAGGGGTGAATTTCTTGGAGAATAAACCCTAGTTTGCAAGCAAAGAAGATAGTCAGAGGAGGGAAGTTGTGAAAGAGAAAATTTATTGGAGAGAGAGAGAGAGAGAGAGAGAGAGAGAGAGAGAGAGAATGAGCTATAACCTAATTATCATATATATATATACACACACACATACACACACAACTTTTATCAAAACAAGGTAAGACCCAACCCAAAAACTTAAACTAAAATAGTTTTTTAGACCAACCTCATTTTTTTCAATCTCCCTCCGTTTTTGCTTTTAATCTACCTTTGTTTTTACTCTTTCACTTTGTGTTAAAACCTTCCACTGCCTATTTTGATCCCCCTTTGTATATGGTGTAATTAAATAGCTTGAAATTTTAATCAAGCATGTGAATTTGGGTCAAAAATTCATTAAATAACTTATTGCTCCACAATTGATTTTCCAACTGCTGTAATTGTAGTTAACACCTTCCTTTTGAATGAGATCAATAGACAAAAAACCCAAAGCAATAACAGTTTTGTTTTTTGTAATTCGAAATGTAATATGTTTATAACCATGTTTTGAAGCTTGGCCATTGGTAGCAATTATTTCACAAAGTGGACCTCAAAAGAAGACTAAATTACTGAACTTTTTTTAAGAATCAACTAAATTATTGAACTTAATGAGGCATATAAGGCTGCATTCAGGAAATAATTAATTAACCATGTTCTAAGGCATCAGCATAGTTGCTGAAAAATGTCCTAGAGACTGATCTCAATGTTGATTTCTTTTTCTTTAGCTCATCATGGTTAAATAGTAGTGCCATTTCGTAAGAGACATAGATTTAAAAAAAGGCTGCAGATGATTAAAACTTCTCAATTTGAGGAAAATATCGCACCTACAATAGTTTAGGACAAGCCCATTAGGAAAAAATACCACAAAAGATCCAAAGAATTTTCCAAACAACTCAATAAATAATTTGGGATACATCTCAAGGCTAAAAATGACTAAGACAGACAATTTACTGCTCAAGGCACCGTTTGAGAGACTTTGATGGAGACATATGGCTACAAAGGACTGATAGACAACAAAGTAAAAACTTTAATCCAATTACCGTGGGTACCAATCTACATTAACATAGAACACTTGATAGAAGTGGAGACCAACAACAAAACGAAAACTCTAATCCCACAATCACAAAGGTGATGCAAACGTTTTGACTCCAAATATTTATGGCATCTTAGTTACAGTTTTTGGCTACCGAGTGGACAAATTGTTTGAGATGGCGTACCATAGATTGTCAACAATTGCCATTGGGGCCTCTTTATGCATTTTTATAACCATGGTCTTCTGTCCCATTTGGGCTGGCAGTGGGCTTCACGATTTGATTGTTCGTAACCTGGAAAAGCTTGTTGACTCCCTGGACAGTATGCATGAACAAAGATCATTGATTGAACACTCAATATATAATTAATTCTCCTTATTCAAGCATAACCAAATTATACATAAAACACTTTGTCAACTTGAAATTCAAGATGTGTTGGTGAATACTTCAAAGATGATAAAACTAAGATTGGCAATGAGGAAGATCCTAGTAAGAGAATGCAAGGCTACAAATGTGTGCTTAATTCTAAGGCCACTGAAGAAGTCTTGGTAGGCTGCTAACTATCCTAGTGGATCAATTTGCTAGCAATAAGATAACTATTGAGTACTCAATTTGTTAAATTTTCTAATTCAATTGTACAGGCCAATCTTGCAAGATGGGAGCTTGTGCATGGCAGATTCAACTTTCAACATCCATGGAAACAATACCTCAAGATTGGCATATCAACGCATAAGTGTGCTTATTGCATTAAGGCTCTCAACAGTTGCATAAACTCAAAAATTCAAGTAAAATACTTTACTTTGGTTTTATGTATCATACTTTGTTTACTTAAATTTCTTGTAACATTAATTCCAATATTTTTACTTGGCCACAGGCACCAGACTATCTAAAGAAACATCTCAGTGATGTATGCATGGTATTGAGCACCAATTCTTCAGAGGTCTTGAAAGATTTGGTCATTACAATGAAAAGTCTCACCAAATCATCCAAGATAGATTTATAACCTTAAAAACCCCAAAAGCCCAATCTTCTTCTTTTCTTTTTTCACAATTTCCCATTAACCAAACAGAGAAAATAGTAGAGTAACATACTATCTAAAAAAGCACCTGAAATTTGGGGAATATATGAGACTCCGATCTTCCAAACCATGTAATCCTCAACTAAACAAAACAAAAGAATATATTAGATCATTTTATTAAATAGTCATAAAATCATCAAATGATTGTAGTAGAAATATTACTTGGTAAGCCCAAAAAAAAAAACAAAAATAGCTAGCCAGATCTAAATGAACATACAGCAGTGCTCCAATTAAATAACCCAACAGTAACAAATTCAACACCCTAACAAAAATGATTTAGCAAGTAAATGTAACGTAACAACCATCCACACCACAGCAAGAAATAGGCAGAAACAAACGTTGAAAGGGGGAAAAAAAACCATCAAGCAAAATAATAAAGCACAAAGATGTAGGGATACCTCAATTGAACCACCCAGCTTACATCAGTATTTATATAGATGTGAGGAGAGGAAGGAAGACAGAGTGGCTGCCGTTAGAAGCCAAAACAGAAGCTGAAACCGTAGTTGAAACAGTAGAACAGGAAGTTGAATCGTGAGTGAAACTATAGAACAAAAGTGAGAATCAAAAGGTGGGGAAGGGGAAGGAACTAAACCTGAAACGAAGAAACAAAACGTGGTAGACTGGAATTTGAGCTGTGTAACAGAAGGGAATATCATAAGTTGTAACCATGAAAAGCAATTAGGTTTGACAAAGGGAGTTAACTGAAAAGGCTTTGGGTGTGGGCTTGGGCTTTACAGTAGATTTAAATGTATAAGAAGTGGACTTTAATTTAAAGTAGAGATAGGGCTGAAAATAATTTTAATTTTATTAGCATTTTAAAATTGGTAACATTATTTTAAAATTGAATTAAAAATTCAGAAAATAAGATGGGAATGACATGGCTGTTGACGTGGCTCAATGTGAGTGTAGCAACATTAAATGCTACGTTTCAGCTTTTAGTAATATATAGAATATATAGATATAGATATAGATATAGATATAGATTGCCTAATAATTGAATCCAGTTTTTATCTATAAAAAAAAAAAAAAAAAAATCCAATTATTAGCACAAAATCTCCGAGAATTTATTGTCTTCCTAATAAGATTTCGAGTCAAATATCAATGGCATAATTGGATTATAGAGTTGCTCACGCCTAGAAAGGGGAAAAAGTGGTAATGAGTTGTGTGAATGTCTGTATAAAGGGTAACATTAACATAAGGGGTATAACTTTTTTTTTTTTTTTAATACTTTGTTAATGTGTCAAATGTGATTAGTAAAAAATTACTTCTATATGAATTTACCGATGATACGACTTTTATTGTGCATTCACAATATACCACATCAAGGATTCGTATGAGTACATTTACTAGAATTAATTCTAAGAACCAAGCAATTAGATCTATGAACTCCCATCTTTTTTAAGTGGTTAGGTTTTTAGGGTTCGAAAAGGGGTGAATTTCTTGGAGAATAAACCCTAGTTTGCAAGCAAAGAAGATAGTCAGAGGAGGGAAGTTGTGAAAGAGAAAATTTATTGGGGAGAGAGAGAGAGAGAGAGAGAGAGAGAGAGAGAAAGAGAGAGAGAGAATGAGCTATAACCTAATTATCATATATATATATATATATACAGACACACACATACACACACAACTTTTATCAAAATTGCCTGATAATTGAATCCAGTTTTTATCTATTAAAAAAAAAAATCCAATTATTAGCACAAAATCTCCGAGAATTTATTGTCTTCCTAATAAGATTTCGAGTCAAATATCAATGGCATAATTGGATCCAGCTTTTATCTACTAAAAACAAATTAAAAAGAATCCAATTACTAGCACAAAATCACCAAGCCTTTATTGCCTTCCTAATATGATTATGAGTCGAATTTATTTGGCCGAGCTCAAAAATATCAAACAATATCAAATAAGCAGACTTCCCAATTTTACTACAAACTTGTGTTACAAGGTGTGTAGAAGAAATTTCCGCGTGAAAATCTTTTCCTTCCATACTTGACACCTTACCATCAATACATATACATGACCCCTTAGAATTTTCTACCACTATTTTATCGTCTAACCTCTTTAATTTTTTTTTTTAATTTATTTATTTCTAGATCTCTCTCTCTCTCTCGCTTTTTCCCTGTGTAGAAAAACCATGGCGGCTTTCGCTAAGAGTGCAATGGTTTTGTTGAGTGTGATGACCCTTATTGAGGTCTCTTTTGCTGTTGTTTATACGGTGGGTGAATCTCAAGGGTGGACAACCCATGTTGATTACAAGAGTTGGGCTGCTAATAAGACATTCCATGTTGGTGACATTATTAGTAAGAACTTCCTTCTTAATCTTTATATATGATTTAGTATTCTTTTATGTTTTTCTTAATGTCTATTTTTTTTTTCTTGGCTTTATTAATATTCATATGGTCCTTAGTTATGGTGGATTTTTATGAATTTTGGATATTATAGGGCAATTTATTGAGTTTGAGTTCTCCTCAAATTTTTTTTTTTTTGAGTTTTGAGTTTCTTGAGTTCTATTATACTGGAGTTTTGTGAGATTTGCCGTGGAGATTTAAAAAAAAAAAAATTATATACACTTATTCACACTATTTATGTACTTTCTCTAAGAATTTTATATCATAATTTAATTATGCATAGGATGTTTAGGAAAAATACTAATCATATCACATATTTCTACCCAAAAAATGAGTAATCTTAACTTTAAAAAAGAATACCACCTATTGTAGTTGCTGTGTCTTTGTTAATGGATCAATTGGTCAAATAATATAGATTGCAATTTTTTCTCTCTTTTGTGATACCACTAAAAGAATAGTGTTAGGGTTTCTTTTCATGGCCTCAAGTAAAGCCCTAGATCCCTTTCTCAATGGAAAAGAACCATCTAGCTTTACAAGATAAATTCTAATATAATCCTTTTGCTTATTGATAATATATATTTTGGTTAATTTTCTGTGAGTGAGATTTTTTTTTTTCTTTTTTCCCATTGATACTCTGAACTATGATTTGGCTTCATTGTTTTGCCTCTCTGTATTGGTGGGGGAATCTTTCTCAGTATTTACAATTCTATTATGTTCAATTTTAATCAGTCAAACAAAAAAAAAGTTCCTAGTGAAACAGATTTGCTTCAACTTTATTTTTTTTAGCATAAGTACCCTTTTCCCCCTATTTTCTTTACAAGTAAAGAAATCTATTTTGATTTTTTTTTCCTTGATTTTTTTTTCAATGGAATTTCAATGTATAGAAAAAATTAAGATTTTAATTCCTTTATTCTCACAATAACCTATATATATTCCATGAATACCTTATTTGCTATTTCCTTTTAAAAATAAAAGGCAGCATCAATTTTTATTTTCCAAATTAAGAATATTGAAGTGTGCACATGGATGCGGTGAGTCTTTAAAATTTTTTACATAAATAAATAAGGGCCAAAAAGACTCTAAAGTCTAAACAACCTTTGTAATTAGGTTCAACATTCTGCCTTTGATGCGTCTTTTCAGTAAACATAAAAGAGTGCATGTAATTTTTTCCTCTCCCAATATTAAAGAATATAAAAAAACTCTCTGTTAGTTTTTATTAGCCATTAACCAAGCCTATTGAAAAAAAATATTCCCCTTTCATGGGTCACAATTTTCCCAACACTAGTAGGGAAAATTCCCTCCTAGCTAGTGGATACGTATTTTATCTCCAAAAACATGGGCAATTTGGAACATAATGCCATTTTATTTAGTGTAATTCTTTGTTTTTCAGAAATGTGTTATATTATTCTTATCAAGCAAATGCATAGTAGTTAATATAACCTCAAAGGAGAGCAAGTTGTAAGTCCTCCCAATTCCTAACTATGAAGAAAGCAGGGCCAAATAATTTTTTTTTTTTTTTAAATCCGATTCTATATCTGCAAATGATAAACCACACATAATAGAGGTTGGAATCCAAGACCAGCTGTCCTAATACCAATGATAAATAAACCATTAAAAAATTCCAAATTTAATTATTTAACCAATATTCTTTCGCAACTAATTATCACTATTTTCACACGCAGATTTCCAATACAATGCTAAAGATAATGACGTGATTGAAGTGAGCCGTGAAGATTTCCACGCATGCAACCTTAGATCTCCACTCGCTTTCTTCAACACGGGCAGGGACATGATCAAGATGAGTTATCCTCGCCATTACTACTACGTTTGCACCACCCCTGGCCACTGCTTAGATGGCCAGAAGGTTGACATCAGGGTCCTCAAAATTCCAAAATCAACTCCTCCAACGCCTAGTCCAACTCCTAATCCTAGTACTAGTCCAAGTCCTAGTGCAACACCCAATCCTAGTACCAGTCCAAGTGCTACTCCTAAACCTAGTCCTAATCCAAGTCCAAGTGCTACTCCTAGACCTAGACCTAGTCCTAGTCCTAGTCCAAGCCCAATTGCAACTCCTCCAAGTCCAAGTGCAACTCCTAATCCCAGTACTAGTCCTAGCCCTAGTACAAATACTAGTTCCAGTCCAAAATCCAGTGCAGCTCCTCCTCATGACCACTCTATTCCACCAGTGGCACAGACACCTGCCCCATCTAAGAAGAGTGCTGCATCATCAATGGTATCTTCCAAAGGGCTGCTTGCAATCCAGCTTTTGATGGCTTTGTGTTTTCTTGCATATTTTTAAGACGTGTTTCTCTGTTCAGTAGAGGCAACTAGTTATGTTTATGTTTAATCAGGACCTATAATTTTGCATGATATTCTTATATTATTCTAATTTCAATTATTTGGACACGTTTCCATATTCCAATAAATGAGGGTCTATTTGGTAATGTTATTCTAATAATATTGTTTATATTTTTTGGAAATATATGTGAGTGAAAAAATGTGTGAAAATATGTGTACTATTGTTTAAACACAAAAAACTGTTGTTTAAACAATGATAATAAATGGGTCTTGAATTTTTGAAACAAAGTGAGGTGAAATTGGCAACACACAAGTTGATTATGGTTTAAGCTTTTAATGAGCTCAACTTGATCATAGTGGCTTAAGTTCGACTTGAAAATTGCAAATTAGGTTATGCCAAATTGGTACTCAATGTTATTAGATGCATGAATTTTATTGTTTCGAGTGTAAGCTCAATTTGAAGCTTAAAACTTTATGGAAAATTTTATAGAATGGAGGAAGGTACTCAAAGACTTTTATCTATATTCATGAATCATACAATCAAATGATTTTGATGAATATGTGGTATGTATGCCATTAACTCTATGGTTTAACGTTCATCGTGTGGCTTGTCAAGCATAGTTTTGTTTCTGAATGAGATTAGTTATCAAACTAAAAAATAGACCTTAATATTGTATATCTATTAACCCAAAAATATAAAGAGTCTTAAGAAATTAAAACTTGAGGTAGAGACATGACTTTCTAACATTTTTGCCAGATGGGAAAAAGTCCCATTTGAGAGCACTTGCATCTAGTTTTGCATTTTTTGGTTAAATTATCTCTTTTAAAAAGTCACTTCTTTTGGAGTTTCAAATGATAATAATGACATTTTTGCGGTATTTCATATACGTGATATATTCAAACTCTACCGTGCTTCTCCCTCTATCTATGAAAGTCACTTTTCTATTTTAAAAACTAGCTTTAAATGATCTCAAATTGTCTCATATACATAGAATTTCAAAGCTTCCAACTTGCTTGAACCAACTTGATTTGGCAGAATATCTGCACATTCAGGGATAAGGCTTGGGCTGGCTAATCCTGATTGGAGAATCATATTCCATGATGCTCTTTATTTTACCACTCTCTATTTTTACCACTCCATATAAATATTCTTTCTTTATCATTATCGGTATTAACATCCTCTTGAATTGTTAAGGTAACTAATTTTGAATTATTATATACTAACGACTCCTTTTATATATATTACTCTATTTTTAAGCAATATGTAAAATATATTGATGGAAATAAACTCATCCCAACACACATAGAATAAAATTAAACTAGCACACTAAAGTGGCATATTCCATTGAAATTCTCTATCCATTTAAAGTGCAGGGTATTACGTGTTAACTTATATCATGCATATGAAAGTGGCCATCAATCCCAACAGATATATGGTAATACAATCCCAAATTATTAGTAGACATAATGACTTTTACACTAATAAGCTAACCAATAAGATAAAATGCAAGAGCAGTCACAGCCAACCAAAACTTGGAAGACTGGATAATTGGAGCACTGCTTGGAGATGGGCTAGGTGCCATGAAAGCAGAAGGTGAGCCTGATAGAGCTGATTCACTAGGAGCTAAGCTTGGACTTGCTGAAGCTGTGATGACCTTGATTGGAACCTTCTGACCGGCTTGGCAGTGGCCAGGTACGCCACAGAGATAATAGAAGTTGCCGGGGCTTTTTAGGGTGATGGAGTCGGAGCCAGAGGTGTAGGAGGCAATTGGAGAAGTTGCATTGCAAGACTGGAAATTTTGATGGGTCACTTGCAACACATTGTGGAATTGCTTATTATATGTAAAAACTGCATGTTAATACATAACATTAAGTGATAAATACAGAGATGACCATTTCGAGAACAAAATTATAGCTGAAAAATCCTGGATGAAAAATTCATTAAACATGCTAACAAGAAAATTTTTCTATGTTTTCCAATTTCAAATTGAGGCACGTCCTAAGATTTAATTCAAAGACTCTTTACATAAGATGCGATCCTTCTTAGGAGAAAAAATGTAAATCAATTAATCATACTAGTGAAAATGTTTGAGTTTGCATAAAAATCAAGTAAATAATCTACTCACAATTTACAGGTCTAATGAATGGTTATCATTAACATATACTGTAGCTCAATGATTAACTTAAACTGTACTCCTCAATACAAAATTAAACAAATCAATCTTTGCATATTTAGCACATCTTGTTATCTCATCAGATCAGGACGAAAGTGTGTCTCACAGCAATAATTAGGGTGCCAGATAACTGGAAGTGAAAGCATAGAAATATTTCTAATAACAGAAAAATCTGACTGAGGTACTAGTTCACCCTGGCACATGCAAAGCTAGGTCCAAAAGTGTAGGTTGAAATTTTCTGGATGGCTATGGTGAACTACTATACCAATACAAGGACTCTATGATTTTAGAGGGGGAAGGTGGGATTATTCTATGATTTTAGTAAATCTACATACACAATTTCTTTCTCAAAAAAAAAATAATAATAATAATAATTCACACATTTTTTTACAACTTGCTCAAACAATAAAACTCTAGATATAAAGGTAATATTTACTTTTGATCTAGTTAAAATGGACTATTTTGTGTACGTATGTTTAATTATATATATATGTTACAAAATGATGTATTTAATTATTTAATTATTAGTCAAAATTTTCCTATAACACATTACATATCTTTAAAAGTTAAAATCATTACATGTATTATTTAAAAAGTGAAGTGACTCGTTAAATAGGCCATGAGATTTATTAAAAAAAAAAAAAAAAAACCAATCACGAGAGGGTTTTATTGATCTTCACATAATAAACTGGTTTGTATGTAAATTTTTTTCAAAAAAACATTACGTGTAATAGTAGTGTGAAGCAATTATGAACCAAATGTATTGGCAAATTTTAAGACATGGTTTTGCACATATCAAACCCAAACAAGTTTTCACATAGAAGAGTGGAAAAACGAGAACAAAATCAATATATATCAGAAGAGGAAAATAACAAAACAAAAAGGCGGGATAAGAAGAGAGGTAACTCACCGATTTTGTCATCAACATGGAAGTTGTTGGTGGAAGACCACTTGGTATAATCAACAGGGATTTGGATAGTCCATCCAGCAGAGTCTCCCACATTGTAAGTAGCAGCCATGCAGGCCCCAGAGAAAGCCATCATCATCATCATCAAGAAAAAGCAAACCAGTTCTCTTTTAGCCACCAAAGCCATGGCTAACAACCCAATGAAGAGAGAGAGAGATATCAAAAGGATAGGTGAGTGAGAAATTGTGAAAGGATTCCAGCGTGACCATTAATTTAAAGAGTGTTTGTTCTACAGGAAGTACTAAGCTGACAAGTCTTTTTTTTTTTTCTACATACCCCTGTATTAAAGTTAAATTTTGATCATGATATTTATAAAATTTTAAAAAGAATGTCATTAACATTGTGTTTGTGCCGTGCAGGAAGTATACTTTACATGACTTTAGTAAATGTATGAATTTAATGAGAGTTTTGTTGTTCAACTAACACCTTTTAAAATTTTCACAAAACTTCTAGGCCTTAAATTCTTTATCTATTATTGCAAGTATCAAATTATAAAAAATAAAAAATAAAAAAAATTATTGACTTCTATTTAAATGATATATCACACTTTATTTAAATGAGATGTTATTGTACATTGTTTGTACAGGTCACCCATTTTATGTTTAGAGTATGAACATCATTAAAAATAAATAAAGAAATTGCATGAAATTTGTTGTGTTTATCAAAGTCGAAAACACTGTTTTGGTCTCTACATTTTGGGTTACAATCAATTTAATCCTTACATTTTAATAACAGTCAATTTGATCTCTCATATTTTTAACTTACAACTAATTTGATTCTTACTGTTAACCCACTAATGAAAATTACTTACGTAACAAATAGTTTAGACAATTTGCATGTTTAATATTAAAATATAAAATGATATGCTAATGTGTATAAATTGTACTGGCGACATCAGTTCTTACCACGCTACTATGAACCCAAAAGCTCTCTCTCCTTAGGAGGAAGCGGAGCTCATTCGGAGTAACAAAAAGATCAAGGAGGGGTACCATGCGAGTTTTAGGGAGGGGGAGATCACAGATATTGGACCGAGACTTGACCAAGGCTTCGTCGGTACATCTTTCAGAGACAAACTTGTAGGGGAAATCCCAGGCGCTTATACTCAAGCTTTTGACCTCACCGATATGGTGGAGGAAGATGATGCTGCTTCAGATGATGATGAGGTGGAGAGTCTCCGAGCAGGCCTCGCAGTGGTCAAGTTATCCCAATCCACGAAACGAAGGATTCGAGCGCCGTGGTCCAGAGCATTCATTGTTAAGGTTATTGGCCGGTCTGTAAGTCTTAACTACATTCAAATGAAGTTGTTGGCCCTCTGGAAGCCGGTAGGCAGGCTTGACTGCGTCGACCTTGAATTTTTTTTTTACTTGGTACGTTTTGTACTTAAGGAGGACCATGACGCCGTGTTAAGGAAAGGTCCATGGTTTCTGGGGGAACACTTCCTATCCATTATGCCATGGGAGCCTAACTTTAAAGCTGAAACGGCTAACGTCTCGGCAGTAGCAGTCTGGATCAGATTTAATGGTCTCCCCATTGAGTATTATGATGCAGAAGTCCTCAAAGAGGTTGGTGAGGCTGTTGGGAAAGTCTTGAGGATCAATATGCACACGGCGTCAGAAGCGAGGGGTATATGCGAGACTTTGCGTACAAGTTGACATAGACAAACCACTCATTACAACAGTTCTTATCAGGAAATTGAAGTAGCAGGTAGTATACGAGGGAATCCATAAGCTATGCTTCGGTTGCGGAAAAGTTGGCCATCGGAGGGATTATTGCCCATTCATTGTCCGTGGTCCTCAGTCTCCAAATGTGGGGGCGCCGGAATGTCAGTTTGCTCCGGTGCATGAGTCACGAAACAAGCATGACCCAGGTGCGCCTGCCAGCTCAGCTGGTATAACAAGGGACGTACAAGAGGTAGACGTGCAAGATGGGGACTATGGCCCGTGGATGGTAGTGTCACGCAGAAGGAGTGGCCACAAAAGTCCAAAAAACCAGATTAAGTGGGTGGACAAGGTGGGACCACCCTTACCGGTTCGTACAACTCAAGACATCTCGATGGACTATGGGCCATCAAAGGATTTTAAACGTAAACATGTAGTGGACCCTAACCTCTTCGGGCCCAATTTGTCAAATTTTCAAGCAAGTGGGCTCACGATGCATGTGGATCAAACGAGCAATGCTCTAGGCGCAGGGACAGATCAACTAAGCTCGGCATTGGGGGCCTCAGTGAAGGCAAAAAAGAAAAATGCTCGTGCTAGGGCTTCTAACAACTCTCATTTTATTTCTACTGATAAGAAGCAGCCGCTCCAGCTGAATACTACTTCGTGGAAAGCTAAGGGTGGGAGCTCTTCCTTCAATCCAAAATTCCAGTTTACAAGTGCAGCAGAGGTGGGTGATTTTGTTGGAAGGAGTGACAAATGTGAGAGTGGTAAGGTGCTTCAAGCTGACATCTATGGAGGTGTGGGTACTTCTTCCATGCACCGGGAAGAGCTTCAGAATGGGGGCTCTTGCACCAATCTGGTGGTAGCTTCTCACTGTCAGCACAAAGCTAGAGAAGGAGAGAAGGTAAGTTTGGGAGGAAAGTCTTTAGAGTTTGCTCTTACCGATGGTGTGTGCTGTGATCCAGCTGGCAATGGCGATTCTGTTAGAATGGAATTTGAGGGGGGAAGTGAGAGTCTTACCTCAAATTGATAAGTGTTTCCCCCCGTTTCTACCCATAAATAATGAATATCATCATTTGGAACAGCAGGGGCGCGCTGAAGCCCAATTTTCAGAGTTATGTGAGTGAGCTTTTTCAAGCTCATAGTCCAGCCATAATGGTGATTATGGAAACCCATGTAGGTGGCCTTCGAGCTAAAGAGATCACAGATAGGCTTCCTTTTGATGGAGCGATTCACACTGATACCATAGGGTATGCTGGAGGTCTGTGGTTGCTTTGGAACTCAGATAAAGTTGAAATTACTCCCCTTGCGAACACTGAACAGGAGATTCATGCGATGGTAAAGGTACGCCCCCTGAACACTAGCTGGCTTCTTTCGGCTGTCTATGCAAGCCCGAGAATTGCTGAAAGGCGCATTCTTTGGAATAATCTCCTTTCTGTATCCGAATTAAATAATTTGCCTTGGTTATTAGCTGGTGATTTTAATGAACCTCTTTTAAGTAGTGATAAATATGGTGGGAGGGCTGTAAATATTAATAATTCTTTGCAATTCAAAGAGTGTTTAAACAGATGCAATATGGTGGACTTGGGTTTCTCAGGTCCAAGATACACCTGGACCAACAAGTGAGGTATTAGTGGGCTCATTCAGGAACGCATTGATAGATTTTTTGTCACCCCGGATTGGTGGCACCTTTATCCTGAAGCCCAAGTTACTCACCTCACCAGGCGACACTCTGATTACTGTCCAGTTATTCTAGAATCTAATCCTGGAAGACCGATGCATCGACCTCGGCCATTTGTCTTTCAAAGCTTCTGGCTCTCTGATAACTCCTTCCCTGGTGTTGTCTCTTCCTCATGGCAGGCAGGTTTGTGTTTAATAGAGGCTGTTGAAAATTTTGCTAAAAAAGCCACTACATGGAATAAGACTCATTTCGGGAACCTTTTTGCAAAAAAAAGAAGAATAATGGCTAGGCTGAATGGTGTTCAACGTGCAATTACTATTAGCCCCACCTCCTCTCTCCTTCAGTTGGAAAGAAACTTGCAGTTAGAACTTGATCAAATTCTGGATCAAGAGCATGAGATGTGGGCCTTGAAGTCCCGGATCAATTGGACTGTTCAGGGGATCGTAATACCTCGTTTTTTCATCTGTCCACCTTAGTCAGAAGGAAAAGGAATAGAATCATAGCTATCAAAAACAGAGTGGGGGAGTGGCTTTTGGAGGAGGAGGATATAGCAAGATATATCCAGAGAGGGTTTGTAGACATCTACTCTACTTCTCAAACTTATTCATCCCGGCTCACTTTGCCTGGCTCTCAATGGCAGGCGGTTCTTCCCAATGAAGTGCGGGATAGTTTAGGTGGTGAGGTGTCGGTGGATGAGATTAAGGCTGCCTTATGGTCCATGAAAGCTTTTAAGGCTCCCGGCCCAGACGGCCTCCATGCCGAATTCTTTCAACGCTTTTGGTTGATAGTCGGTGACTCTGTGGTTAAAGAAATCCAGAAGATTTTTAAGGACAAGAAGATGCCTGAGGTTCTGAACAAGACTCATATCGCTCTTATCCCTAAAGTGCAAGGTCCGGAGTCGCTGAATAACTACAGGCCTATCAGTTTGTGTAACTCCGTTTACAAGATAGTCACAAAGATTATAGTAGCAAGACTGAGACCACACCTGGACCTAGTTGTTAATCTGATCCAAACAGCCTTTGTGCCGAACAGGAGAGGTACTGACAATTCCATCATAGTTCAAGAATTAGTTCATACGATCAGTAAGGCTAAGGGTAAAGAAGGGTATATGGCAATAAAATCAACCTTGAGAAAGCTTATGATAAGTTGGAGTGGAGCTTCATTAGAGAGATGCTCATGAGGATTAACCTTCCGCAAGATTTGATTCAGCTTATTATGAGCTGCGTCACCTCTGTTTCTACTTCCATTTTGTTCAATGGGGGAATGTTGGAAAGCTTTCATCCTTCGAGAGGTATTAGACAGGGCGACCCCCTATCTCCTTATCTCTTTATTATTTGTATGGATTTCTTGAGTCAACTGATTGAGGAGAAGTGTAGTGATAAGCTATGGACCCCTGTTAAGTCTTCTAAGAGTGGTCCAGCTTTTTCCCATCTCATGTTTGCGGATGATGTTGTTCTTTTTGCTAAGGCTAATCAGGAGAATTGTTCCACCATTAGAGAGGTGCTGGATTTATTTTGCAGCAAGTCAGGTCAATCAGTAAGTGAAGAAAAAACAAGGGTGTTTTTTTCCCCAAACGTTGACAGAGACACTAGAGAATCTCTCAGCGACATTCTGGGATTCCAGTCCACTCCGTCGTTAGGAAAGTACCTGGGCATCCCCATTAAGCATCAGGGGACTTCTAGCCAAGATTTCAACTTTGTTCTAGATCGGGTTAAGCAAAAGCTAGCTGGGTGGAAAGTAAATTTATTGTCCATGGCCGGTAAGGCTGTTCTCATTCAATCTTCCTTATCCTCGGTTCCGGCTTATGTCATGCAGTGTGCGCAACTACCTAGGAAAGTGTTGGAGGGCATTGATAGAGTTAACCGAAATTTTCTGTGGGGCTCAACTGAAACCTCCAAGAAAATGCATTGGATTAAATGGGAGAAGGTAACAAAACCCAAAAATCTGGGGGGATTGGGACTCCAAACAGCTAAGGGGAGGAATACTTCTCTTTTGGCCAAACTGAACTGGCGCTTCAACACTGAGTCAGAGGCTCTGTGGACTCGAGTCCTTAGGAAAAAATATTGTAATCCTCAAAGGCTTGGTTCTAGCAACAGTAAAAAACTCCCCTGCTCACGGGGCTGGACAGCGGTGAAAAAGGGGAAGGATGTTTTCCAGAGAGGTGCAATGTGGACTATTGGTAGAGAAAGCAAGCTTAGCTTCTGGTTTGACAGATGGTCGGATCAAGGACCCCTTCGTAAGGTAATGCAAGGCCCCCTTACTAGAGAAGACTATCAACTAGAAGTTCAAGATGTAGTGTCAGAGGGTGTTTGGAGGTGGGATGCTATATCCATGGTGCTGCCTCAAGATGTTGTTCTGGGCGTCCAAGCAACTCCTGTTGCTATTGCCGCTAGGTGTAGAGACAAGCTAGCATGGGCAGGAAGTCCAAATGGCTTATTCACCACACACAGTGCTTATGCTCTAGCTGTGGGGCTTGATAACTCTCAGTTATTCAGAGGGTAGTGGATATGGAAGACTATCATGCTCCCAAAAGTCCAATTATTTTTGTGGAAGTGCTACCACTACAGTATTGGAGTTAAAGCTTGTTTGTTTGATAGAGGGGTGGGCACAGACAACCTTTGCCCACTATGCCAGCAAGCTACTGAAACCATCATCCATGCCCCCTGGGATTGCTCAGTTGTTAAGCCGGTGTGGCAGCAATTAAATGCAGAAGTGTTGGATCATTCTTTTTTCAGAAGCGAGCTGCTGGAGTGGCTGGAAATTAATGGCAGGAAAAATCACGCCAATCCCCATAGCTCTATTCCATGGAGCTATACCTTCCTTTTTGCCATCTGGATAATCTGGCTGAAGCGCAACTCCTGGGCTTTCCAAAACAAAAGAGCACATCACAGTGCAGCGGTGGAGATAAGAAATAGAACCCTTGAATTTTATCTTTGTGGCTTAGGTTCAAGGAATTCTCCTAGATTGATTGAAAAGAATATAAGGTGGGAGAGGCCGAATCAAGGATGGATGAAGTTGAATACCGACGGTTCATCACTAGGAAATCCTGGGGTTGCTGGGGGTGGTGGTGTTGTTCGAGATGAGCATGGTCGCTGGATCGTTGGCTTCTCGCAAAAAATTGGGAGAACTACCAGTTATGTAGCAGAGTTGTGGGCACTTCGGGAAAGTCTTAAATTATGTCTGGAAAAATTCTTTTTGATTGTGGAAGTAGAGTTAGATGCCAAATGTATTGTTGATGCGCTATCAAGCTCCACCCAGTTCAATGCGAGCCATTCTGCCCTGCTCGATGATTGTAGGCACTTAAGCACCAAGTTCAATTGTATTAGCTTCAAGCACTGTTATCGCGAAGCAAATCGATGCGCGAACGGTATGGCCAGGAAGGGTGCTGCCCAAAGTGATGATTTCATTTTGTTCAATAGTCCGCCTGTGGATTTAGAGACTAGATTTAAATTTGATCTGGATGGTCTGTATGCTTTGAGACGTTGCTCTGTTTCTTCGGTTTTCTAGTCTTAATGAAATTCCCTTTTTTACCCAAAAAAAAAAAGACATCAGTTCTTACCTAGCAAAAAAAAAAAAGCCACGTCAGCTTTTATTGACCTTTTTTTCTTTTTTTTTTTTTTCTTTTAATTTAAAATTTTCTTATAATCTTTTTAATCAAACGAAATTTCTTTTTATTTTCTCAACTCTCTCACAATCTCTGCAACTTTATTCTTTAGTTTCTCTTTCCCTGTCTTCTGCCTTCATTATTCTCAGTACTCATTTCTGAACGATCGGCAGAGTTAGTCCATACACCATTGACTCCATCGCCAAGCCTTCTTTGCAACCACTATTTGAGTTGCCCATTGCCGTCCATCTACTGCCTCCGTCGCAACAACTCTACAAGTCTCTTTAGTCCACAACTTTCAACGCCTACATCATGATCCTTAAGAACGAAATCCAGAATAGACGATTTTGGAGAAGAGATTAGGAATCTCTGAGTTGGGAGTGAAATCGGCAAGTTTGGGTTTGGTGGATCTGGTTGGAGATGATTCTTAAGGTTGGGCTAACTCCAGGAACTGAGTTGAGGCTTCGACTTGGAATAAGCTGGATCTGGGATTGTGCTGCTGCACCGTTGGGTTTGTGGTGAATCTGAGTTTGTTGGATTGTTGTATCGAGGCGCTGGGTTTAGGGATTTGTTTGATTTTGGATTATAGTTTAAACTTAAATGGCATAAGATTTGCTGTGATTGAAAGCCAAACAAAGTTAGAATTAATGTAATCTGTGTTGATACTTGATATGCCATTGTTGGACTTGATCACTGTTACGATACGAAAGAAATTGCAAGAAAGAAAAGTCTGTTTGTTTACCAAGAAATTATAAGAAGAGAAAAAAGAAAATTGGTAAGATAAAAAAGAAACTCTGTTTGGTTAAAAAATTGTAACAAAAATAAAAGCAAAAAAAGGTAAAGAAAAAGACAAGTATTTTTAAAAGTTGATTTGCGGGCTTTTTTTTTTTTTTTGGCTACGCGTGGCCAATAAAATTTAGACATGTCAGCATATTATTTTATATTTTAATATTAGACATGCTAACTATCCGTTTGTCATGGAAACAAAATCCGTCAGTGAGATAACTGTAATAACTAAATTAGTGGTAAGTTGAAAATATAAATAGCTAAATTGACTGTTATTAAAATGTAAATATCAAATTAACTGTAACTTTAAAATATTTATTAATCAAAATAATGTTTTTGCCAAAAATCAACAAATGTGATAAACAAATTAGCATAATATTTATTATTTAACGGACACATCGGCATTAGCTATGGACTGATTTCTTTCTATCTTTAAAACTATAAAACACAATTCACGTTTTTCTTGGGGGTGTTGGTTTGATTTAGATGATGAATTAGAAAAGACACTATTTTTGGGGCAATAATTGAATAAGGGTCAAGGCCCAGCTTGAACTATGGTTGGGCTAGTTTCAATCTGATTGGTTAATAGGTCCACTGGCCTAGCCTGGCTGAAACTTCAAAGGGCCCAGGTTTATTTTTGTGATTTATGTACTCCTTACGTTGTCTTTTACTATGCTTGATATTAGCTACCAAACAGATGAAAATAATGTATCAGGTACAATAACGTATAAGCTGATGTAAGAGAAAGGAATTGAAAGCAAAGCGAGGAATACATAACAGTCCACCTAGATATATTTTATAGGGATAAAAATTTATAATCGAATCAAGCCAATCCAAGTCAAATGGTGAAGGACCAAGCTTGAATTGATTAGAAAAATAAAATGTTTAGACTATAAACTTTGCTCGAGTTTGGGATGAGCTTACATAAAATGTTTGAATTTGGGCTTGTCAAATATAACGAATTTTATTTCTAAATAACAATAAATATTAAAAAATTTAGTTAGTTGTCACGGCGGGAAAGAAAGTTGAAAAGTAGCATCTCGAATGTCTAAAACTCGAGTTCTAAGATAAAAATCGAGTTTTTAAGTCTCGATTTGTAAGTGAATGGGCAAAATGTGAAGAAAAAATCAACATAAAAATCAAGTTTTAAAGACTCAAGTTCTATAAAACGCCGCTATAGGGCTTTAAAACGTCACTATAGGACTTAAAAACGCCACTATAGGGCTCCTTGATTTAGAAAAAATTTTGCAGAAAACGCCGCTACAGGGCTTTAAAACATCACTATAGGGATTAAAAATGCCACTATAGAGCTCCCTGAACAGACTTATAAAATTTTTTTTGCAGGAAAACGCTGCTATATGGCTTTAAAACGTCACTATAGGACTTAAAAACGCTACTATAGGAATTCGAGTTTCTAAAACTTGAGATCTTTATGGCATTTTCAGTCCCAAAATGCTCGCAAAGCAAGCGAGTCTTTGGGACTTGAGTTTTAATATGGATCTCGAGTTTCTAAAACTCGAGATGCTATTTTTCTTAAAACTTTAAATCGTTGCCTAACTTACTACATACTTGCCTAATTTACTGTTAGTCTGCCCATTCCCCCCAAATATAACTAAATAGCTTGAGCTCAACTTAAATTTACTTGATTTATTAGTCAATTCGAACTTGAGTTTAATGTCAAGTACTTGAGCTTAAGGTCATGTATATTATCATGCTTTTAAAATAAGCAAATCAAGCAAATAATCTAAAAACCTCAATTAGTCAAAGATTAGCTGATGTATACCAAACTCACAAAACCATAGTATTTACAAGAGCATGGCTTAATGAGATATATGTACAATTCAACTATGAGGCTATGGTTCTAATAAATATCTAAAATAATAAAATTCATAACAAAACTATAATAATAATTATTTTTTTATACAAGATAGAAATTCTACTATAACATAATCTAAGTATATGTGTGTGTGAAACTCCTTCTTAGAGACTTGAATCACAACCCTTGCCCCCCACACCCCACAAAAGCATTTATACTTGTGAAGTGACCATCGCACCAAGCGTGTGCGATGGTAAACTATAATTAATTAATAATTCACACATTTAGAGAGAGAGAGAGAGAGAGAGAGAGAGAGAGAGAGAGAGAGAGAGAGAGAGAGATATGTACATTTTGTATAGATGATTAAGTAAGGTAAGATCACTATCGCCAAGTTTTATTTGAAAAAAAAAAAAAAAAAAAAAAAACCTTATCCTCAAGTTTTAGTTTAACTTGTATTACATTTTAATGTGTGAAAAAAAATAATATACTAGCACTTAAAAAAAAAAAAAAAAGAGTTTCAACTTATAACGTCTCCTGATCATAATTCTTTATCACTAGACCAAAATTAAAATTTAGGTTACATTTGACATTAGCTTAATTTTTTTTTTTTTACTATTTAGTTTATTTTTGCTATTATTTATGGGTCCCATTGCACATTTTGGTACTATTAATGAGTTCCAATGTACTATTTCAGCTACTTTTTAGCTTTATATGCAGTACTTTCAATAAAAAAGTTTTTAGTTTCAGCTAAATAAGCTGCTCCCAAACGGACTTTTAGTATTTAAAAATTATATGACATAGAAAATAACGAATGGGCTGATGTAAAAAACAAAAAAATTGAATGAAAAGAGAGAAATGCACAACCGTCACACCTAGATATATTTTATTAAGTTACAAATTTATAATCAGCCAAGCCAAGACAAATAGTGAATGATCAAGTTTGGCTTGATTAAAATAATAAAATGTTTAAATTTTAAACTTTTATCGAACTTGAGTTGGACTCACATTAAAATTTTGAATTTGGACTTGTCAAATAATTGAATAGCTTGAGCTCAATTGGAAATTACTTGATTTATTAGTCAATCTGAACTTAAGCTCAAACTCGAGTTCAAGCAAATAATCTAAAAGCCTCCATTAATCAAGATTAGTTGTTATATAGCAAACTCACAAAACCATAACATTTACAAGAGCATGTTTCAATGAGATATGTAAAATTCAATTTTGAGACTATGGTTCCAATAAATATCTTAAAAAAAATTCATAATAAACTATAATTAATTAGTAATTATCACAAATCGAAAGAGAGATAGAGATCACCCTCAAGTATTATTTATTTATTTTTACAAGATAGAAATTCTACTCTAGTCTAATCTAAGTGTATATTTATGTGAAGCTCCTTCTTGTAGACTTGAACTCCGACCTTTACTCCTCACACTCCCACAAGTACTTGTACTTGTAGAGTAACCATTACACTAAAGATGTGCGGTGGTGATCTCCCTCAAATTTTAGTTTAACTTATATTACATTCCTTTTTTTTTTTTTTTTTGAGAAAAACATTCCTAAGCTAACTCTTAATATTTAATATTGAAAAGTTATATGACCAAAAAAAACCTCAAATGGAAAACTGTGTTTTTTTTTTTTTTTTTGGGTAAAAACTATGCACAAAATTGACATTGTACCCTTTAAAAAGTTTTATTTAATTTACATTATTTGAAATCCTGAACCGGCACAAGACATATAATCTAACCGGTGTTCTGGGTCACTTCATCCTGATAACCAAACAAACCCATGAAAAAAAAAATTCTTATCCACAAACCCAAAATCCACACTCCCTCTTCTTCTTCTTCCTTCAGAGAACCAAAGCTTTGTTCATATTTCCAACTCTGCCCCCACAATCAGAACGCTCACTCACTCTATCTTTAACTAAAGATAGAAACTTTGCTAAGCTTCTCTCTCTCTCTTCTGAGTGTTCATGGCGACATCGTTTTGTCCAACGACCCCTGTACGGTCCATCCTTCAACCCCGGCAAAACCCTCCCAAAACCCTCCTCTTTCTTCGTGGTATGTAACCCTTTAACCTTTTTCTTAGTTGTATTTTACTTAAATGTGTACATGCTTTAGAAAATGTTAGTGATTCATAGAGGTTTGTGGGTTGTTTTTGCTAATGTGAATGCAAATTTTGAAATTTGGTCGAATTTCTAAATGACACTTTTGGAGTTATTTAAGTCTGGGGTTTGTTTAGAATGTTAAAGTTTAGTTTTTTTAATTGTGAAAGCTAAATGGGTATTGGTTTTATTGCCTGGAGAGTGGTTTGTGATTGAATATTTTTACAGGTTCATGTGATGGAGGGCCTGATTTTGTGAAATGCCGGTTAAGCGCATATTCGTGGAGCTCGGCTGCGAGCTGTAGTAAGATTGCTAATGGTGCTGCAGGGTTTTGTGGGAAGCCCATTGTTTTGAGGAAGTTGTTGCAAAGGAGGCAAGTTGAACGGAAAAGTTTGGAAACCTCATTTGTGCTATAGTTATGCTTATGATTGATTGTGGTGCTTTTTAAGTTTGAAAATGATGTACTCAATGACTGTGTAGTAAGATTGCCAATGAACTCTAGCTCAACTGGCACCTCCTCCCCTTGCAAGTGCTAGGTGGAGGGTGAGGTCATGTGTAATTTACAAATAATAATAATAAAAAGACTGGGTTGTAAGATTGCATATGGCTATGGATGTGGCTGTTCTTGGAATTTAAGAGCATAAAAATGGTAATTTGCTTTTCAAATGATGGGCCATGTTAGGATGCATAGCATTGCTATTCTGCTTGATGCAATTGGTCTGAGTTAATGGTCGGGTGATGTGTTATTTGGTGACCAACTGATGCTGTGAATTGTTCAGAAGAGGAGTTGTGAGGGCTGCAACTATTGAAGAAATTGAAGCACAAAAATCATTGATTGAGAAAGATTCTGTAAGTGTCTCCGATGGTTCATTACAAGATGTTGCATGTGGCTAGGTTGTAAGATTAAAATCTGACTGTTTCATAATATTGGAAAAATGTATTCTTGATGTTGTTGGTTGTTTTTCAGAAAGGAAGGATGGAAAAAACTATTGATACAGTTCGATCAAATTTCAATTCGATAAGGACAGGGAGATCAAACCCAGCCATGCTAGATAAAATTGAGGTATGAATCTAGATGCAGGATTGTTAGTTTTGTTATTAGGTCTTATGTACATCTGCATTTGAAAGATTTCCAGCCAAATTTTGTTTAGAACACAGCGACAACATTTCAAAAACCATTGCTACAAAGGTTAATGAGTGGCACTCAATTTTATACTGGTCTGGAGCATGATATGATATGAAGGTCAACAGATTGAAAATGTTTAATTTTTTATCATGAATGCTGTCAGAAAACTATATGAGGCATTCCCATTGAGACAATCCATGCTGTTTTTTTTCTGGGTTTTGAACCATGACCTCACACTCCGCCCATTATTGTGGGAGGAAAAACTGCATTTAAGTCAAAGCTTGTTGGCATAATCCATGCTAATATATGGTTGTGTTCTGAATATGAAGAGCGAATGGAGCATGTGTTCATGAACCAAAGTTATTGACTTATCATACTTCTTCTTTTTTGAAGCACTATTTACTCTGTGTTGAGTTTATGGATTTGATTTCTATGTTTGTAGTTCCTTTGGTACTGTATATTTAATACCATATACTTCATGTTTAAAACTTGGGAGCAAAAGATTGGTTTAATCCCACTCTGAGTTTCATTTCAAGGCCTCCTGCAGTTGGGCCTGGGATGCTCAATTGTTTCACCATTTCATAGGGAAACCTTTATCACCTAAGAATCTAGAATTGACTCTAGTAAACATAAGAAATGAGTGTGTAACTGATGTACAACACTGGAAGCCATCATTCCTCTACAGGAATAGTTTTCCAGGTTTAAAACCAGACAGGTTTTTATTGCTATGGGTATTTACTGCAAATCTATAGCATCAATTGCTTTCATTTCTCTTCTTTTTCTTCCTTTTTTTGTTATTTTAATATCTATATATATATATATATATTCTCTCAAATGTACTTATCAAAAAAAAAAAAAAAAAAAAACTCAAATGAGGAGAAGTTCCAAAATCTCAAGCTGATTCTAGCATTGCAATAGTTTTTGGTGGTTTAGTTTTGCAATAGTTGTCATTTCTGCATATAGCATAATTTCTCTTGTAAGTGGCAATCAATGGGAGATTTTCAGAAATAAATGTATGGGGGAGCCACCGCATCCATTGCTTAATATGACATAGTATTTTGGGTCAACTTTTAAAAAAAATAAAAAATCATAGGTCTGCGTATGTGGTTCTATAAAAAAAGGAGGTGACTTCTGCAAAAAAGGTTGCAGAAGTGCAAAATCATCACTTGTAATTTATTAATGGTTAAGTAATTACCTTTATTTTAGATTAGCTATAACCCCATGCTTTTCTAGGTGGAATATTATGGAAGTCCAGTTAGCTTGAAGAGCATAGCTCAAATCAGTACTCCCGATGCAAGTTCTCTCTTGGTTCAGCCGTATGACAAATCCAGGTATTCTATAAACTAAAGGACATAAAATGGTTGTTGAGGAAGATTGAAACATTCTCCATTTAATTTTATGTGATAAATACATGTATTCTAGTAAGTAAGAACTAAGACTAAAGTTTTCTCTGATTCTCGTAAATTAATATGCTAGTGAATCTTCCATAAATTTTTTACAACCAAAGGTGATCTAATTGTCCAATTATTTTGAGTTATAGAGCATTGACATCTTGCATTGCAGGACTGGCCCATGAAATCTTTCATATGATCTCTCTTTGACAATCTATTTTACTTTTTGATATGTTATGTTTGTCAGCTTAAAGGCTATAGAGAAGGCCATAGTGGGCTCTGATCTTGGTATGACTCCAAACAACGATGGAGAAGTGATAAGATTGACTCTCCCTCAACTTACATCAGAAAGGAGGAAGGTATAGTCTGTTGGCTTTGATCCCGTTGCATGTAATTCTAGGTCTTTTTATGCCATAGGCCCATAAGTCTATTTTCTATATCCAATTAATATGATATCTCAGCTGAAATATTACTTTTACCTCTTTGTTCTTCTGATTTTTCCTGGATGTTGGGTGCTATACTGCAGTCAATTCATTCTATCTTGTGTTGCTCCTTGGAGCTCCATATCCTTACTGTCTCACCTGCATGACATTTTTGCATCTAACATATAATGTTCTCTCTGCATGTACATTAACTTCAAGTACCATGCTTTGAAATGAGTTAGATGATTGAATCATATTTAGACTTTCTGTACTTTGTCATGAGTCATGACTTGAGCTTTATGTTAATTGTTTGGAATTAATCACACGAGGCCTGCTCTACTGTTCTGCTTCAAAGGTTCAGTTCTTCTAGAACTTTTCTCGGTTTAGCACTTGTTTTGTGATATGTTTATGTATCCTTTGAAAGGCTTTTGTTTGTTTGGTGTTTTTTTTTTTTTTTTTTTTTTTTTTTTTTATAATAATTATTTTATAATGAATTTACATGCAAAAAATGCTTTATATTCTTGAAAATAGTGGCGGTTAGTAGTAATTGATGAAAGAAATTCTACTTTCTTTAATTTGATATAAATTAAAAAAAAAAAAATATATATATATATATATATATAGACACACACATTTCTTTTTGAATATGTACACTATTCAGTGAAGTTCCTTAAAGCATGCTTACAAAGAACTTCCACTTTTTTTTTTTTTTTTTTAAAAATTAATTTATTTTATTTTAATCATTGCAGGAATTCTTAAAAATAGTAGCTAAACTGGCTGAAGAAGGGAAGGTACAGTGGCATTATCTCTGGACAATTTAAAACAAATACCCGCCGCTGTTTTTAGTAAATTCATTAGTATTAAAATTGGGCTTAGCTGGATATGCGGAGCATTGTCAGACCAAATCAGATCTCATGAAATGGCTCTAATTCATGTTTATATTGTTCACCTTCTTCTGCCTTCTCCTCCTGTCTTCACTTGCCTGAAACTTTTTCTTTTTTTGGATAAGTAATGAAAAATATGTTAAACATGCAAAAAGAGTGTCACCTAAGTGACTATTTTTTGGGGTTGAGAAGTCAGACATAATTGGCCTGTAACATTTTTTTTTTTTTGGGGTTTGTAACTTTCTTGAAACACATGGGAATTCATCCAGTGTCTGTATTTGACATGGCACTGTGCACTTTACCAAAGTGCACATATTCTAAAAATGTATATGTTTTATTAATCTTTGGTTATAGACCAATACATAGGCTATGTTAAAGTCGCTAAATTTGTCTTCTTGAATACCCCCTTCCCCTAAACTGTTTATAGGTGGCACTGAGGAACATAAGAAGAGATGCTATAAAAGCCTGCGAAAAACTTGAGAAGGTTTGAATCCCTTAATCCCCTGCCCTGCTTTTTTCACACTCTCCAGTAATTGCTTTTTTGAGTCCAACCCCCACTCTCTTCTTTAAAAAGTTCTTTGCTTTGCTTTACTTTACTTTTCATGCAGGAGAAAAAGCTCTCTGAAGACATTGCGAAGGACTTGTCAATTGATTTGCAGGTAACTTGATGCTTTTGTACGCTTCATTATCTAGATGCTTCTGGACCTGGGACCACAATTCTAGAAATTATGGGGGGTTTAGCCCCCAACTTGCTTATTTATCATGGAATGGCTTACTGGTAATTTTTTGGTTTCATCAGCAGGTTTGTCTCGAGAGACATATGTTTCCCACCATCTTGTGTCTTCTTATTTGAAAAAAAAAAAAAAAAAGAAAAGAAAAAAGATACCTATGTTTCATTTTAGGAGAAGTTTGCTAGAAATAGCATTCTACATGCCATCAACTTGATTTTTTTTTTAATAAAGAATATTCTGTGATTAGGTTTATCTCAAAAGTTATAGGAGAATTATACTATATGTTATGGGGTAAACCAAATTATTCATTGTAATACGGCATAATGTGATTGGTATATGCAATGTGTATATATATTCCTTAGCCAATAATAATTATACTATTAGAATTATGGGTAAGTGATTAAACTCACCATTTCCTAAGAGTTTAAGCTTTTGAAACAATCGATGATTTAACATGGTATCAAAGTAAGAGATCCTGAGTATGATCCCTATCTTTACTCTACCTTCCATTTAAAATGTTAAATTCCCACTTGTTGGGCCCCCATTTACTAAGGGAAAGTTTTGGCTCATAAATGAGAGAGAGTGTTAAAATTATGGTTAAGTGATTAAACTCACCATTTTCTAAGAGCTTAAGTTTTCGGGATAATCGGTAATTTAATATATACGATTAGGAATCATTTTTTTGCCCTTGAATTTGCTTCCACAACCAACTTTATATATATGGGAATAATATTTTTCTCTCTCGTGTTTTCCGCTTTCCACTTCTCATTTCACCTTTTGTTCTCATACAGAAGCTGACAGATGAGTATATGAAGAAGATCGATGCCATCTACAAACAGAAAGAGAAGGTACTGTCTATTTCAACCAAACTGATGGCATAGGTGATAATCTATGGTACTTTTCAAACTAGAGTTTAGTTTCTTTTTAGTGTACTTTACATGCTTGGGTTACAAATGGAAGATAGTTGGTAAACTTGGTATGTCATGTATGCCACTCAGTGGATCTCAAGCTTGATATCTTTATTATATCAATTAGTGGTAGTGATGAGCTGCATTTGATTCTTTGATATTATATTGTTCTGGGTATTTGGATTGTGCTGCATACAGGCACCCCACTTGGTCATTTCATGGATATGGTTCAACAAGAATATACGAATTAGGTTAATCACAAGTCTGAAAACAGTCTTTCTTTTGAAGAAGATATTTTCTTCATACACTTATCAAAAAAAGATAAAATGAGGTGCCGAGGTTTCAGGGTGCGAAGAATTTAGACAGCTAGATTGGATCTGGTTCCATTCAAATTAGGGTTACTTCATGCTTCCTGACCTTTTTATGGTGAAAGTGATTCCATTTTATGACATAGTTTTAAATGGATAATGTGGGCTTGGGCTAATAAGTAATGCTTTTGGGTTACTTATTACTTATCAAAAAAATAAAAAAAGTAATGCTTTTGGGTTAGTGAAATGGTTCAGGTTATTGCAGACCATGGTTTCAACTTACATAAGCAAAAAATGGATAGAGTAAACAAGGATTACAGTTGCTAAAAAATGTATTGTCGGAAAAAAAAAAGGATAGAATACTCTGCGTTGTTGTAAAAGGGCCTCTGGTATAGAATCTTGATGGTCTCACTTCCAAATTTAATTGCCATTGCAACAGAGTCTAAAATGTGAAACCCATGAATGTGCAAGGAAAAATGTAATAAGTCTTTAGTCTGACCAGTCAATTGCCTTGATTGTTCATTGAGGAAAACCAGAAATATTAAGGATGATGAATTCAGATCTATGTACACAAGAACACCACACTGAAAAATTTATGTCTAGGGCATGGAGACCTGTCCATAACTTGGTCAAATTATTCACTAATCAAATATTATTTATATATTGCTTGTCGTACTTCACACTTTCACGTCACCTTGATGTATAACATATTTTCATCGCACAATTGTTTTTTCAGGAGTTGCTGAAGGTTTAAGGATTGTCTAATGCACATGTAAATGGGAGTTAATTGGAGAGCTTCCCCAGCAGTGAACCTCAGAATTAGTCTCTCTTTTTGTATGTTGATAATATGTGGTGTATATTGTTTATAGAGGTTGCAAAAAAAGAACACTTTTGAATTGAGAATAGGCATTTCGTTTTGAAGTAAAATTCAGTAGCTGGGTCCCCCCTTTTTCTATTGTTTATCTGGGATTTTAAATCCACATTCAATGACTGTTAAGTGTTCCTGCCAGTGCTGAGCCTTGGCAGACGGTGTATATAAATCATGGAATACCTTGGTAAAACAAAAACAAAAACTCGAAGGGAAATGAAATTCCTAGCGTATATGAGTTCCTTTTATCCATGATTCTTCGTGGACAATCACACATGTACGCTAAAGTAAGCATGTGCATTCCAATTGCATGACAAAGGCTGCTAGATATGTTGTCCTAACATCAATTTTTTAGGTTGAGGCATGTGATACTTTCAAAGAGAATGACTACGTATAAGATTCTAAGCGGTAGATTGTGGATAATAGAGAAAAAGTGATGAGTCTACAGAAAAGTGATTGGCAATCTGTCACAATTTGACTCATAAAATAGTTATAACAATTTATGTGGTACCTGAACTACTCTTGCACATTTGTTTACACGAAGTAATAAGATGATTCATGGCATGGCATGGCATTGGGTGTCAAATAAAGTGTGATACATGCTATCCTTGAATAGAAGAAAAAGAAAAGAAAAAGGCAAAACGTGGACGTGAGAGACGCTATCCAAACGGTACCTTAGACTATAACTCTACTCATTATTTTTTTTATTGGATATGAATTTTGACAATACTACTGTTTGATTATATTTTCTTTTTATATCCTTTATATTTGAAATTTTTTTATAAGGTTAAAGATATTGGTTATGTTATCAATTAGATATTTAAATTTCAAGTTCTTATAATCTAAAATTATATATATAAAAAAAAGTTTATAAATTGAATAGTAAATATAAATCCAATTAGGATAAAATACATGTGTGTTAAGAATATAAAGAATATGTAATCCAACAATTAGATTTCTAAATATGTTAATTTTTTAAGTGGGAGTTGTAGCCTTATGCTATAATCAAGTTTGTAGTCAAACTTTGTCATAGTAAATTAAACACTGTATTGAATTTAATTATTCTTGAAAAATATAATAATGTTTGTACTACATTAGTCAATGCAATCATATATATATGTGTGTGTGTGTGTGTGTGTGTGTGTGTGTGTGTGTATAATTAGAACCTAAATTGAATTTTAATTTGAGTCTAATTTTGTGTCATGTGTCCAATTTAAATTTTTTAAAATTTTGTATCAATTAAGTTAATTTAATACAAAATGTGAGGAGTCCAATATAAATGAACCATAAGAAACTCAATCATATCTAATTATATATCTAAAATTATAAGAAGAGAGAGTTTGAAAGATTGTGCTTTCCAATGCCATTTGTTTGTCAAGATAAAAATAATTCAAATTTATCAACATCTATATATATATATACATATATATAAAGTCAAAACTCAGAAAAAATTCAATTAGATTCCAAATTAGAATTAAATTATGGGCAAGTTTTGTGCCATGTGTCCTCTTAAGTTTTTTAATTTTTGTGCCAAGTGAGTTAATGAGTGTAAAATACTACAAGTTTAATATTAATGAACTATAAAATAAAAATAAAAATAAAAATAAAACCAATCATATCTACTCAATAAAAATCACCACACGACAAAGATTACCACATATTCTATCTTATTAAAAATTAGAAAAAATTTATCATTAGTAGTATTAAATTTAGGCAAGAATTTTAACATGTACCTAATTACATTTACTTTTTTTCTAATAATTTGACTAATTATTTATATATTTATGATAATAAAAAAATGTGTTTAATTTTAAATGCATCCATACGTATACATAGGTTACAAGCTAGTATATATATTTAAAGTCAAAGTTAAAGAGAAAATTCAATTAGATTCAGAATTTGATTTCAATTGTGTGCTAATTTAGTGTCATGTGTTCACTTAAGTTTTTAATATTTGTGTCAAGTGATTTAATAAGTACAAAATACTAAGATTTCAATATTAATGAACTATAAAATAAAAATAAAAAGTTAATTGTTCTATTTTATAAAAAAAAAAAAAAAATCATAAGTAGTATTAAACTTATGCAAAATTTTTAACATGCAACTAATTACGTTTACATTTTCTAATAATTCGACCAATTATTTATATTTTTATGATAAAAAATGTGTTTATTTTTAAATGCATCCATGTGTATGCATGTGTTACAAGCTAATTTTACATAATATTATGAACAATCGGTATTTATTAAATAAAAACTTATATATATGGTGTGCATGTGTTTTTTTTTAAAATTGTTTCGTGGCATATACACGTAATTATAAACTAATTTAAACTTAATTGAGAAACTTGGTGATAGGCCAAAAATGTATTGACCCATTTGGTAAATTAATCAATTATATTCAAGTGAATTAATTAGATTTAATTACATGCAATAAGCGTGATAGCACAAACAAATTACCAAATAACTAAATGCAGCGGAAATAAAATTTGACATGGGTGATTTGTTTACAAATGGGGAAAATCACCTAGGCAAAACTTCATCGAGTGAATTTAAGGTCACCACTCTTGAGAATTTACTACTTTCAAAACAAGTGGTTACAAGTAAAAGAAATTCCAGTATCTAATACCAACTTATAGTTGAACCCTTACCTTAATACCCAATTGGACTTGTAATGTAGTGACAATCTATCCTTTCAATGCATGGCTCCAAGTACGTGACTAACCAATCGATGTATGGATCCAAGTACGTAACTAACACACCAACTTGAGAACGATGTTAGCTGCAAAGTTCTTTAGTTCATTTAAATGATGAAGATTAAGAAGTTCCTTGGTTACAAAACCCTTTGCATAAAGATGCAACAACTTCTATAAAGAATATGATGAACTAGGGTAAATTTTGTCTTTGGTCACAATTTGCATTGACTTGCATCACTTTGCATCATCTTTAACGGCCCTTAAAATAATCCTTCTATATGTCTAAGGTTGTGAAAAAAGAAACCATACACAAATACACTTGGATATGCGTGAAATCAAATTTGGAAATCTGAATTTTGTAATTCTCGATAGATTTCGTTTTTGTCGAGCAGCTGTCAAGCATCAATACTAGACTTGAACTCTTGTCCCTTGAAGTACTAAACCATTCCTAGATCTACTCAATTATAAGTAAAGTTCGTTTTGTCAAAAGATTAGTCAATTTACAGTAACATATGTTCTAACGAGTTCCACATATATCATAACACTTAGTTTAAACTTAATTGAGAAACTAAATATACAACACGTAAGTATCTGTATCGTTATTTTTCCAGACATAACAATCCAATAATTGTAGATTAAATCAAAGTTTTGTGACAGTTTTCTCGTTTGGTGCAATTGGATGTGAGGTAGTAATCATCCAAAAACAATAACAAATGCATGAGGGTCATGTATGAGGTCAGATCTCAAAAGGGGCTTAGTGCACCAGTTCAACTGGCTCAAAGCACCAAATTAGAGATTTAACTTCTCTCACTTTCTCTCTTCCCTAATTCTTTATTTTATACCACTCCTTATCCTGATCATCCTTGAACATGCATGTAATAAGTTCTCATAAAATAAACCTTAGAGAATAAACTTTTTGAAAATGAATTTCACTTTGCTTGATCTTGGATATGAATTTTTTGTTATTGTATATTTCCATATGTCTCTGGGGACCAATGACCACAAATCTAATTATTATTTTTTTTTTAAATTTTCCTAGTCTTTCTTATATTAACAAAGAGTTGTTTACTTCCATGGGAAGGTAAACAAATATTTTAGAAAAAAAAAAATTAAGTCAGAAACCTAACGTTTGAGGTTGAATATTAGTCTAGAGTCCCTCATTACAAGTTGCAGAAAATATTAAAATAAGTTCCTCTCTAATCCTATCCAATTAAAAAACCAAAATCAAATAGAACAAACAAACAAAGAAACAAATAAATAAACAAATAAACTAATAATAATTTTGTATGTTTGTTGATTATGGTGACCTCCACGATTAGCAATGAGACGAGCTCACATTCCTGAAAGCCCTCGAGAGTGCCGTTCCCATATAGAACAACAAAATGCTTGCCAACGTGACAAATCTATTGAGACAAAAATATTATCTCTAATTTTATATATGTTTAAAAACTTATAATTAAAAACAAGTTGGATCCGATGAATTAATTAAATAATAATTTGGATTTCTATAATAATAAAGTGGCACATATGAGCTTGTCTTAACCCACCTCATATTATAATGTTTTAGTTGTGCTTGTGCATTAAAATATAGACCCAAACCAAAAAAAAGTACACAAAAGATATAGAAAACTAAGCTTAGGTCAAAATACAATAAGCTTTAACTAAATTAAAGTAGTCGTCCCCACACGAAAATGATCACATCTAGGCGGGTTAACACCATAATTTACTAATTTTAAGTTCTTTGATTGTTGATTCTATAAAATTAATTATTAAAGTTGATGAAGGTGCACATTATCTTGTTTATTTAATTAAAAAAAATTCGGGGAATATCTATTATTATTGTAGAATTGGGCAAGTGGAAGAGAAAATGGATTCCTTCCTTGGGTTTAATACTCATATAATAGTGTTGGAAAGACAAATGAGCATGCTTTTTATCACTTTCTTAATATAAAAAAAAAGGATTAGTTTAGGATTCAAAAGAATACTTTGTACATCCATTTTTAAAATATAACAGATAATGTGTACATGTACTTCTTTTTAGTAAAATAGTGCTTGCTTTCATTTGCATCTTTGTTGCTTAAAATAATGTTTTTTTATAAGTCCCCTTTTCTGGTTCCAAAGGATTACAGAATATTATTCAAAGACTTTATAATTGAGAAAGCCATCTAACCCGAAACAAGGTATCTTTGTAAGAATGGAGAACTATTCTTTTTACATTCCTCGATGCATGGGGGCATATTTGTACTATCCAGGACCGACTTTTCTTGGCATGCACCATTGCACTTAGAAAGCCCCTCTTTATATTACATCTACGAGCTAAATATGCATACTAGAAGTCTCCTATGTCTCCATAAAAAAATACCTTGGCTCCTTTAAATATACATGAAAATTTTTATAGGCATAATCACATAATAAAAAACATTTTATAGATATAACTTTTCCATGACTTATGAATTAAAAAAAGTTATAATTTGTGGGTAATAAAAATAGTGAGACGAGTGTATATAAAAGTGGTGTTAGACTTAATTATTGTCCAACAATCATAATTTATCAATTTAACAAATTGTGAAAATTGATAAAGTCTTAAACAATGAAAATGATACTGTTAATAGGATGGTTTAAATATTACAATAAGCATTTAAGGTACTTATTTGCAAAATGATTAATTATATATTAATAACAACAGGGTACTATTTCGGCATTTCCAATACAATTGAGTTGGAATGGTTCCCTGACATTTGTGAAAGTTTGATTTTGGAAATAGGACTAGACTAGGTTTAACATTGACATTAAACAAATTATGGATTGTGAGGAATATATATATATATATATATTATAAAAATTTCCCCGTGTTCCTCTTTCTTGTTTCATCTACCTAATTTTATAATTAAACCTTTTTTTTTTTTTCCAAAAAAAAAGTTCTTTGTAATATTTTGAAGGTGACATTCATGTGCATTACCGCATTTCAATAATAATAATTATTATAAAAAAAAGTATGCTATCAGGAAAGGGAAAAATGTTTTCATGCCTATTAAAATGTAGTCATGGCAATTAATAGAGAAAGCTTAGTCCAAGTGCAATGTCATCTCTCTCATCCCACTCTACCTCACGACAAGATCTCACTACCACTCTAGGAAGAAGTTTTCAACCTTAAACATTTTAAAAATGATTACTCTTTTATGGCTTTTGTCGTTTCTGGTAAAAATCTCTGTTGTAAGTTGTAACCTACACCAAAAGATCATGATATGGGTCAAATAACCAAGTTTCCTTCCAATTAAAAATTCAAGGAGTGGTGCTTTCAAATCTTTCTTTAATTTAGACTAAACATAAGTGAAAAATAATGCACCAATAAATTTCTTCATCTCGACACTTTTTCTTTCTTACCAATCTATGCAGTAAAAAAAAATTTTTTTTTTTCTTTTATGAACATAGCATCCATTCCTTGGCCCAAAGACATAATAGAAGTTGCAAATTAGCTAAAGGGAGTCCAGTGCTAATATGAGTAATCACATTCATAGAAAATACGTTAATAATAAGGTAATCAAATAATTCATGAATAAAATTTAACAATGAAAATGAACTCGGCTTCGACTTGTGCTTGTGATGGTTAGCTTGGATCGTGGCTTATCCTCCACGTGGCAGCTCCTCCTCATTATTCTTCATGTGAACTCCACCACACCCTATCCCTACTCTTCATCCTTTGCCACAACAATCGCTCTCCCAGCCAACTAACCAATAAGCTCGCGAGTGTGTCGTTTGAAGGATCAAAAATTTTCTGAGCTCGGGCCCACTTTCCTATCTAACTTCTACTATTCTGGCCTAATACGCGACGACCGTTTGATTAGATTTTGATTTCATGTACGGCTGAGATCTGGAGTTGTTTTTGGAAGCACGAGGCAGTTAGTTGGCGGTGCCACGTAGGATTGCTTTTTTTTTTTTTTAATGATCGACCCCACAAGGTTTGATGTCTCTTCAAACTAAAAGTGAACGCCACGACGGATTCTAATCCAACGGCTGATAGAGCTTATTCGTCTTAAAAAGTAACAATCTTGTCCCTGCGTTTATTCTCAGGGTCCCACGTTAGATACTCGAATTAAATAATAATAATAATAATGAATTTGACCGGTTTGAGCTGTCATTTTGGAAACCCATGTCCCCCCGCCTGATTAATTAAATCTATACAACTTTTGTGGACTCTCTATATTCAATTGAATTTATTAACCGAGGGTTGATAGTTTATCTTTATCGCTGTGTATTTGGAGTATGGAGCACAGCTGGATTCATGTTTTCAAACACAATTTTATTATTTTTTTTTTATCATTTTATAATTATAACACAGAAATCGTATTTTATTAATTTTACCATTTTATAATCATAACATTGGAATCGTATTTTCAAAGCATAATTTTAGTTAGATAGTGTTACAACATAATTATCATTTTTCTATTAAAAAAATGTAATGCTAGGAATACAATTTTTTTTTACAAAAAGTTTTATAAATTGTTAATATAGTGAGTGGTTATTAGCAAATAAAAAAGTGATGTTAACGGTGGACCTAAATAAAAACCAGTAAGAAAATGACCACATCAATAGTTTGTAAAAATAATGTAAAATAATTTGTGATTATATTATTACTTAAAAAAAAACTGTTACGTCTATAATATTTTAATAATAATTTCACAGCAAATTTGAGATAATTGATTGTTACAGGTTATTAAAATTACTTTTTATCCATCAATAATGACAAATAACAATCTATCACAATTTAATATTTTAAGAATATTCACATCCCAAAATTTTATCTCATCTTATTTTCTTATTTCAAAAAGTTACTTTATCAATTATATCATATTATTTTATAATATTCTCAACATCTCAACTTTTATTTTACAATATAACACATTAAAATTATATTTTTTCATAATAAAATAATATATTTCAAAATTTAAATAAAAATAAAAACTCAAAAATCGAAAAGAGAAAAGAATTGGTAAAATAAGTGAATAAAATATTAATTTTTATAATAATTAATTTTTACAAGTCCGAATCTGGGAGAGTTTTGAACTTTTAGAGCACTCCAAATGTGAATGCTAGAAACGAAAAAATTAGCGTTTTTAATTACCGAATTGTACCTATTCCCAAGTTACCGCCAATTCCAGGTGGCAGAGAAGATATTTATTTCATATTAGTTACAGCCAATCAACTTGTTGACTAGAACCGACCTGGCCTAATATCCTTCCACGGCTTCGAATTGATATTTTATATCACGCGCATACGGCGCGTGCAGATAGAGAACAACGAACCCAAAAATATAATAAAATTAAGAAAAAGAAGAAAGAATAGAGAACTGTGAAGATATAAATTTAAGGAAAGCGACACGTGGCTATTGAGTGCGCACTGCCTATATTCTATCAGAAAAAGACGTCTTTGCCATGTTGGCATTGGCTGATCTCGAGCGGTTGATCTAATTTTCTTCTGCGTGAGAGTGACAAAATCAGTGGGACAGAGAGAGAGAGAGAGAGAGAGAGAGATGAGGCTTTAAGCACAAAAAGCACCCCAGGTGAGAAAGAGAAAGCAAACTCTGCGTGAGATAGAGATAGAGAGAGAGAGAGAGAGTCTGAATTTTTTTTTTTTTCCAGTGTGTTTTTCTTGGCTTTTGCGAGAGTCTGAAATCTGAATCGGTGATTTTTGCGGTGGAAAAGTGGGAGAATCTGGAAGCTTTTGTTGATAGTTTTCTCCGGCGAGGAATCGATGTTCGCCGAAATTGAGCTGTTGAGTGAGTTTGATTTGATGAGAGAAGAGTGAAAAAGCTTATGGAACGAAGCAGAGAAGCAAGAAGATCATCATCATCATCTATGGCGACCGGAAATGGACAACCGAAACGACGTCACAGAAGCAATAGTCTACGAGACTCACCTGGTATGTACTTTATACGAGATTGCTACGAATTTATGTACGTGTTTGCGTGTATGTATGTGAATTTCGTTTCTTTTTGTTGCAGAGGAAGGTCAGGTGGAGTTGCAAGAGGCGGTGAAGTTACGGAGCAAGAGAGATCGAGAATCGCTGATGAACAATCGGAGCAAGAGGAAGAGAACCAGTTCTAAACGAGAAGAAGGAGAGGAAAGCACGGAAGAGAGCGTCGGAGACGAAGAATACGAAGAATACTCCACCGTCGTCGTCGACAACAACAACCACCGCCGGCCGGCGAGATCGTCAAGGCACTGGAAAGTCGCCGATGAAATGATCGGCGTCTCTGTCCCGAGAAAAGCTCGCTCCTGTAAAAATATATCTCCCTAACACCTCATCGTTTTCGGTTCATACTTTTGTATTTGAGAATAAAAAATGAAAATTCTGATTTTATTATTATTATTTTTATGTAAAAAAAAAAAAAAAAAACAGCTTCAGCGAAAAGAGCACACGAGAATTTGGTTAGCGCAAATGGCGGTAAAGAAGAGCTGGTAAAGCTTTGTGTTTTTGCTTTGATTTTGTTATTTTTAATTTTTGAAAATATTTCTATGAATTTTGATAAAAATCTGATATTGGTGTAGAAGGCTCAGCCACAAAATTCTCAGGAAGACATTGAGATTGAAATTGCAGAGGTTTTGTACGGACTAATGAAGCAGTCACAGTCACAGAGCAATAAAAGTAGTGGGAACTCGTCGCATGAGCTTGACCCGAATCCGAACCTGAATGACATAAATGGGTTGTCTACGGTTGCAGCCACAGCCACGGCCACTCAGAGCTGTGAGTCTTTGAGTTTACTCAGCTTTTTCAGCCATACTTTGAAACTATGTTTTTTAATTTATGGGGTGGCGGTGTTTTGTGATTGTAGGTACAAAGAAGAGGAAAATGGAGGGTGAGAAAAGTTCGGGTACGGTTGAGAACAGTGAAATCGAAAGTGAACAGCTTGAAAAGACTGAAACTTCTTCTTCACCAAAAGAGGGTGTGTCATTGGAATCACAGCAAGAGGTGGACGCTGCAATAACAGTGATGATGGAGGATGAGGATCTGAAACCGTCGGATAAAGAAGCCGGAATCGGAGACTGTGTGTCGCCAAGGAAGGAATCAGCTACTTCTTGTGGTGGTGATGAATTGAATGCTGTTGATGATGTTCAAGATTCCACAAAAGGGTAAGCCATCAAAGAATAAAAGAACATTTTGCTTTCCGTTTTTTTTTTTGGATTTTTTTTTTTTTTTTTGATTGTATGGGTTCTGTTTTTTCAGGGTTCTGACTGTTCCGGAGGCTGAGAACAAGCGAGAGGAGAAGTTGGAGATTGATTTGATGGTGAGAAACCAATCACACAACCCCGAGATTAGATTTCAATTACTGTTTTGCCGTCATTTTTGTTTTTGTTTTGTTTTTCCTGAAGAAGAGTTGTATTTTTCATTAGGCTATGCCTCCTATGCCTTCTTCTCCTGATGGGGACGGCTTCATTGATTTGATATCGGATCATAAACCTCCGGATAAAGATGAAGAAAAGGAAGAGAAATTTGTAAAGAATGAAATGGTTGTAGAAGAATCTGAAGATAGGAGAAAGAACAAGGTGGAGGCAATTGGAGAAAAGAGTGAATTGCCTAAGCTTGATTTGGAGAAGCTAACTCAAGATAGCGGTAGTGTTCGTAGCATTAGGTTACAACAACAACAGCAAGCTAAAGCTAGCATTCCTAAAGTAGAGAAAACTGAGAAAACTGGTAAACCTACATTGCATCCTTTTTTATGTCCAATTTTGATGGTTCAGAAATTTCTTTACTTGAATTTTGAATCAATTTATTGAAAATATCTTATTAATCTTTTGTCTTACAGCTCAATCGGATTCACTGCCTTTTCCAATAGCTGTTCCTGGCTGGCTCGGTGGTCTTCATTCTCTGGGGTATTTTACCTTATCATGTTTTCGCTCCTCGTTATGTTTTTTCCTGAAATAGATATTGCTCTGAAGCGAAGATTTTAAACCAATTTTTATTAGCAGATACATACCACCCTTTCAGACAGTTGTGCCAATGGATGGGATTACCGGGTCAGCCACACCATTACAGGTATAATTTGTTATTTCTTTGCGCTGTAGTTGTTCCTTTTATGGTCGTTTTTCATTGTTTGATTAGGAAATGCATTTGAATTTGCAAAATTGGAAATGTGCAGCCCCCACAGTTTTCTCTCTCTCAACCTCGGCCAAAGAGATGTGCAACCCACCATTTCATTGCTCGCAACATTTGCTTGCACCAGCAATATACCAAGATGAGCAATTTTTGCCCCGTGCCAGCTGGTACTGCTGCTCTAGGCGGGGCCAAGATGAACAATCTCAATGCCATGCCCCCTGCTGAAAAAATGATTTTTGGAAACCCATTCCAGGGAAGCTTTCCAGGAAAGAGTCTTAATGCTGTGCAGGAAAAAGGGCAGGCTGAAACAAATTTTCCAGGGCATACTGGGAAAGATAAGGGCTGTGAGGCTGCCAACTTGACAGAAACAGTACAGAGAAAGCAGGTTGTGCTTCATCAAGCTCCACAGCTTGCCCCTGCTGGTAGCTTAATGGTATGGTTTAGTCTTCTGCATTGCACTTAAATTATTAGGTTGGTCTTTGGTATTGTCTTGGAATTGCTTTCATTTATCACATTGGTTCTATATGTATGGGTGAGAGTTATTCATTCTCATCTGTTTGAATTACAGTCGGGCTCTGCTTTCATATTCTCTATGGGTCAGCATCCAGCAGTAGCAGCAGCAGGAGCTAATCAATCTGGGTCCTCTAAACATGCAAATTCAGCAAAGAATATTCCCTTGACTAGTAATACAGCTGCCGGATCTCTGGGGAGTAACTCTGCTTCTGGACCTTTGGGGAGCTCTTCGGTGTTACCAGCAGTAGCAACAGCAATGAGCTTTAACTATCCAACTTTTCCAGCCAATGAAGCTCCATACATGGCAATACTACAGAACAATGGGTACCCAGTCCCTATTTCTGCTCCAGTTGGAACATCAACAGCATTTAGAGGAAGCAATCCTGCTCAAACTATGCCTTTCTTTAATGGGCCTTTCTATTCATCGCAAATGTTCCATCCGTCTCAGCTTCAACAGCAACAGCCTCACTTGCAGCCTCTGGCCCAAACAACTCATCAGAGTACGAGCACATCAAGTGGCTTATCTTCATCCCACAAGCAGCCACGAGGTGCCCAACGTAGTGGCAATAATCTTTCGGCCTCATCTAAGCAGCATGTGCCACCACCCAATCAATCTCGCAAGATTGAGGCTGAGATTACCCGGGAAAATACTCAATCTGTTGCTGATAGTCGAGCTTCTCATACCCAAAAAAGTGTTTATGCGCAGAACTTCACAGTTCCAGGTCAGCCCCTAAATTATACTTTGATGCCCCCTGCAGCATTGGGCGTAAGTAGTGGAGGAAATCATGGTGAGAAACAGCAGCAGGGTTTAAAGAATGTGGTTGAGCTTTTCCCATCTCCAGCATTTGGCATGTCCTTTGCGGCCTTTAACGGGAACACAACAGCTTCAACCCTTAACTTCTCATCAATGCCGCAAAATCCAGTAATATTTCAAAGCCTCCCAGATATGGCCCGGCAAGGTTACCAAGTTTCACAGGCTCCTCAAGCTGCACAGCCAAAGAATCACCAGGTATCTGAGGGGAGAACTGGAGCTAATTCAATCAATTCAGATGATGCAAAGAAAGCCACTTTGGGGAAGACTTCAACAACTACAGGGCAGACCCTTGTTTTTGATAATTCAGCTAGAACTCTTAGCTTTATGTCACCACCTGTTGTCACTGGTAATTGGCCTTCTCGCTCCATCACCTCAACTACAATGACAACAAATGCTCCCACTGCTGGTAATACTTCCAATTCTCAACAACAGCAGCTGCTTCAGCTTCAAATGCAGAAGCAGCATATGATGCAACAGCAGCAACCAGCATTGTCAGCTCGAAGTAAAGCATCAACGACTAACAGCTTATCTTCCTCTCCCATTGTTGCCAAGTTCCCAACCAATCCTCCCGTTTTTTCACAAACTGTAATTCATTCTAATAGCTCTGTCCAATCTTCTCAGTCAAAGAACGCAGGAAAAAACCCGTCTTCCCAAGCCCCCACTACATCTTCTGTGGCATCCAATGCCCCATTCCTCAATTATTTATCCCAGCAACCAGGGAGAGCTCCTTCCGGCCCTGCACAGATATCTTTTGGAGGAAATTCCAAGCCAGCTTTATCACCACAAGGGCAACAAATGCACACTAATAACCGGTCTTCATCTACTTCGGCTTCTGGGTCTCCATCTACTGGTGGTAACTTGAGAACAAATAGCACAGGTGGCAAAGTTGGTTCATCAACTAATACATTGCAGTTGCAACAAACAGAGAATTCATCAGGTGGAACCGGCCAGAAATCCTCTCCTGTTTGTGGGAGGAATGTGCCTTCAATCTTAAGTACTTGCCCCAGCCACATATCTGAACTCAAGTATTGAAACTAAGCTGCAAACACCACTGCAGAAGCACTTTCACCAAGCCCATAATACTCTGCAGCTGCACAATGGAAACTCCGCTGCACGGTTGCATTGTGGTTTCAGGCAAGGCAAGCCCACAACTTTGTTCAAGCGGGTCTCCAATTGCTTAAATTCAGTCAGTGCTACTGTCATTCTGCTTGAACCAATTGATGCCGCATATTGTTAATCATGTCCTGCAAATTTGAATGGGATAGTGTGTGTGTATAGGAGACTTCAGGGGCATGTGGGTTGCTTTCTGAGGAGCTGAAACTCTGAATGTGGTGTGGCAGATTGTGACAGAGGTGAGAAAAGGAGAAAGGAAAGAGAGTTTTTGGAGGATAAAGATTCAGTGGACGTCAGTGTTCTGACAAGGCAACAAGCACTACACGTGGAAATTCACCACCACCAATGAACTTATTTGATAGCATGAGATGGCAGGTGCGGGTGGGAATTGTTTAATGATAAAAAGTATGGTGGGCTTTACTATGGCTCAAAGTTTGAACTTTGAAAGTGGGTCTTCAAGTGGGGGCCTACCCATTATGCTTGGTTTGTCTTATGGCTATAAATATTATGGCTATTGGTGTTCCAAGCGGTCTAATTCAATTTATAATTGGTCTTCTCTTCTGTGATGCTAATTTGTACATATGATAATGTAGTAATTGTTTAGAAAGCAATGTACTTAAATTCAATTTTTTTAAATATTATTAAAGATTGATATGCTATTTTGGTTTCTATCGGATTTGTTATTGGGTTATGAATGGGTGGGGGACCGTGGAGATTCTAAAGTCAATAAAAATCTTGAGGAAGAGACTAAAAAATCTATAAAGAAAGGGCTAGAGATGTTGGAGCTGGAAGCAAACAGGTTTGATTGGCTTTTCATTTGTCTCTTTGCCCACCTTTGTGCACTGGCATTTTCTTATTCAAACTTTTGGAGGCAAGAGACTTGTGTCCCACTCTCAAGCCGTAGATGATAGACCCTGAGATGTGGTTGGTTTCGCTTCACACGAGTTTTAATCAAAGTTTAATTGATGGGTTGACCTTATCAAAGATACGAGGCACCTCTGGATTTTTATTTTATGTCTCTTTATACTTTGTGTTGCTTTTCATTTTGTTGGGGTCACTTCTCTCTCACAAGGGTTGGTGGGTCATTGCAAGTGGGGCCTGACCTTAGGGAAGTGTATGTGCACGCAAGGGTAGGCCATGGACCAAAGACTTGTGCTAAGATTAGATTGCTTTTGTGCAGAGAATGGTAGTGTTTGGATTCGGCGTCTGGGCGTCTGCGTTTTCATTAAAAGCGCGTTTCCTTTTTTTTTTTTTTTTTTTTTTGGGTTTTCAAGCATTTCAGGTGTAGTGCGGCTACTGTTCATTGAACAGTAGCCGCGTTTTTTGACTTTTCAGCTAAAGAATAGTGCACTGAGCACTGTTTACGGATCCCACAATTCTCAATTTTTATCAACTTTTTCATTAAAAATGGGTCCCACGGTACTATCCACACATTTTAAAATTATTTTGCTACAGTGTTTTCAGTTTTCAGTTTTCAGTTTTCAGTTTCAGCAACAATAAGCTCAATCCAAACACACCCATTGTGCGAGCACATCTACAGTGATGTTTTAAGTAATAAGCTGAGGACATCCTGGTATTCCATTTGATTTTGCTTTCTTAGATCTTTTCCTGAGATAAAAATCAGTTACATAAATGGTTCTCGAAATATTGTTTTGCTTTTAATTTTTAGACTAAAAGTGGCATTGGCAAATGGGATAAAATTGCTAAATGCCATTTTTGGGCAAATTAAGCAGTGTTTTGTCATTTTTTTCAAACTAATTAGAGAAATGATCATTTTTTGAAAATCGAGTTTTTCAAAATCAATTTAGGCCCTATAGCGGCGTTTTTAAAGAGTCTATAGTGACGTTTTTAGGACCTATAGTGGTGTTTTGTAACTTGATTTATATGAAATCAAGTTATAGGTAAAAAAAAATTAAAAAAATTGCCTATAACTCAATTTAGTCGAGTTACAAAACGTCACTATAGGTCCTTAAAAACGCCCAGATTTTTTTTTTCTTTAATAACTCAATTTTGAGAAAATCGAGTTTCAAAAGAGAGACATTTTTTTAATTAGTTTGAAAAATAGAACAAAATACTGTTTAGTTTGCCCAAAAAGGACATTTAGCAATTTTGTCCTTGGCAAATGGCTTTAAAAATGAAAAGAAAAGACGACACGAGTCAACAGCAGAAGAACCAAAAGAGAGGGGAAAAAAAAACAAGAAGCAAAAAAGTGTTGTTTAATGTTCTCTACTATTATTAAATCACAACCCTTTTATCTTTCTGAAGTTTCCTGTATCTCTATTATTCGTCCTGCATCAATCTCTTGTCAGGGTTGTGATTTTTTTTTTTTTTTTTTTTTTTTTTTATGAGATGTTCTTGTGATACATTAGAAAAAGTGGAAAAGACTAAGATTAAAGTGCGGTTAATGGTATAAAATATTTTACCTTGGTTGTTTTGTCTGTGACTTGGGGGTCTCTAGTATAAAATCGGACTTCAATTATTATTATTATTATTTTCCACATGAAATTGATTTTAGTTCTTATTTAATAAAAGCTTATCCTAAACTAGTTTTGCTACCAACCTATCTAACTCATAATGAAAACAACATGCTGGCAAAATCTTAAAGACCCAACTTTCCCAAGATAGTAGATTGACAAGTAAATTATCAAAGAACACGATATTGACAAATAACGGTTTCGCCTTATAAAGGAAAATGAAAATCCATCCATAATGAAAAAGGAAAGTCTTGGAATTATGAACAAAGAAGTATCTCACAAGAAAGCTTGAAAACATAGTTGTTACACACCCTATATTTAATATTTAGGACTACAAACTAGATCTTCCCAATACATTTCGATGCCAAGAAAGAATTTTTTTTATTTATTAGTAAGTTACACCAGCCCAATGAATTTTGAACCCACAACCTCATCCAACACATTGCCTCTTATGGAGGAGAGAGACCAATTTGTGTCCAATGTCTTCTTCTGCTTGTCTATCAAATGGATCCTTACCAATATACAAATTTAGAATCGACTGACATAGGAGTTTGCTTTGGATACTTCTCACCTCCTTTCCATCAACTATTGAAATTAATAGAAATAACAGTGAAAACTAGCACATAATGGTCTAAGAATACAACAAAAGAGAAGGTTCAACCATGCTTGCAGTATCTTTCATTTATTTGATAGGTGTCAATTTTTCAAAAACTAAATTTTCCTAAAAAGAAAGTGAAATATTAACTACCGCTTATCATCCAAAGATTAGGGGGTAATTCACTGTAGCGTTCATGTACAAAAAGTTGAATATATTGTGGTCCAAATTTTAAGTCCTCATAAATATCTTTAAGACATTTCTAGAATCCTCAATGTAACTAAATAAAGAATATAAAAAATCTTCATCCATGTGTTGGACAGTTATTGATTAATTCCACTCTCATCCTATATGGTGTACTCCAACATGAAACCACAAAGAATAAATAAGTTCTATTTGAATCATAGAAATGCATCAAATGGATCAAAGTTGATCGAAATGGACCGATGGGGATTGAAATGGACTGAATGGACGTAAGTGGACCGTAATGGACCGAATTAACAGAACTGGACTGAAACTGACTGAACGGGACCGAATAGACGGAATTGACCTAAGTGGACCTAACTGGATCTAGGTGAACCAAAATGGACTTAAAAGGACAGAATGGCTCAAAAAGACCAAAATGAAACTTCCAGACCTAACTGGACCGAAATGGACCAAGTTAACCGAACTGGATCTAAGTGGACCGAATTGGACTGAAACGGCCTGGATAGATCAAAAGGGACCAAAATTGATTGTATAAACTGAACAACACCGAAGTGTACTGAACTGGACCGAATAGACTGAAGTTGGCCAAAATTTTATGCGAACGTGACTCAACAAGAACATAGTAATAATAAATGCTACATTTAAGCTTTTAAATATTATATAGATGAAAGGCTGATGAGTTTTATCTTCAACGACAATGTTTTTGTCCCAAAATTTTTGGGTACACTATGAATCCATTAAAAATGCCATATGCAACCACAATCATGTGTATAAGGTATCAATACTAATATTACCCCTTTTTCCAAAATTGCCTTTTGATCATATTCAAAGTTGACTTGGATTGAAGATAATTACAAAAGCTTGTTACCAGAGCTCAATTACAAATTTATAAGCAAAAATGAAAAACTAGGTATTATTTTGCACAATCATAAGTCTAACCTCTATAGTCCTCACGTGTAGGTATTTAATTAGTGATTATAATGGCCATCTGGCTTATGATCACTACTCATCAAGGGCTGATCCTGAGCGATTCAGCATTGGCAAAAGCTCCCAATGCCACTACTTCATATTCAACCCTTAAATGACAGGTTAATCATATGACTCCATCCTTGATATCGACCATGCTCATGAATGGTCTGATACATGGATCTCTTATTCTTTGCTCATCCCTTTAAAATCATTTAAGGAAAAAAAAAAAATCTTAGTACATAAAACTACCACTTTTGCGGGGTTTGGATTTAGGAGAGGTGATTGGTCATTCGTCAGCCTTACTCCTTTTTATTTTTATTATTTATTATTTATTTATTTATTTTCTTGTTTTTTGAAAAGTTTATCTCAAACTTGAACTTGTGATACATTGTATTTAGTGAAAGACACTTGCCATCGCACTAAAGCCCAACTCTATAACACTTAAAAACTTTTTTTTTTTCCAACATAACTTTTAGCCACCAGATTGCTTTAAATCGAACCCAAAACCCTTCATGCAACCCCCAAGTAAATTCCTTCACCCAATTTTGATAATACTCCAGCTCATCCTGAAGCCTTTTTAACTCAATTTCAGTTCTTAAAACTTCAGGGTGATTCTCATATTTCTCCTTAAAAATCTGTATGAGATAGGCAAGATATGTGCACAATATACTGAACGTAAACTTTGAGAATAGTTTTTTACCTTAAGCTCTGGAATTGAGGAAACATTGCTTCTGTTACTATGTTGCTTCAAGTAGGATTCCACACTCTATAATTTGATATTGATTGACTTTTTTTTTTTTTTTTTTGGGTTTCAATGTTGAATAGAGGAAACATTACTTCTGTTACTATGCTGAATAGAGGAAAACACCTATCTAATTCACGACTTGCATCAATCTCCTGTGTTTAGCTTTTATATTTCTTGTGATACATTAGAAAAAGTGCAGAAGACTGATTAAATTCGGTTAAAGGTTACAGTTAGAAAATTTATGCCATGGTTGTGGCCTGTGAGGTATTTGTACCACCTTACCAATTCAGGTCAACTTATCTTCACCCTTCAAATCACTGTCTTCAAGATTTTTGAAAAAGTATACATGCCTAGAAAGACGGATGGAAATTGAAGGATCTAAAAAGATAGAGAAACAGATGGTTGTCTTGTTTGTGATTTGGGCGTCTGTTAGTATAAAATTGGACTTCAATTATTATTATTCCACTTGAAATTGATTTTAGTTCTTATTTAATTGAAGTTTAACCTTAACTAGTTTTGCTACTAACTCATAATGGAAACAACATGCTGGCAAAATCTTAAAGACCCAACTTCCCCAAGATAATAGATTGACAAGTAAATTATCAAAGAACACAGCATGACAGATAATGGTCTCACGAAAAGGAAAATGAAAAACCCATCCATAATGAAAAAGGAAAACTTTGGAATTTTGAACAAAGAAGGTCTCATCAGAAATCTTGAAAACATAGTGGTCACATACCCCATATTCGATATTAGTATTGACCTACAAGTCTACAAACCAGATCTTCCCAATATATTTCGGTGCCAAAGAAGAAAATTTTTTTATTGGTAATTAAGTTACACATGCCCAATGAGTTTTGAACTCACAACCTCATGCAACACAAGTCTACTAATGGAGGAGAGATGCCAAATTGTGTTCAATGTCTTCTTTGGCTTGTCTATCAAATGGATCCTTACCAATATACAAATCTAGAATTGACTGACACAGGAGCTGGCTTTGGATACTTCCCACCTCCTTTCCGTCAACTACAAAAATTAATAGAAATAATAGTGAAAAGTGGCACATAAAGTTCTAACAATATTATAAAAGATAAAATAGAAGTTCAACCATACCGGCAGTTACATATTTTGTCCCTAACCTTTCAAATGTGTCAATTTGGTCCATAACCTTTTAATATTGTGTCAAAATGGTCCCTTACGTTAAGTGATGGATGAAAAATGTTGACGTGGCTAATAACCAAAAAAAAAAAAAAAAAAAAAAGTTTATTGCCACATTGACTGCCACTTGTACTAACATGTCAACATAACCTTAAATTAAATTAAAAAAAAAAAAATTAGATAAGTGATTAACAAAGCACGTGAGGAAAATTTTGGGATAAAAAAGTTGATTTCTCCATTTATATAAATTTACATCTTTTAGCCACACTTGTTTTGTACATATAGAAACTCATGGAGATTCCTGTCTTTTTCTTATTTTTTTGTGTTGTTGCTGTTGCACTATTTTATGGCTACCTTAACTGTGACAGTAAAAACCAGCATCACCACAGACCAATTAGCTCTTCTTGCTCTCAAAGCCCATATTACCCATTACAAAACCTTGGCAAGCAATTGGTCTACCTCTATTTCTGATTGCAACTAGATTGGAATCTCTTGCAGTGCCAAACACCTTAGAGTCACTACCTTGAACCTTTCTCACATGGGTCTTACAGGAACCATTGCTCCACAAGCGGGAAACTTATCATTCTTCCCTTATTTGTCCTTCAGAAACAGCAATTTTCATGGCTCTCTGCCCAACAAGTTGGCTTATTTGGGTCAGTTGGAAGTTGTCTGCTTGGGATTGAACTCCTTTTCTGGAGTGTTACCATCATGGCTTGGGTCCTTACCTAAAATCCCTAAGAAATTGTTCTACAGTTGTGAGTTAGGGATTTTGATTCCAACTTTTTCCCCACATGCTGTGTTACTCACTTATCTGATTGTCTAAAAAACAATTTTAATTTAAGATTATATTGATATGTTAGTACAGTTGGCCATAAATGTGGCAATAAACTATTTTTTGTTTTTGTTTTTGTTTTGGCCGTTAGCTACGTCAACATTTTTCATCCGCTACTTAACGGCAGAGACCATTTTGACACAATATCAAAAGGTTAGGACTAGATTGACACATTTGAAAGATTAGGAACCATATTGACATATAGTGTAAAGGTTAGGGACCAAATACGTAATTTACTCTTCATTTATTTTATAGATGTCAATTTTCAACAACTAAATTTTCCTAAAAGAAAGTGAAATTTTAACTACTACTTATCCTCTAAAGATTAGGGTGTAATTTACTATGGCTTGTATATATAAAAAATAAAATCTATTGTGTTCCAAATGTCTTTAGCACTTATAGAGGCCATAGCTGAAAGTAAAATAAGTGCAAAACTAACAAGAGCAAAAGGTAAACAACTCATGAAGAATAAAAAAGTAACTAACAACCTAGCTTGCTATGATACAACTTGAAGTCAAGAAAACCTTACTCTTTGTGCAAAGTACATGACCTCGTTCCCTTGACAGATCTATCAGAGATCCCCATGGTATTTTATATTCATCTTTGAACTGGGAAGTGAACCTGAAATGGAACTAGATATTAAGCTGATACAAAAACTATAATGTACAGGATTTTCTAGAAAAATTGAACTAGGGGGGAGGGGGAGAGAGGAGAACACTGGACCCCTTTTTGGCAGCAAGCTTTGGAAAAATGGCTCTTCTGTAAATTGGCTTCCAATTATGCAAGTTCTTAGTAATTTCAAGTCATTCATTCTTTCAAATATAATGACACTCATATTTACCATTAGTACGGAATAGATGTTTATAATTCATACAATGATTCACCTTTGAAGCAAATCTTTATTATCCGAACCCCCAAACTTTTGCAGTATGCTCCCTACTGACTCTTCAAAAGCACTACATACAGAACGGATGCTCAATTTGTTGTAGACTATTTGAAGTCTAATAGTCATACATATATCATTTTCAATGAGATATTCATTTAACTCCTTGTTTTCCTTGAACTCAGGGTTGGATAGTTTTCCATATTTCTCACTCAGAAATTTTTTTAAGTCATTATCATCAGCATAAACCCTTGAACAAAGGCAAAATGGAGAATAACACAACTTTAGTCTAATGCATGTGTTTTACTAACAAGAGATATTGATTGTACTCATGAAAAGTGCAATATAAGTCCTAGTAGTATGAGCAAAACAAAATATGAGTTGGTTAAAGTTGCGTTTACAACTTTTCCATATGGGAAACTTTTTATCTTAAGTAAATGGTTGATGTGATTTTTTTTTCTTATATACCATCAATGCAAGATAAGAAGATGTAGTTAACTTTGCTCGATAAGTAGGTTGATTATTTTTATAATCTTGTTGTTTTGAAGACTTTATTGATGATACAATGGAATTTAAATTTAGATGTAAAACACAAGCCAAATAGGATCTTAGAAATTCACAAATCATCACTGAGTGTTTCCGATTAATTCTAATTCCTCCTATATCACTATTACACATTCCATGCTAGTTATAGCACTACATTGTGCAGAAATTGTGTCCAATACTCAGTTGTGTTTCTATGATAGTAAAGGCCCTTACCTGCACCTAAGTGGCAAAAATAATAACTTTCACACATCACGCTCTCATCAAATAGAGGGCACAACCTAGTGAAGCAACATAAGGCATCAAAATAATAATTTCCACACATGATGCATGAATCTACTGCCACCAACTGGCATTGCTTCCACAATTGTATCTCTAAGTTTTCATTTAAACTTATTAACTTATGGAACTGCCAACATAACAAAGTTGATGCTGTTATAGATTCTATTTAAAAACCAAAAATAAAAAATCAAACAAATTTTTACTTCACATATAAGAGTGTTGTCTCATCAAAGTTAACAATGCATGTTTCCCCAATAACAAAAAATTGAAATCCAACAGTGAAAAGTGATGAAATTTTGGAACCCAAAGAAGAATTGTAGTACCAAATGTACAGACGTCAATGCTTTCTTATCTAACTTTTAAAGTGCATGTTTTCTCACTAACAAAAATCAAAACCCAACAGTGAATAAGCAATGAAATTGAGAAACTTGGAGAAGAAATGCAATACCAACTACCAAAGGCACATACATCAATGTTCTAAATTGTACTTCAAATATATGACAAAACTCTTATCAACACAATACATGCAGGTTTTCTTAATAACAAATGCCAAAGCCCAACAGTGAAAAAGCAATCAAAATTTTGGAACTTGAGAAGAAATATGGTACCAAATGCATAGACATCAACAACAACCAAGCCTTAGACCCAATTTGGGGTCGACTATAGATCCTCAAAAAACTAATCAAGGTTGGTCACATGTATTATTTTCTATCATTCTATTCTATTTGATGCCATACTCTCTATGAACTCCTAAATTGACAAGTCATTTTTCACTCTTTTTATTAGAGTTACTTTAGGTCTTCTTCAACTTTTTTGTTATCTCAACATGAATTTCACTCTTTCCAACTAGTGCATTAATCGCTCTCTTCCATACATGACCAAATCATCTAAAATGACTCTCACTCATCTCTTCATCAATAGGGTTTACCCTTATTTTTAAGCGAATTTCTTCATTTTGAATCATATACTTCCTTGTATTCCCAATTATCCATCCTAACATTCTCATCATAGCTAAAAAAATTTTATGAACAAATTTTAAATCAAGCAATACTCCTGATGCAGTTCACCCACATTGCTCTTATCCTATGATTCACGTCTTCTTCGATCTCTCCATCATATTGATTCATGAATTATTGATTGTTCAAGATATAGGAAGCTCTCACTCTTTGGTATCTCTTTGACCATCATTTCTTACAACCTCTTCATCTTTGTTTCTCCTCTTACTAAACTTACATTCCATCTGTTCTGTCCTACTTAGACATCAGTTTTCTGAAATTTTGCTTCACGTATATGACCCCTCTCTTATCTAACTCAACAATGCATTTTTTCCCAATATCAAAAACCAAAACCCAACAGTGACAAAACCAATGAAAGTCTGTAACTCGAACAGGAAAATGTTGTAAAGCTAAAATTGTACTTCACACATATATAACACATTTTCTTATCAAAATCAACAATGCATGTTTACCCAATAATAAAAAACCAAAAATAAACAAAGAAAGTTAGAAACTTGAAGAAGAAAAGTGGGTACCAAATGCATAAACATCAATGTTGTTGAGCCCCAACACGCTTTTTTTCCTTAACCCAATTCCGAGGAGGTGCTTAGAATCATCTAGAACCGAAGAGAACGAGACCCCAGTCTTGGACTCGACCATTGTTGAAGAAGAGGAAGAGTTTTCAGCTAAAGAAAGTGAGCCCCAAAGTGGTAGTGAGTAATGGTTGGATTTATTAGAGGAGTGAATTCAGTGCCTTTTTGAGAAATGGATCATTTGGATCTTGACATATGGCTATTGCGGCGGCTCTGGCGGTGGTTGCTATGGCGGAGGCAACGAGGAAAGTGGAGGTGGTGGTGGTGGGTTTGGTGTGAGGTAGCTTTGGATTTGGCTTTGGAGGCTGAGAAAACAAGAATGGAAAGCGCAAGGAGACCATTGCGATGGTAGTGGTATTTTGGGAATATTTCAGAAACTTTAAGGTTGAATTGTTGGGGTATATATAGGTATGGGCTTGCCTCGTGGTGTGCACGTGACTTGTGGGGCTTTTTTGGTTTAAGCCTTGGGTGGGTTGGGTTGGGTTGGGCTGGGTTGAGTTTCCTTTTCTCTCTCTCTCTCTCTTTTTTTTTTTTTTAAAGAGTTTGGTAGGTGTGATGTTATGGTTTTGTGGGATTGTTGGATTGGGTTTTTGTTTTGGAGCATTCTCTTTGTGATTTTTTTTGGGCTAGATTTTAGCATAATGGGTTGAGAAACTTGGTCTTCAGATTTGTAGACCATTCAATGCTTCTATCTCATTGTGTATGGGTATTGGTTTGTGACAAGTAACAACCAAAGATAAACATTGTGTGCTGATTTTTTTAAGGAACTAAATGAAGATTATGTGATGGAGATTTGTTTATGTAAGTTTTTTTTTTTGGGTGAATTTGGGATAAAATTTGGGTGCTTCTTTCATTCTTTTCATTTCTTGAAGGATAAATTTTTTTTTTCCTTCAAAAATTCATCTAACCTAGCTACTATGTGACAACTTAAAAGAAAATTCTCATGCAACTTACATGGTTTAATGAAAATTTTGATTTGTGGAAATTTTCATTCTATTTCTTTTGTTAGTGTTTATTTGCAATGCAATCGAGTTGTTTTAGTTCTTATTAGTGCTACAACAAAAAAAAAAAAAAAAAAAAAAAAAAAAAGAAAAAGAAAAAAAAAGAAAAAAAAAGAAAAGAAAGTCAATGTTTGGCTTGAAGAATACCCATCTTTTTTCTTCTCCATTATTATTCTATGTGATTCTGAATAAATAAATCTATTATATTTTTTTAATAAATAAAAAAGCATATTACTTTTTTTTCTTTTTAATTTTAATATATGTGAATGGCTTTATAAAAAGCTCTTTTATATAGTAACTCTGCATACAACCTTTCCTATATATCCTGTCTATATGTGTAATTAAGTTCCATTGGTTAATATATTTTGAACTTTTCAAATTAATCACTTTTCATGTCTATGTATTCTCTTTTCGTTTCCTCTATCTCCTTGAAGCTAGTGAATCCAAATCGTGATATCACAACTAATTTTAATCCCTAGATTGGCATGTGGCAAGCTTTGATTAGTTAAATGAATAATCAAGACATGAAATACTCCATCCTTCTCACAACGTGTCCAGTCCACTGTCTTTTCTGATAGTTTGGTAGCATTTCCATTTAATTACTTCTTACACGATTTCTCGCTCTTGTTATAAAACTTGTCCAATGGGCCAAAATCGGCATTTGTCCATTTTGCCAATTTTGCTCAAAAGATGTAGTAAAATGTCATTATTTTGAAATTATTTAGGAAAATGCTCATATTTTGAAACTTGATTTGATGAAAATTGAGTTATTTGGAAAAATTCACATAAAATTCAGAGTTCCATAATTTTATTTATTTATTTTTTAAGTTTGATTGCCTATAACTCGATTTTTTAAAAATTGAGTTTCAATGTAATTGATTTTTAAAAAATCGAGTTTCAAAATAAGGATATTTTGTTAGATAGTTTCAGAATAATAGCATTTTGTTACATCTTTTGGGTGAAAGAGACAAAAGCCCATTTTTGCCTAGTCCAATGTATATATACTTTTATTTTTCTTGTTTCCTTTTTTGGACAAAGCTTAATTTGTATCTGTTAAGTATTTATTTAGGTAAAAAAAAATTACAACCCACATTGGTAGTGGTTCAAATTTGACATAGTACAGTCTTCTTACGTAAAGTATACGACAATTTTTTGATTGTTTTTGATAATTCATTGTTAAACCCGTCAAGCATCTTAATATGCATGCTTAGTCATTCACAAACTACAATGATTAGGATAATATAATTAACATGCATGTCGTTACCCGTTTGATTCTATTACTTTTACCTCTAAAGAATGCTAGTAAAAAAGAATAAATGCATGTCTATGCATGCCTGGCAAAATGCTTAGAATTTGAAAGGAAGTGGCATAGAGATTCTCAAGGGGGGTCGACGATCGCCCCATCTGGCCTGCCCAAAACAAAATTTTAACCATTACTCTCTATTAATTAGCCTATTGCTTTTTTAGTTACTACAACATCACATCTGTGAGTCTGTGACGGTAAATATTGTGAGGGGCTATATATATTTAGTGTAAGAAATCGTTTTTCATTTAGACAACTTCAAAGTGCCAAGAGTTTTGTAGTTCAATTGGTTGACAAATTTTGGTATATTCATAAGATATTATTTAAAAAAAAATCACACCAGCTAGCCTAAAAGAAAATCTTGGTAAAATAGACTCGCTGAAGCTATGCTTAAGACTCCGCTCTGTTAGTAGATTGGCCACCACACATTATAATTAGCTTCTTCTTATATGCAAATGTATAATCGTATTGTCAAAAAGGAGGAAAATAAAAAGTTATTATAACGCCCCTCCCTAAGTTAATAAGTGGACTATTATTTTATTTTATTTTTGGGTGAAATTTTCTGGTTGACATTGTTAAACTCAAATGTGAAATTTACTTTCAAACAGAATATTTGAGAAAAAAAAAATGTTAAATTTCATTTTAAAAATTAGAAAGAATTATACTTTTTCAATGTCTTGAAACCATTTCAGGTATTAAAAAAAAAAAGAAGGGGAAAGCTTAAAAGAAGAAAACGTTTTAATTGAAAAGGCAAAAAATTATTGTTACCTTTAAATAATTGTTGGGGGCAAAAAAGTCTTCCTCTTGATAAATGAGATTTGTGTTGGGTTAGGGGCCTAAACCGAAATTCGACAATGGGCTTGAAGCATGACTCAAAGGCTATCGGTGAAAATTTGGAGAATTCGCTTTATTTATTCCTTGGGCCTAGGTTAGGACTGACAAGGATTATAGGATGGCCCAAAAATGTTTCCTACAACAAACACATCAGCATAATAGAAAAAGCTTATTGCAATGAGTAGACAGTCCAACAGTAAAATATTCTAGCGGTACAATAGTCCAGTAGGAAAATGAGACATAACAGAATAAACTTCCAGTCGTTAATTATTTCATAGATTAAGAAGAGTGTCTACATCTCCAAAATCATCATCCATAGGTTCTAGTGAGAAGAAGTCCTCCAATGCAAGATCATGAGGGAAAAACTCTATAGTAATAATTACATTATAACCTTCAATAGTAAATGAATAAACAAACACTATGGGTTCCATTATAACAAGTAATGATGAAAGCTTAGTGTGAGATGAAGGGAGAGAGAGAGATTCTAGCCAGCGCAGCAAGATTATTATTATGCTAGAGTATGCTCATAAAGATAGTATATGTAGTGAGTAGTGAAAGTCATTTTGGTAGTATGAGTAATGAGAGAGAGAGAGAGACTATTTAGCAAAGCTGTTGGGACTTTCTACTAAGGGTGGATGAGAGCTTACAAGTAGAGGTGTGAGGGGGTATTGGTGAGCTAGGGGCTGAAGAGCTTAGTTTCTGATTTTGAAACTAAGAACTTAGAAGCTTAGAACCTCACTAAGAGCTTAAGAAAATTAGAGAAAGGAAAATAGAGAAGCTTATGAGAGAGTTACTCTTCTCTATTGGTGTGTGTTGAGGTGTTGGTGGAGAGCTTTATTTATAGTTGAGTTTAAGAGGGTTTTTAGCAAATAATCTCTGCCAAAATTAGTCTCAATCTTTAGAGAATCCTTAAAAAATTGTTCCTAAGATTTGGCCAAGAGTGGTAAGTTTAGCTTTAAAGTGTTCCTGTTGTTTTGGGTAATAGTAGCTGGAGTTTTGACTTAGCATTAAATGCTGGATTGTCCTCAGCCAATAAAATTAAAGCATGAATTAGGCTAATGATCTTGGTTGTCTGCTGCTAGTATTAGAGCTTCTTAGGGCAAATTGTGTCACCCCAAGCTAGGTGTCAATCTTGGAGCCTTTTGCTGGAAACTCTGCTAGAGATCTCTTTGATGCCCTCCAAACCACATTTCCCTAAGTTTTCCCATTAGGGTTCATGTGCTTGGTTCATGAACCAAAAAATGTACATTTTTGGCATGGTAATGAACTGTTTACAAGTGATTCCAGAAGCTTCCATGATCTGTTCACAGCTGCCCCTTATTCCTTGACCGATTGTGTTGGAGAAGATAGAGAGAATGGTTGGCTGCAGCTTCACAGCTTTATGTCTTGTTAGCACAGCTTTATGTCACATCAATAATCATGAAAATCAGCTTGCCAAGGAAGGCTGTAAGCTCAGCTGGACATATGTCTCTTTCTGATTTGATTTGCCAAGTTAAAAATGATGGTAATGGGCTCTAGCTATCAGCTTAGTTGTGCTAAAACTTGATTAGTGGCTAGTCTAACCACTTTAGTTACTCAAGTGAGCTTCAGTTGTTGAGATTAGCATATAGGCTGGGCTGTCTCGACTGGGCGTTGTTGTTGGGCTTCTTTAGTCTTGTTCATTCCTACAAAATGAATAGTTTTGCCATGGGTAATATACACGGGCTTTTGTAGTTAGTGTTTATTATGAAAAAAATAAGCATATTTCTCATCAATTTTGTAGAAAAAGTAGCTTTGAAAGATGAGTAATATATCATAAGTAATTTATGCTTCCCATGAGTTAGGGACTTTAGTATATGAAAATATGTTTTTGCCAACGAATCGTTTTGGGCTTTGAGCATAATGTAATTATTTTTTCCAAATAATATTTGGGCTTTAATAGAATAATTGTTTGCCCAATAGTTTAGGGTTTTTTGATAAAATAGTATTGGGCTTTTTTGGAAGTAAAAGTTTCCGAAATAATATTGGACTTTTGTAAATAGTTGCCAAAATAGTATTTGGGCTTTTGTAAATAGTTTGAGATTTTGTAAAAAATATTGCCATGTAGCAATGGGTTTTATAAGAGTGCCGTGTAGTAGCAGACTTTAGGGTGCTGTGTAGCAACAAGCTTTAGAGGTGTCGTGTAGCAACGGACTTTGAGGTGTCATGTAGCAACGGACTTTAAGGTGCCATGTAGCTAGGGGTGTCCACGGGTTAGGTCGGTTCGGGTTTGGGCTCCTCCTAGAACCGACTCGATCTTGTCGGGTGGTTGGACAATGGACCTGTCGTCGATCGTGAAAAATCACGGGTATAGTCAGATCGGGCTTAGGTGGACAGCGGTCAAATTCGACTCTGACTGAAAGACAAAAGTCAAAGACCAAACTTGCAACAAATTCCACAAATTTGAAAGAACAACTCTATACTGAAGAACAAATCTACAAACCCAAATACCAGTAGCCCACAAATCCGAAGAGCACAAACAAAGATAAGAGAAATGATAGCAGATCTGAACATGCAAGAGACTGAAACAAAGAAATAAAGAGACAAAATGACTAAAAATCAAACCTAAAAGAGATAATTTCAAATTGGCGATGGTGCGATGGAGGAGAATCACAAATCAAGGAGTGCGATGGAGGAGAATCACAAATCAATGAGAATCGCAGATCGGTGGAGGTTCGAAGATCTAAAGTTCTAATCTAAAGTTCAATGGCTCAAAGATCTAAAGATCTATAGTTCTAAAGATCGGTGGAGCTTGTTGGTTGTTAAGAGATCGAGACAGTGAAAGAGTGAAAGAGACCGAGTGAACTCAGAGAACTGAACGGGTGAATTGAGATTTGTTAAGTGCTGGGTTATATATCATGGTTTGGTCAGGTGGATCGGGTTTTGGAAGGGAAGACCCACCACTTGACATGCCAGAATCAGTTTGAGATGGTAGGGACCTGCCATCGATCGCTAGGTCGTCGGGTCAAATGGTGGTCAGTTCGGGTCCAATTGGTTTGGCTGGTGGGTCAGGTTTGCGGTTTTGTTGACACACCTATGTGTAGCAGTGGGTTTTAGAGGTACTGTGTAGCAATAAGCTTTAAGATGTTGTGTAGCAATGAGCTTTAGAGGTGTCATGTAGCAACGGGCTCTGTAAAAGAGTTTTGTTGGGCTTTTTGGATTTTGCCCACAAGATAAATGAGTTTCGGCTTTTTATAGAGATGATATAATTTTGTGGCCCAATTTTGGTAATGGTATGATAAGTATTTATGTGAGAGCCCAAGTTGGGTAATATGTGGGATATAATGGATAATATCTGTGAGAGGACCCAAAATAATTTATGGGGCTTATATGAGAAATATTTGTGGGAGTTCAAGTTGGGTAATAATATGGGAAAATATTTGAGTAATATGTGGGAAGTATTTAAAAAATATTTGTGTGGGCTCAAAATGGTTTATGAGCTTGTATGAGTATTTTAGTGAATGAGCTAATGAGGTTAGGGTCTGAAAATTTGTACCTCAACAATAATTATAAATGATAATAATAGGATCTCAAATTTTCTTATAATAATTTACTCTCCTCCATAAAAATGTGGGTATAAATTAACAGAAAAGTATGGAGATAATTATATAATAATAAATATTCATAGAATATAATTAAATAATAAATGCTCATAGTATATTTTTACATTATTACAATTTGAACAATTTGGGAGGCTATATTAACCAAAACAATATTTATTTAACTACTAAAATCATTTCATTCATGAATAGAAAAAATTGATTATTCATGTAACAAAACCCTAATTAATAAACATGATATAAATTTTCTTTTTGAGAGAGTTTCAACTTATATATGGTATTCGCTCTAGGTAATGGTTTTTTATCATCAGATTAAGACATCAATCTGTACATTTTTCGTGTAGGCGGAGATTGAATCTTAGATCTCTTATTCAACCATTAAATAAACATGATATAATAAATATGCTGTTATTTGTGAGTTTTCTTATTGTAAGTATAAGTTAGTATTCAAATGAATTCCTTTTATATTTTAAATTGGTCTCAAATTCTATATATATTCACATCTACACGCGTGATTGTATGTGCATATATATAAAATTTGTCCCCTTCAGGTCAAATATTGGCTCCCCTACTAGAGATTATAATAGATCATAACTTAATTTTAATTGTTTTTTATGTCCATGTTACATGGACCGTGAACTCGAAATTCCATGATACGTGAATAAAGCCAAGAATATGGAACGTACGGTTGTCTTTGGTTTATTCACTTCACTTCATTAATTGTCCATAAACTATATATATAATACATGTTATCAATTTCTACTATCAACAAACTTAGAATAATCGACAGATGACAGACGCAAAAGAATAATAAATAAATAAATAAAACCTTAGAATAATTCATAGTTTTACCAGCTCATCACTATTGGAAAACTTGAGTCTCGGTTTCTTCATCTCGTGTAAATTAATTAATGTCGCATACATAAGTTGACATTAGAGAACTTGCAAATTGATTATTTTTTCTTTGTTTTCCGTACCATTATATATAGGGCATGCATGGTAGGCCCTCCATATATATTACTACTATATATTCATGAAGGAGACTAAAATGTGTTGCATTAGCAGGGCAAAGAATATTTCGATGTGAAGAAAGAATCTAACATTTTAAAATATATAAAACTTATTTAAATATAAATTATATAAGTAAATAGATGAGAATGGTCTTATATACCATTACATAATGGGTTAAAGATTGTCCCTTTGGTTAATTATATTTTCTTAGCCAGAAAATGAAAACAGCATGTGTGTACAAATTAATGTACATGCATGGGTTAATTTCAAACGTATGTGGGTAAATGGAAGGCTCCTCAAACAGTTGCACCAGAATAGAATCTCGACTATATATGCTGTCTATGCGTGTAAGTATTTTCTAGTGGTTATATTGTTTGAACTTTATCAAAATAATTAATCACTTATAATTTCCTGGAGCTGATAATATATATATATATTCTCCTTTCGTTTCATCTCCTTGAAGCTAGTGAATTCATATCATGATATCGCAGCTGATGTTAATATTCACTGCTAGATTGGCATTTGGCAAGCTTTGATTAGTTAAAATATGAACTAAACTAGAAGTAGAATCAAGACATGAAATTCTCCATCCTTCCCAAAAATATGTCCATTGTCTGTTCTGATAGTAGTTTGGTAGCGTCTATTTGCTGCCCACGAATTAATTACTTCTTACAAGATTTCTTGCTCTTGTTATAAAACTAGGCCAATGTGTACTTTTATTCTTCTTGTTTTTGTTTTTTGGACAAAGCTTAATTTGTATTATATTTAGTTCAAGAACATACAACCCACATTAATGGTAATGATTCATATTTGGCTTATTGTAGTCTTCTTACGTATGCATACAAAGGAAACCAAAATTATATGACAATGTTTTGGTTTTTATACCTTATTGGATCTCCATTATTCCCCCTCTAAAGCATCTTAATGCTTAGTTAAGCACAAAATTAGGATAATAATATAACATATATGCATGTCATTACGATTGAATTCTTTACTTTTCCATTTAGATTTTAGACCTCTTCTAAGCACCTCAACCACCCCAGTCCAAAGGAAAATCTTGGTAATTAAAATAGACATGCTAAAACTATGCTTAAAACTCCACTTAAATTAATTAGTCGATGGAAGCCACTAGCCCACTACACGCACATTATAATTTGATTCTCCTTTTTAAAAGAAAGAAAAATTATAATTGCATTTTCAAAAAGGAGGAAATAAAAAGTTATTACAACGCACCTCTCTCTAAGTTAATAAGATTTCTGGCTGACATTGTTAAATGTAATATTTACTTTCAAACACAATATTTAAGCAAAATAATATATCTATATTAAATTTCATTTTAAAATAATTTGAAAGAAATATGATTTATTAATATCTTGAAATCATTTAAGAGAGAGAGAGAGAGAGAGAGAGAGAGAGAGAGAGAGAGGATAAGCTTAAAAAGAAGCAAAAGTTTTAATTGAAGAGGCAAAAAATTATTGTTACTTTTAAATAATTATAAACAATAATAATAGGATCTCTACTTTTTTTTAATAATAATTTCTCATTCATAAAAATTTGGGTAAAATTTAATAGTAAAGTATGGAGATAATTACGCCTCCAAAAAAAAAGTATGGAGATAATTAATATAATAAATGTTCATAGTACAGTTTTACATTATTACAATTTATACATTTTGTGAGCCTATATTAACCAAAATGATATGGGATTTTATATATAAACTATCTTGATATTTATCTAAATATTAAATTAATTCATTCCATCCATAAATAAATTTTGACGTTGAAAAAATAGATTATTTAAATAATAAAATCCTAATAAATAAACATCTATAATATAATAATAATAATGATATTGTTTGTGTATTTTCTTACTTATCACTTAATGTTCAAATGAATAGTTTTTAATATTTTAAATTTGTCTCAAATGCTATATATATTCGCATGTGTACGAGTGTGATTGCATGCGCATATATTTTTTCCTCTCGTTGAAGCTAATGAATTCATATTATAATTACACAACTGATGTTAATCACTGCTAGATTGGCATTTGGCAAGCTTTGATTAGTTAAATACATGAACTAACTAGAATCAAGGCATGAAATTTTCCATCCTTCCCACAAATATGCCCATTGTCGGTTCTGATGATTTGATAGCATTGCATCCACAATAGTAGTGCTAAATAGCTATATTGCTATTTTTAGCACCACTAATACTTAAAAAGCATGCTGCAATAGTGGTGTCATAACGAAAAATTTTTAGCTTTTTACTACAGTGCACAGTCATTGCCATAGCTAAATTTTTTTTGTACACTGTAGCAAGAAGCTAAAAAAAAAAAAAATTATTAAACTTCTCTCTCTTCTTTGAAACCCTCAAAGCTTGATCCGATCCAAAACACCATGGCTCAGAAAATCGGAAAAGAAGAGACCAAGTTCAAGGTACATGAGAAAATCCCTCTCTGTATCAACAACTGCGGTTTCATTGGTTATTCGGCCACCAAGACAACATGTACCAAAACTGCTTCAACACCTTGAATTCACCAACAACAACCACCACAAACCCAAATGCAACAACAACAACAACAACAACAAATTCTTCATCATCAACAACAACGATGACCGTTACAACAATGGCCTCTTTGTCGACAAATAAGTTGTTGAAGGTTCACCATAGGTCTAGTGCGAGTTTGTTCAGATATGCTACTACAGAGGTGTTAAGCAAGGACGTTGTGACGGTAGTGGCGTCGGTGTTGGATTGGGTTAGATTGGAGGGGTTTAGTTTCGGATTCATATCGGAGTTGAAGAGAGAGTTGAATTGGTGCTTCGGTTGCAGGAGGAAGGTAGGGTTGATCGGATTCCGGTGTCAGTGAGGCGAGCTCTTCTCCGTCGAGCACCAGTACACTGATCGCCATGTGTGTGGCTACGATTACAAAGCCACCGGTCGCGTAGCAATCGTCAAGGTAAAGATATATTATTTTATTGTGTTGTTTACATTATCTTATTGTGTTGAAAGCTAAAATAAAACCACTGATATTGGATGTTTTGTAAACTGAGAAGGTAAAATAGATAAAGTAACTTTTTATGGTACCAAATAGCTAAAAAAATAGCTCCATTGTTGTGGATGCTTATAAAACTAGTCCAATGTGTACTTTTATTCTTCTTGTTTCTGTTTTTGGACAAAGGTTAATTTGGGCCAAAATGGGCAAATGCCCTTTTCGTGCAAACAAAGTGGCGTTTTGTCCCATTTTCCAAACTAATTAAGGAAATGTTCATCTTTTGTAACACGATAAAATTGAGTTATTAAAAAAAAAAATTTTAAAGTCCTATAGTGGAGTTTTAAGCAATGAAGTTAATACCGTACCGTACCGGCCGGTACGGCCGGTTTTTTTCGTATCGGTGAACTGACCGATACCGAAACCCCCCTTGATTCGTACCGTTCTGAGTACCGGCCCATACCGGACTGTTTCGGCCTTACCGGCGAAAATTAGATGTTTCGGCCGGTAAATCTAAACCAGGCCGGTACCAAAAAAAAAAAACAAAAAAACCCAAAAATCACCTGTTTTTGTCATCACAGCCATTCACCACCACGTTGCCGGTCACTCCCATGCCTCCAGCCACTTCCATTTTGTCAATTGCAGTCTCCCCACCTGCTTCAGCTTCTTCTTCCTCGCCTCTTCACTTCTCCGTTCTCTGTTTTTCTTCCACTCTTCAGCTTTTCTGTTCTTTGGTTTTCCTAGTTTTGAACGGCCTGGTCACCTGTACATCTTGTTTTGTTTTGGACACTAGAGTCCCACTCCCACGTGAATGTACTGAAGTCATTAATGAGTCAAAGGCTTTCAAAATTTCAAACTTATCTCCAACACCACGTGTTCTAGTTTTAACTTTTACTCATTGATTTTTTTTTTTTTTTTGGGGAATCATTTTACTCATTGATTTTTATTTCTTTTGTTTTTTCATTAGTGCATTTAGTTTGCACATGTACGTAGTACTACTACTATTATTAAACTACAACTCTTCTTAAAATAAAAAGTTATACTACAACCATAATTATTAATATTTTAAAAAATTATTATTATTGGTTAGACATTAAATTATTTTATATTTTTATGAGAATATATAAAATTTTTAAAAGAATATATATATTTAGCGGTAATTCTGAAACGGTACACCGGTATTAACCGGTATCCGAAATATATCGTACCGCTGATCAAACCGGTACAGCCTCCGGTACGGTATTGACTTCCTTGGTTTTAAGGAGTCTATAGTGACATTTTAAGGATCTATAGTGGTGCTCTGGAACTCGAGCTCCATGAACTCGAGTTATAAGCAATTTTTATTTTTATTTTTTTTACTTATAACCTGTGTTCATGGAGGTCAAGTTCCAAAACGTCACTATAGGTCCTTAAAATGTCACTATAGGCTTCTTAAAAACGTCACTATAGGGCTTAACTCGATTTTGAGAAAATTGAGTTTCAAAAAAGGAGCATTTCCCTAATTAGTTTGGGAAAGGAGGCAAAATGCTGCTTTGTTTGCACAAAAAGGGCATTTGCCCATTTTCTCCGGTTAATTTGTATTGTTAAGTATTATATTTAGGTCAAAAAATTACAACCCACATTGATACATAGTGGTTCATATTTGACTTATTGTAGTCTTCTTACGTACTGTATGTATACATACAAAGGAAACCAGAAGTATTGGACACTTGAAGCATCTTAAGGCTTAGCCAAGCACAAACTACAATGATTAGGTATATATATACATAACCATATAAAATGCATGTTATTACCCATTGAATTCTTTACTTTTGGCTCTAAAGAATGCTAGTAAAAAAGAATAAACCTGCCAAAACGCTGAGAATTTGAAAGGAAATGCCGAAATGGTATAGAAATTCTAAGCAAATTTTGATTAGCTTTTATGGACCATGAACTCGAAATTCCATTATACGTGGCGATAAAGCCAAGAATATGGAACGTACGGTTGTCTTTGGTTTATTCACTTCATTGTCCACAAACTATGTATAGTGGAAATTAAATTAATAAATCTTTATCAATTTCTACTATCAGCCAGCTTTGATTTCAGCAACATAATAATAATAATAATAAAACAACCAACTTAGGATCTGTCTAGAAATCGCTTATTTTGTTGAAAATTGAAAACACTACAGTAAAATAATTTTTAAATGTGTGAATAGTGCCGTGAGACTCATTTTTAATAAAAGTTTCATTAAAAAAAGAGGTTTGTAGGTCTTGTGAAAAGTGCACGAGACCCACTAAAAAGCCACCACAACCACAGAAACTAAGAAACAGACTTCAAAAAAAAAAAAAAAAAAAAGCAGATGCAGACGTGGACACGTAAACATGCTATCCAAACGGGTATTTAGAATAACTGATTCAACACAAAGGAAAAAAAAAAAAAACTTTCGAATAATTTATAGTGGACAAAAAATAAAAATAGAAAAAACCTTAGAATAAAGAAAAGTGCTCATAACTTGGAAAACCTGAGTCTCAGTTTTGTTATCTGGTGCAAATTAATGTCGTATGCCTAGAAATTATTGTGTACTCCCGAAGTACTATAAATGCGTATTCCCTCATCTCACATGTCGCATGCCTGGAAATTATTGTGTACTCCCGAAGTACTATAAATGCGTATTCTCTCATCTCACATGAATGGTGGGTCTTACTAATTAAATTCATGGTGGGACCCACTATTTATATGAGAGAAAGGAGTACGCATTTATTGTACACCGGAGTACCTAATAATTTTCCCCTAAAGTTGACATTAGAGAACTTGCAAATTGAATTTTTCCATCCATTTTTAGGGTATATATGGTATTGATAGACCCTCCATATCACTATTCATTAAGGAATCTAAATTTCCTTAGAATATTTTGATTTGCAGAAAGAACCTAAAATTTTAACATTTTTTTTTTTTTTTTTTGAGAAAGTTAATGTTAGAAGTTAGATTACATGGAAAAATCTAGTGTACTAACAGGTCTAATATCACTAACAGTAAACTCACAAAACGGCCTAAGTCTTGTTAGTCTAGCGAAAGCTTTAACATATATAAAGATATTTGCGCATGCCGTCTAGAGCATAGTCAGCAAAATTTCATTATCAACAAAGGACGACGATCCTAAATCTTTTATATTCGTTTCCATATAAGTTTTGGATTATGTGTATTTTGGAATATGCTAAAGTTATATATTATAAAGTTTGCTACAAAATTTTTATAAATAGACATTTTAAATAAATTTTTTGTTTAATTTTTAAATTTTTTTTTTTTATTATGTAGTAAAATTCGTAGTAGTCGCATTTTTTACTTTAAACAATGATTCCTTAAAAAAAAAAAAAAGAGTTAAAACCATGATAATTCGTTGGGGGCAAACCTTCTATCACCCTAATTAATCAACGGACAAAGTTTAACTACAACATTGGTTGTAACTTTAGGTTACAACCTTACTTAATATATTTTTATTGGAGGTGAATTTTGACAAATCTATCATTGGATTATATTTTCTTCTTATATATTCCATACTTGCAAAATTTCTAAAAAATTAAATATCAATAATTATGTCATCAATAAATTGTTTAAATTGCAAGTTTTTGTAGTTTAAAATTATGCATAAAATATATGTTTATGGATAATATAGTAAATAATATTTGATTGACACAAAATTTGATATGTGTATTAAGAGCATAAAGAACATGCAATTCAACGGTTAGATTTTCAAAAATATATAGTAATGTTTATTTTACGTACGTACATGTGAGTTTCCATGGGGTACGGTCAAGGCCGGCCCTAAACCTAGGTGTAGACATCGTATTTTGTACTTTTTACGACTCGGGCTCCTGTTCTTCAATAATGCTCGAACTCTAAGGCCTAATGTTAGGACATATGTGTTTTCACTTGTTAAGAATATATGTCACTCATTTATGTAAATTGGCTAATCCTTTAACAAAACGCACTCTACTTGTAATTGGGTAGTTCTAGGTATTTTTAATACTTCAAGAAATAAGGTTTCAAGGTCAAGTGTTGAAGTCATCAAGTTTGTCCAAGAAAAAGCAAGCTAAAGTGCAAATTCATTAAAGCTCGACACCTGCTCGATAGCTACCTCGACACCTGCTATCTGTTAGATTTAAAATTTCAGACTTTCTGATATGATTTTCTTGAGATCCGTGAATATGCTTTTGGGTCTTCTTTTCTCCAAACCCTAAACATATAAAAGGATTGTTTTAAGAGCTATCAAGTGTGACACAACTTGCAAAAGCATTGAGCAATCTCTGTTTAAGCAAATTGTGATCAAAGACGAAGTTCTTGACCTAGTTCATCTTCTCTGAAGAAGTTGCTCTGTATTTGCACCATAGGGTTTTGTGACCAAGCATCTTCCTAATCTTCATCATGTAGGATGAACTGAAGAACTTTGCAGCCAACCTTTCTTCCTTAAGTTTGTGTTTTGAAGTCGCGTACTGGGATCCACGCATTGGTTAGTCATGTACTTGGGAGCCGTGCATCAAAGGTGGGAACTGTCGCTACAGATCAAGTCCAATTGGGTATTAGGGTAAGGGTTCAACTGTAGGTTGGTAAGGTACTTGGGATTCCTTTACTTGTAACCGCTTGATTTGATAATAGTGGAGTTTCGGGAGTGGTGACCTGAAAATCACCCGGTGGGGTTTTTGCCGCGTGGTTTTTCCCTATTCGTAAACAAATCACCGTGTCATTTAATTTCCGCTGCATATTTAGTTATTTGGTGATTTGTTTGTGCTTCCACATATTTGCATGTTAAATTGATTAATTAATAACTTGGCTAATTAGTTAATTAGTTTAATCACAAAGGGTCATTCAGATTGTGGCCTATCACCTAAGATCAGTTTAGAGCTCAATCTGATATTAGATTAACTTGAGGAATGTTAAAATGGAAAATATAACCTTTTAAATGAGCAAAAATCTATTTTTGAAAATCAAATGACCAAAGAGGCCTTCAGCTTGTGTATGTGGGTTGCGGCCTGCATACGTAAGCTAAGGCATGCGTACGCAGGCACCTTCCTGCGTACGCAGCTAGGGTTTCAAAAGTATGATAAAGACAAGTTTTTTGCAATAATGACTGGGGATTGGATAGACATGGCAAAACGGATTAGAATTTTCTGACCTGACCCCAAAAATGCCTGACTCGAATTCAATTTTTTTGACCCAAAGCAAAAACGGGTTGACCCATGTGACTTGACCTAAACTCGAACCATTTTTTAAAACTTTTTTTTTTTTTGCTTGGTAAAAAAATTATAAAATTAAGACAATATTGGTTTAATTGTTTGTTGTGAGCTTTAAGGAAACAATTGAAACATTAACATAATTGCATGTAAATTAATTGAAAGATAAATGATTGAGCATTTTGTAATGAGTAAAATGTTTTAGATATCAAATAGAAAAGTACATGTCAAGATAATCTGGTTATAATAGAGTTAAAAATATAGATTTAAAATTGTAGATATGTGTGAGAAACATTCACAAGTGTGAAAATAGTAAAGCCAAAGTATCAAATTAGCATAAATTATGAATGCTTAGACCTATTTTTTATGATATTTTCTAGAGTGTGTGTTGCTTAACAATGATATGATATTCATAAAAGAGATAATGTATAAATAAGTAAACAATCAAACTTTAATGTATATCTCAAAATGAAATAGAGTGCCAGCCACAATTGATAATAGATCATAAAATTAATTTTCAAGATTGTAAATTTCTTATATGTTTTCATTCTTTGTCAAATGAGTTATCCAATAAGTCATTTGTAATTTTGTTTTATATTTTGGGATGTTGGTATTGTGTAGAAATAAAACTTGTGTATTTTTTTTATAGGAAAAACTTATGTGTTTGTTTTACTTATCTTTGTGTTATTTTGTTTTAGATAACAATGTTAGGATTTTTATAATTTTATAATTATTGAATAAGTATTAATAAGTTTAACTGAATTCATTTTTGATATAAGTGGTGAATTCAAAGTAATGCATTTTACATCAAGTAATTTGTTATATGACTTTTCAAATGACAAATACATGTTGTTTTTTTTATTTAAAAAAATTCATGTGAAAAATACGGGTCAACCCGACTCGACCCACAACCCGATTGACCCAAACATGTTTTTAACCCGCTTAAAATGACCCTTTTTGACCCGCAACCTGTTTAACTTGCAACTCGTTTGACTCGACCCAAACTTGACCCGACTCGCCCATTTTGCCATGTCTAGGTTTGGAATGAATCCCACATCATCTGGAAACCGTTCCAAGCCCCATTTTTTCAACTATAAAAAGCTAATGGTACATTTTCAAAACGTAGAGAAATCCCACGGGAAGAACTTAAGATTCACTAGAAAATAATGAATCAAAAGGGAGTTTTTCACCAAACACCCTCAAGTCAATTTTATTTGATTGAGACATTTTCTGGCCCTAATCCTTCTAGTTTAACGTTGCTAATAACTTTCTTATTGGTTTGTGAATAGATTTGATTGAGGGAAATTGGTAAAATCAAGCTTGGAAAGCTTTTGTGCAAGGTATTTGGTCTAAACTTTTCTTTTTCCTTCTCTTTTATTTTTTGCCTTTAAATCCTCCTGTTTGCTTTGTTTGTTTGTTAAGATATGTTCTAATATGCCTTCCTAGGTTAGGTTTAAGTTTTTGTATGCTTAAAATGCATGTTAGGGTGTTAGAATTGTTGTTTTGAAGTTCTGCTCTGTTTCTGCGTTTTTAGGGTTTTCTGGGCAAGGATCTGCGTATGCATGATCCCTCTTGCGCATGTAGGCTTGATTATGCGTACGAGACTTGTTCTAGCGTGCGTGATGCCGTTGCCCAAAAACCTTAAATTTTTGTTTGTTTTATTTCTGCCTTCACATGTTTGTTCTATTTGGCCCTTTTTCATATGTTTTAGGCCCTATAAGTTCCTGTCCTCCTTTTCACATGCTTGTTTGTTATCACATGTTTAGATTAGGGTTTGTCTTAGGGTTTTTTTTTAGTTTTAATACCATCCAATCACATCTTCATGCATGAATGCCATGGGTGCTGTGTTGCTGCAAGGTAAGTGAAAGGTAAGTCATGCATTGGAAATGTTCATGCATTTGTGATATGATCGTGTGTTGATGTTAGAGATGAATATGAATGCTTGGATCTTTCCTTATGCTTATGTTTCTACCTTGATTTGATTGTATATGTTGCTGCCTTTTGATGCCATGATTAGATGTATGATTAGGGTTAGGGATGAATGATGCCATGTTGTTTGTTTGATGCATGTTAGTGTGTGTGTGAGTCTAGAATACAAGAATTTAAATAGCTTTTAATAGGGTTAAGACATAAGACACAATGATGGGGGGCCAACCTTAGGGTTAGGCGATCTTGGGTGCCTAACACTTTCCTAAGAGTGTATCTAAACTTTGAACCTATATCTCTGGTAGTAAGATCAAAAGGTATTTTCTGAAAAGGACACTATATATATGGTTCCTAGACTATTGCAAAAACTAGGTGGCGACTCCCCCCTTGTGCCCACAGTGGCGACTCCATTAGGGATTGTGAGTTTAATTTCTATGTGTCTTGTCTCTTAACCTTAATAAAATCTTTTCTAATACTTGTTTGCACACACATTCACTTGTTCTTTTGTCCCTTAACCTCAATTGGGATGAGTGGGAAGGTGGAAGGCTCCATTCCAGCTCAAATTTTCTGAAGTTCATCCCATTAACTCACAATCGGTGCCATTGCCTATAATGGGCCTTAAGTACGTTAGAAGTTTGCTACCAATCCACTATAGGGTCCACTTAGGCCCTCAGTTGAAATCATAGCCTACCTAGTTGTAAGTGACCTACTTATCTATCCCTTTAGCCTTAGGGAGCCTACCCACACTTGAGAGATCCTAGACCCTATCACAAAAGATACCTTTTATATATCTCTTATTTGTTCAACCATATATCATGTGTTCAATTAATTCTAAAGGACAAATAAAAGCTATAAAAATGGAAGGGATGGCCCTAAAGTTATGGTATACCTTAAGATGTTATGGGATAATAGAAAAGAAGTTCTCACATATAAGAGGCTTGTCCCTAAATCAAAAGGCATATCTTAACTTGAAAGGCTCACAAGACCATAGCCTAATTGTTGTCATACGCCTAAGTGGAAAAAGTCCTTTTGAAAAAGGGGACTTTGGGCCTAAGGTAACAAATATGCTATGGACTTAGCATCCAACATCCTTCAATGCCAAAAATGAACCTCCCTAATCTTGGGTCTCTTTGTTGCATGCCTAGGCCTAAAATGATGAGAATTTCATAGGTTTTGAGAGGAAGGCTATAACGTATTCTAGCTACAGGGCTATTTCAAAAAAAGAAAAAAAAATGATGGTGAAATAATGAATAAAGAATGGGAAGCCTAAAAGTGATGAATACATTGTAAGCCCAAGTTTGAGACAAAGGGTTGAAAATTCCTAAGTAGATTCTAGTGAAAGCCTATGAGAGTAAGATGCGAGCTTTATTGTGAATGGACCAAAGCCCAATTAAACAAAGGGCAAGTATCCATGAGAGGGAAGGGAGTGGTATTGTAATGGGGCCTTCATTAAAATGAACTTAAGAATTTTCTAAGGATATCTAAAGTTTAAAAGGGACCTTTAATTGGGACATGAACTTAATGAAAATTGGGCTTCTTTTCAGACATCGCTTTGAACCAAGTCCAATGTAAGACAAGACATCCAAAAGGAAGACTTATCAGGAGGGAAAGATGGACGCTATAAGTGAGAAGGTCCTCATGCAAAAGATGCTTAAGTGTGTGGAGGCACAAGCTGAAGTCCTTAAGAAGATAATAGGCCACCTCTCCAAGATAGCAAAAGAAGAAGTTGAAAAAGACAACGCTAAGTGTGAACAAAGCAAGCTGCCCCAAGAGGACATCGACCACATGATGATAGAAGGGAAGGTCCACCTACTTCTACCCAACTTTAAGCTACAACTAAAGAGTGCTTTGGGACCATGGACATTCAAGAGGGCCCATGTTAACGACTTTTTCTAATCGGGATATGCAAGATTGTGGGGAGTTCATGATTGGCTAGAATGGACTTGAAGGTGGGGACAACCCAGGTCACCCTAGCTTGCTTCATGCTTAAACGCAACATGGACCCTTCTTTTAACAACGACCAATATCTCGTGATGAACAAATAAGAAGAAGGAGATGATGAAATGATTAGCTGTTGGAGCGAGGATGACAGTGACTGGTTCCTTGATGAGGCGAGGAGAGAATTCCCCAACGAAGGCAAAGATTTGTATGACATAACCGAAGCTATGCATGTGTGGGAACTTCTGAAGAAGGAAGACTGGCTAAAGGAAGACAAGGGGAAAAGTGGCGAGCCTTGAAGAAGAAAGAGGAAGAAATTCATTATACCTATTATGGGGCCCATTAATAATTGGACTTGGATTGGGTTTTTTGAAAACATGGGAAAAAGTTTTGTAATGCAAGTTCTAATGTACTTTTCAATATTTTCAATAAGATGAATTCTGGTTTGGCTTACTTTCATGTGTCCCATAACATTGAAATTCTACACTTAAATGATTCAAATGAATTTGAAAATGAAATTAATAAACAATTGGAAAAGAAAATTGAACCTATGGAACCAACTCTTGAAACTATTAATTTGGGCAATGATGAAAATCCAACCATAATTAAAATTGGCTCAACTCTAAATGAAAAAGAAAGAAAAGATCTTCAAAAACTCCTCATAAAATTTTAACAGGTGTTTGCATGGTCCTATGAAGATATGCCTAGAATTGACCCTGAGATAGCTCAACATCACATTGATACTTATGATCACATGGTGCCCGTCAAGCAAAAATTGAGAAGAATGAGGACCAAATGGCTCTTAAAAATCAAAGAGGAAGTCGCTAAGCAATTAAAGGTAGGGTTCATCAAACCCATGTACTAAGCTGAATGGATAGCCAATGTTGTGCCCGTACCTAAGAAGGACGGGAAGGTGAGGATGTGTGTGGATTTTAGGGACTTGAACAAGGCATGCCCTAAGGATGACTTTCCTCTCCTTCACATTGATGTCCTAGTGGATAACACGGCAGGAAGTGCCTTGATGTCATTTATGAATGGCTTTTTGGGATACAACCAAATCAAGATGGCTCCCAAGGACGTGACCAAAACCACTTTCGCTACCGAATGGGGAATCTATTGTTACACAATAATGCCATTTGGCCTTAAGAATGTTGGGGCAACTTACTGAAGGATGGTTACGGCCTTGCTACATGATATGATGCATAATGAGGTAGAGGTGTATGTTGATGATATGATAGTAAAATCCAAGGATAGCGGTAGCTACACCATAAACTTAAGGAAGTTCTTCGAGAGGATTAAAGAATATAGATTGAAATTGAACCCACAAAAGTGCACTTTCGGAGTAACAGTTGAAAAACTGCTAGGCTTCCTAGTGAGTGATAGAGGGATAGAAGTTGACCTATCCAAGATCAAAGTCATATTAGAGATGCCTCCTCCCAAATGTGAGAAAGAAATAAGGGGTTTCTTAGGTTTACTACAATACATTAGTTGATTCATTGCCAAGCTCACTTCCACTTGTGAGCCTATCTTCAAACTCCTAAGGAAGAATGAACCACATACATGGAATGATGAGTGCCAAAAAGCCTTTGAACTTATCAAGGAATATCTCCTCCACACACATATCCTAGTGCCTCCACAACAAGGAAAATCCTTACTCCTATACCTCTCCATCATAGGGGATGCGGTTGGAAGTATGCTTGCACAAGAAGACGGTGACAAGAATGAGATGGCCATATATTATTTGAAAAAGAGATTCCATGATTACAAGACTAGGTACAATCCCATAAAAAAGTCATGCTTTGCATTTGTTTGGGTTGTACAGAAATTAAGACATATCGTCTTAACTTTCCAAATATGGGTGGTAGCAAGAATGGACCCATTGAAGTATCTCTTTGAGAAACCCACTTTAAGTGGAAGATTGTCATGTCGGTTGATCTTGTTAGCAGAATTTGATTTGAAGTATGTGGTTAGGGAAACTATTAAGGGAAGCGTCGTGTTAGATTTTTGTGCCGAGAATCCTATAGAGGGAGAAGATGGTAAAGAAGACTTTCCAGATGAAGACATTTTTAAGTTGAGTTAGGGGCATGGAAGATGTACTTTGACGGAGCTATAAACCAATATGGGAATGGGATAGGAATACTTTTGATCACTCTCAAGGGATTTCACATACCTTTGGCAATCAAATTAAACTTTGAAGCAACAAATAACATGGTTGAATATGAAGCCTGTATTGCCAGAATGGAAGCTCATAGGCCAAGAATATATTGACCCTTTGTGATATATTAATTGATTAATTAGCCAAATTTATTAATTAATCAAATTAATATGCAAAGCGCGTGGTAGCATAAACAAATCACCAATTATCTAAAGTATGCAATGGAAAATAAATTGACATGATGATTTGTTTACAAATAGAAAAAACCTATACGGCAAAAATCCTACCAGGTGATTTTAGGGTTATCACTCCCGAGAATCCACTATTATCAAAACAAACGGTTACAAGTAAAGGAATCCTAATACCTTATACCAAACTACAGTTGAACCCTTATCCCAATACCTAATTGGACTTGTTCTATAGTAACAATCTCTCCTTTTCAATACACAACTCCCAGTACGTGATTAACCAATTGCGTGGATCTCAATACGCGACTTGATCACCAACTTGAGAAAGATATTGGCTGCAAAGTTCTTCTATTCATCACACGATGAAGACCATGAGATTGCTTGGTCACAAAATCCTATGGTGTACAAACACATCAGCTTCTTCAAGAGAAAGAAGAACTAGGACCAACTAGTTTTCTGGTTGAACTTTTCTTCACATTTGTGGAATTGTGCTCTTGTGCAACTGTGCGTAAGCTTTTACGGCTCTTAAAATAATCATTTTATATGTTTAGGGTTGTGATAAAAGAAAGCCCAAACACATACTCATGGATTGGATGAAAATCAGAACTGAAAATCTATTTTTCATAAATCTCAACAGGTACCTTATTTGTCGAGCAGCTGTCGAGCCTCGGGCTGAAACAACTCTTTTAAACCTCGATAGATGAAAGACCATACATCAAAATATATATTAGCTGTTGAGCTTTAATGAACATTACTTCTTCACTTAATTCTTAGATAGATTTGTATGGCTTTAATACTTGAATTTGAAACTTGTTAAGATTAGTGCCCTTAAATCCTATTATATGATGTTATGTATGATATTAAGTTTGACATTGTGTATGACATTATGTATGACTTAATATTGTGTTTAATAAATTTGTTTTATTATTATCTGAAATAATGGTAACATGAATATTCGGACATTATCATTTAGTTCATGAGATGCATAGTATGTGATTTATGTGAAAAGTTACAGAAGATATAAATTACAAGTTCTTTGTAAACTCAGAATTATAGTTTGTAGTCGATGATGAAATTGGGCATTTCATTTGCGAAGACTATAACATATCAACCACGATGATTTGTCTTAACCATGGAAGTGGAGACTTCTGGTTGATATGTTAATATGTTTTAAGAGTTAAGACATATTGAACTGGACCACTGTGAAATTTATTATTTTCCTTAGGACTGTTATATGAATAATAAATCTCACGACTTGTATTTGCATGAACTCTTAGTCCTGAGAGAATAATGGACCTGATCATGAGGTGTAGGTTGCTTTGATATATCAGGAGTGAGATCTATAGTAATGGTCAAAACCTTAGTATGTTGGGCAACCACATTTAGTGTTGATGGAACATGTATTCTCAAGATGGAATTTATAGTCTCTTAATGGAGAGATAAAGTATTCCCTTGAAATAAGTTTAATGAGTTTGTTATTCAGAGAGTTAGGCCTAGCCACTTTAGTAAGACTAAAGTATATATTTATGGAATTGGATGTCATAAATATATAATGAATAACATTAAAGGATTAAACCGGGTACTCAAGAATTAAGATGTAGTAATTTACAAAGTGGCAGTCTACATTAATGACTTTGTATTACTACAAATATTTTATGAAGGGGTTGCATGTATAATAAAGTCTTGGGATATAATTTATAGATAAGGCCTAGAGTGCAACTATATTTATATAGTGGTATTAAATATAGTTAATGGTAATTTTGGACTTGTCAAGAGTTGACAGAAAAGCCCAAAGCCCATTGGAGCTAGTGTCTTATTGGTCTATTTTTGTCCCACTCCAAGCCACACACTTAAACCCAATTGGAAATGCTCAAAAGGCCAGCCCAATTAGATAATTGGTTAGATACAAAGGGAAAAATGTACAGAATTTTGGAAGAGAAAATACACAACATTGTAATGGTGTGGAAGTGAGTGTATGTCACAATCTAACCATCCCTTTGTAACCAATTGAGAGACCACACTTCTTGGGTGTTAGTGGAATTGGAGTGAAGATTAAAAGTATTCCTAAGTGCTTCAATCTTCGGTTTTGAAATTCACCGCTTCAAGGTACGCTCTCTTGTTCTCAAATTTTGAAATTTACTTAACGCATGTTGTCAATTTTGAACAATGTAGATCCGTTATTTTTCCACTGTGTTCACATTTATTTCCATCAAAACCTTGTTTCTTGAATCATTAAACACATCCTAGATCTACTCAATTACAAGTAAAGTGCGTTTTGTCAAAGGATTAGCTAGTTACATAAAATAGTGACATATATTCCTAACATTGAATCACATATGTCTTAACAATCTCTCCCTTTGGCAATTCGTGACAAAATCATAACAAACAAATGAACATATGAGAGAAGTCATAAATCACTCAACTCATACTCACTTGTTGAATATAATAAAATCTATCCTAACACAAACTCTTGAAAAACTTTGTAACAAGAGAGTTTATGGCAAATAGACTTTGACAATCTGTATTTCTGAAACACTTTAAATAAAACTCATCAAAGCTCTGTATTTCTGAAACACTTTAAATAAAACTCATCAAAGCATCTTAGTGTGAAACAAAAATAATAGATTGCGTACAATCAAAATAAGAAACATGTGTATAAAGAGAGAAAAGAAACAACATATGGAGAGATAGGTGAAAGAACATACATCAAAATATATATATCAACCAAATAAAAGTACAATGTATGTCACGTGGTCACAAGACCAATATACAAGTTATAATGTATCTAAAATAGAAAGAAATGAAAAGATACAAGAAGCCTCACTACATCCCTCAGTATACACTCCCCCTGTCTCCTATACTAACCTTCCCCTTATGAGTATGACTACTCTCATCTCAAAACTACTTCCCTTTTTTGTCACAAGTGACAAAGGGCAAGTAAATCAAGTAGACATCTCATCATCACTAGGCGAGCCATTATCATCATTGCCAGAGCCATTGTCACTTTCGTCATCAGAGGTTGGTAGAGATGGAGAGGAAGCGACAGTGAAACCACCCATGATAGCCAGTCGTCATGCAATATGACCAACATGGGTGTTCACCTGACGCAACTTATTGCTGAGAGTGTCAAGGTGAGCATCCATGCACACAAACTGTGCCATGATGGCTTCAAGTGTCACTCCACCCGCTGAAGATAAAGGAGCGGGGATGGATGGAGCGGTAGAAGTTGGATGAGCTACTGTCTTTATTTAGGGCTGCCTCGAGCAAAGCTGTGCAAGACTTTGCTTAATAGTAGCAGCATCAATGGCACGCATAAACGTGAAGTGGGGAGACTTGGGATAGGAAATAAAGAAATGGCGAAGGAACTGCATGATGGCCGAAGGAAAAATAAGCTTATCACGGGTCGCTGTATCCTTATAGACATCTAAATGGGAGAGTATAAAGTGAGAAGGGAAGTCAATAGAGATATCCTCAATGAGGGATAACAAAAATCGAGCACGAAACTCTGTGATAGTGTTATAGTGAGATAATGGATGGAGAATAAATGTCATCACCATGTTAAGGATTCTCGGACCGTTAGCAAAGGCCGAGCATGAGGTGTTTTGACGATCACCCCAAGAAGAAGGTGTCTCACAAAATAGAGACTAGAGTTTGACTTTGGACATTGTTTGCAGATGCTCACAGCTAGGGTAGTTAGGATGCGCTACCCTAGGCATGTGTAGTACCTCGGATATAATACCTGGAGTAACTACCATGCGTATACCCCGAACATGAGTGACAAACTAGGGTATAGAGTAATCAAATCCGTGCATATTGGAGTTGAACTCCTGTATAATCACGGAAGGGCACATGATCGGGGTGCCAGATAGTGACTCCTAACCCTTATTGTAGATGATAGCGGGCAGGTCAGTGTCAGAAAAGTCTGACCAAATGACTTGGTGTTTCGAATGAATGCCTCGTTGTGAAAAGTTCTCCAAGAAGTCCGATTTAACCTTCTCATCACGGAACCATATGTGAGATGAAGTGCAGTCAGATGAAGAAGAAGAAGAAGACGCCTTGGAATAAAGACAGTTTGGGGACGGAGTAGATTTACGTTTAGGTGCCATGACACAACTAACGTAAGAACCATAGAGAGAGGGAGAGAGAGAGACAATCAGAAAAGTACCAAACTGATTTAATATAACAAATATAGAAACTTGAAGGTACGTATATATGAAAATGCATGAATATGTGACATGCAAAAATAAATACATCATGGGTTTAGCCTAATCCAAAACTACTAGCACACAATATAGCAACAAAGTAAACACACATCTAAAATGCATAAACTATTGTTATAATGCATATGTTATGCAATGCATGAAGTTTTAAACTTATTGAAGCAAAATCCATCCCAAAAAATTGCACAAAAACTTCATTAATTTTGAAAAACCCCAAAGTTTATAAAAAATCCCATAAGTTAGGTCAGAAGATATGAAATGCATGAGAAAAGGGGAGAAATCAACATACCAGATGAAGAAAAATGATCTTGAGACCAAAAATTGAGTGAGGAGGAAGTTTGGAGTGCTTGAGAAGTGTTTTGGGAGGTGAAGAGTTTAAAAGCATCGAGAGAGATCGAGGAAATGAGATTTGAAATTGCGAGGCATCTTTATATAGAAACTTCATAAAGCTTGATCGATGGAGAGCTATTAAGCCATAAAAAGGCGTGTTTTAGTTGTCGAACTAGTTATCGAGGATCTAACGAGAGGATTTCTCAACAATGAAGCTCGATGGATCGAGGTAGCTATCGAGGAGACAGAAAGTTTCTCGATGGATCGAACTAGCTATCGAGAGCTATTGAGAATGTGATAAAAAGCAGCTGAAGGGTATCGATAGATAGCCTAGCTGTTGAGAGCTATCGAGAAGCTATCGAGATTGCTTAGAAACAGTTTTTCAAAGAAGAGAGAAACACAATTTTGAATGCAATTAAGCATGCTACTCAACCAAAGATCCAAACAACATTTTAAGCTCTTAAAAACATCTCTCAATCACAAAAAATGTCAAGCATTTAGATCCAAAACACACACACATACAAAACAAGTCTAACTAATTTTATATTTCAAGAACAAGTTAAGACAGTTTAATGAGCATACATTAACACATGCATTCCTTGTGATGGCCAAATCATATTGTACCTACACATGTATCAAAAGTAGTAAAGAATATTGTGTGTTCTGTGTGAAAAACATCGCAAGATTGCAAAATTGTCTACATGTTATGACAATTTGAGATATAAGAAAATCACTTTAACTCACAGACAATCATAACTGTTTGATCGGGATTATTACTTTCGAGGTACATCCTATAACTTCCACATCTCCTAGAATACTGCTTGCAATCAAATATAAAGCATTTTGATCTTTTTGCTTTTATTTTTCTTTGCATATTTTTCTTTGCATATTTTTCTTTTAAGCAAACCATGCATGGGCATATATGAGAGAGAAAGAAATATCCAATGATGTTAAGCATTTGACATTCCACTTTTGCTATGCTGAAGTATACAAATGTCATTTCATGATTGGTGGGCAACAGTGGTAAGATGGTTATTTATGCCTTTCTCTTAGGATTTTCTAGTCCTTCTCGTCAAAAAGAGTGATATGCATGTTAAGTACAAGAGATTACTTAACCTTACTCATCACCAACACGAGCCACAAAACTCACTTGCTTAGTTGTGCATAGAGATGTTCATCTAAGCTATAAAAGATACAAAGTTTAGAAAACTTTGTTTTAATGGCCATTCAAGTTACATAAGTACCAATGTACTCAAACACACACTATTTTTGTATTTTTCATTTTTTTTATATGAAAAATAAAATAAAGCAAAACTGCAAAGAAAACAACCAAAAACATGTTGAATAAAAACAAAGTAATGCATAAACTAGACTGACTAAAAACTAGAAAGCAAAACACACAAGTAATGTAAAACCAAAAACAAGAAGGGGAGAGAGAGAAAAAGTGACAAAAACACTTGGAGCCATTTTCCTTCCACACCTTGGAAGAACCTTTCCGTTTAGCAAACCTTTGATTCGGCAGTGAGGGGGAAGAGTTAAAATCGTTCAGGTTCGAAAGGAACATGAGGGCTTTGAGAAGATCTTCAAGAGGAGCAAAAGAGGATGGAAGCTGATTCTGGTTTCCCGACACGATCATGCCGTTAATCTGTTGAGTGGATAACCACTTATGGCAATTAGATTGAGTATGTCCAGCTGCACCACAGTGATGACAGAAATGCTGCTTTTTCTGTTTTGGCTTTTGAGTATTTCCCTTCTTAGCCCTAGGGTTCTTGACCTTTTTCTTATCAAGCTTAGGGAGTGCTCCTAAGATAGATTTACCCTTGTCTACGTTCTCACTAGCTAATTCATTCTTAACATCATTGTTCTCTATTTCAACATTATTAGTAGGAGGAATAAAAACAATAGTGCTAGTAGAAGTAATACTAGGGGAAGAGAAATTATACCCTCAACTGGTTCAGTCAGAAGCAGCTTTCTAAAGACTAAACATCTCATCGAGCTTAGCACTTGAAGTCCTTTCCAATTGAGCTTTAATTTGGAACAGTTCTGCCTCAAGCTTCTTGGTCTTCTCAGCCAAGAAATTATTCTCAAATCTCAGTACTCCAATAATCTAATTTGCTTCATAAAATTTTATGGAGATTTCTTTTCGCTCAAGCTTTACATCACTAAGCTTTTTGGTGGCCAACCTATACAACTTTTCATGCTTTTCGGAGACCTTGTATAACTTTGCATATGCTGTGTGGATGTCATCTTGTTCATCCATCTTTTCAAACTTAGACTCCACCAATTCCTCTTCTTCATCCACATCTTCAACAATCCCTTCAGTTGGATTTACAATGGTAGTGAAGGCATTTAGGATTCTATCATCCTTATTATCGGAGTCATCCTCAGGCTCAATGTCACTCAAAGTAGCAGCAAGTGCCTTACTTTTCTCAATAGTCTTGAGATACGTAGGGCACTCTTGTTTCATGTGATCATAGTCTTGACACCCAAAGCACTTTGGTCCGGAGGGAATAGTGTACTAATCGCCATCCTTTGCATCTTTCTTCCCTTTATCTTGACTTTTGAATCACGAAGAGCTGGATTGCTTTCGGTCTTTGTCAAATCCTTTCACCTTGGCATTTTTCATAAACTTCTTGAACTACCTCGTGATATAGGATTTCATCTTAGAATCTTCATTATCTGAAGACTCATCAGTGTCACTGCTTTTGCCTTTCAAAGCCATGCTCTTGCTCTTACTTGATTTCCCTATCCTCGTCAAACCCAACTCATAGGTCTGTAGATTTCCAACCAGCTTAGTTAAATGAATTTTTTCGATGTCCTTTGATTCATCAATGGCAGTGATCTTGGCATGAAATCTCTCGGGTTGAGATCTGAGCACCTTTTTCACAATCTTGGGTTCAAGAATAGTTTCCCCAAGATTAAAAGTTGAGTTCACTATGTCCTTAAGCTTGGTATAGAACTCATCGAATGACTCATCCTCCTCCATATTGATCTCTTCAAAGCTTGTAGTGAGCTTTTGAAGCATTGAATCCTTGACAACCTTAGTTCCTTCATAGGTTGTCTGGAGAATGGTCCATGCTTCCTTAGTAGTTTCAGTAAAGGATATCTTCTTGAATTCCTTATTCGTGACTGCACTGAATAAAGCATTTAATGCCCTATTGTTGAAGTTTGCCACCTTGATCTTAGCATCATCCCAATTGGCCGGTGCTTCTGTAGGCTTATTCCAACCTATCTGCACAGCTTGCCACACTTTCTCATCTAAAGACTACAAGAAAGCTCTCATGCGTGCTTTCCAGAATGCATAATTAGTGCCATCAAATAAATGAGGTATAATAAGAGATTATCCTCTATCCATGACAAACAAGGGTTAATGGATCACACAGCAAATATTAACCCTAATCAGAGTGTGCCTGCTTTGATACCACTTGATAGGTCAAAAGTGTATTGACCCATTGTGATATATTAATTGATTAATTAGCCAAATTTATTAATTAATCAAATTAACAAGCAAAGCGCGTGATAGCACAAACAAATCACCAACTATCTAAAGTATGCAGTAGAAAATAAATTGGCATGGTGATTTGTTTACAAATGAGGAAAACCTACATGACAAAAACCCCATTGGCTGATTTTAAGGTCACCACTCCCGAGAATCTACTATTATCAAAACAAGTGGTTATAAGTAAAGGAATCCCAGTACCTTATACCAACCTACAGTTGAACCCTTACCCCAATACCCAATTGGACTTGTTCTGTAGTGACAATCTCTCCCTTTTCAATGCACGGCTCTTAGTACGTGACTAGCTAATTGCACCGATCCAAGTACGCGACTTGATCACCAACTTGAGAAGAATGTTGGCTACAAAGTTCTTCTATTTATCACATGATGAAGATCATGAAGTTGCTTGGTCACAAAACCATATGGTGTACAAACACAATAGCTTCTTCAAGAGAAAGAAGAACTAGGGCAAACTAGGTTTCTGGTCATACTTTTCTTCACACTTATGGAATTGTGCTCTTGTGCAATTGGACGTAACCTTTTACGGCCCTTAAAATAATCCTTTTATATGTTTAGGGTTGTGAGAAAAGAAAGCCCAAACACATACTCATGGATTGGATGAAAATCAAAATTGAACATCTATTTTTCATAAATCTCGATAGATACCCTATCTGTTGAGCAGTTGTCGAGCCTCAGGCTGAAACAGCTCTTTTAAACCTCAATAGATACTAGCTATCGAGCTTTTATGAATAGCACTTCTTCACTTGATTCTTCGACAGACTTGCATGGCTTTAACACTTGAACTTGAAATCTTGTTTCTTGAAACATTAAACACATTCTAGATCTACTCAATTACAAGTAAAGTGCATTTTGTCAAAAGATTAGCCAATTACATAAATTAGTGACATATGTTTTTAATATTGAATCACATATGTCCTAACAGAAGCTCTTCGAGAATTGGGGGTAAAGGAGGTCGAAGTCTTCGGGGATTCAACATTGGTTATAGCCTAAGCGCAAAAGTTATAGAAGGTGAAAAAGGAACATTTGAATCCTTATCAACAATATTTGGAGGAATTGACCAAGACCTTTGACAAGATTGAGTACACAATTATCCCTAGAGCTCAAAATCAATTTGCGGATGCCTTAGCTACTTTAGCCTCCATGGTAGAAATACCCGAGGGAGTATGGACATAACCCTTAGAGATTGAGCAAACTTATGAGGAAGTGCATAAAAGGAAAACCAAAGCACCAGTATTGACCATAGAGGAAGAGGAAGTTCCGTGTTACTATGACATCATGAAGTTCTTGGAACTAAAGGCATATCCAAATGGTGCCGATAAGAGAGAACGTCGTTCCATTAGAATGATGGCAACTCAATATATCCTATACGGGGGGCAACTCTATAAAGATCCTATGATGGCATACATTTTCGTTGTTTGAAGAGGGAAGAAGCTAAGAGAGTAATAGAAGAAGTGCATCTAGAGATTTGTGGCCTTCATATGAATGGAAGAATGTTAGTAAAGAAGGAATAGGGTACTACTGGAATACAATGGAGACTGATTGTGTGGAGTAAGTGAAGAGTTGCCATAATTGTCAGACACACAGCAACTTGAACCATGTATTGCTTAGTAAGTTATATAGCATGACTTCTCCATGGCCATTCTTGGTTTGAGGCATAGATATGATTGGAAGAATAGCCCCTAAAGCTTCAAATAGGCATGAATACATTTTGGTAGCAATTGACTATTTCACCAAATGGGTAGAAGCAGCCTGTTACTCCATATTGAAGGCCAAGCAAGTGGCTTGGTTCTTAGAAAACAACTTCATATGCCAGGTTGGGGTACCCCAAGAGATTATCTCCAACAATGGTTCCCACTTTGAGGGTGAAGTTCGAAGGAACATGGAGTTGTACAACATTGAGTATCACAAGTCTTCACCATATCAACCATAAGCTAATGGGGCTGTAGAAGCAACCAATAAGAATGTGAAGAACATCCTAGCCAAGATGGTAGTGACATACAAGGATTGGGCTGAGAAGATTCTATTTGCCTTATGGGGTTATAGAACTTCTATCCGTGCATCGATTGGGGCAACACCCTACTCTTTGGTTTACGATAGTGAGGCGGTGCTTCCTATTGAGGTGGAGATACAATCTTTAAGGGTATTGGTGGAAACCAAGGTCCTAGAAGAGGATTGGGTTAAGGTGAGATATGAAAAATTGGCTTTGATAGATGAAAAGAGGGCTATGACAAAATATCATGCATAAGGGTACCAAAAAAGGATTGCTAGAGCATTCAACAAGAAGGAGAAATCAAGAAACCTTAAAGAATGAGACTTGGTCCTGAAAGTGCAGAAAAGTAAAACATAGGGCATATCAAGGTGGTTACTCAGTCCTCCTTATTTTCTTGCTAGTCTTCATGTAAGCCTTCTCATCCTCCAGAATCCATTTCATGTCATCCTTTAACCATTGCTTGTACCTTGTAGTGGGGTAGATGCATTTGGGAGGAATTATGTCTTTTGTCACCCTGCAACATGGCCAAGCCTCAATGATCCAACCCAAAATCCTATTGGTGAACATTGCGGTGTGGTAGACCCCTTCATCATCAGGAGCTCCTTGACACTTTCCAAATTGCCTTGAGATATGACAAGTGGAGTAGTAAGAACAACATCAAAGCCTAACTAAAGTCACACAGTGGTCCTTGCAACAACTATGGACCATGCTTGAGATATGCCACCATTCCACGACCCATTGAATGTCGGTCTCCTTGAGACAACCTATAAGCTCCATATACGCCTCAAAGCCCATGTCATTCCGATGAAGCCGGTGGTCCCTAAGGTGCCTAGGAAGGTATGTGCTAAGAGGAATGGTGGGAGGTTGAAGCAACTGAAGTCTCTCTTGTAGCCATTTCTTGGGGGGAAACAAAAACAAACCGAAAGGCAAAAAAAAAAGCAATCCATGCAAAATTAGAGGGATCCTGTTAGGTTGAGAACCTAGGCAAAAATTAGAGATTATACCTGAAGGAAAAGAGAACTTCCTGCAAATAATTTTGCTTCCTTCCTATGAAAGGCATCCAAGATATTGAGGGTCTCTACCAAGATCTAGCCCACTGGATTACCTTTCTTTAGCATATACGCTATCATGCACATTTGAAGGTCCACATAATACGAGTTTTAAACCATGAAATACCTCGCAAGAGCACATAAGCAAAAGGCATGAAAAAAGTACGAGAGTGGCCCCTCTCACCTTCGGGAAGGGTTGAACTGGAAAAATACTCAAAAACCAACTTAAGGTTAAGGGCCTGTTTGGATACCGTTTAATTTGCTGAAACTGAAAACTTATTGCTAAAAGTACTATAGATAAAGGTAAAAATTAGTTGAAATAGTACAATGGGGTCTATGAATAGTACCAAAAAGTGCAGTGGAGCCCATGAATGGTAGCAAAAATAAGCTGAATAGTGAAATAATTTTAATTTTTCATTACTTCCCAAACGTATGCTAAGTTTCCCAAAGACACACCACTTATTTGCTGTGATGGAAGGGATGCCCAACACGACTTGTAGCAAGGAAGGAAGATCCCTACCTATGGTAAGGAAGATGAGGCCGTCAATCTCTAGTTCACCCATGATGGCAGCAAATTCCTTAATAGTAGGGCATAGTTCTATTTCGTTGAAGCGAAATACATGTCGAGAAGGAACCCAATAATTGGCAGCAGCACAAAGAAGAAGTTCATCCACCCTAATTTGATGATAGGGAAAAGTGCAAGAAAGACCATAAGGAGTAATGGAATCCTTGAAATCAACACCAAGCTTCCTAATCCAAGTAGAGACATCAAGAGGAGAGTTTTATGCCATTGGAGGACCTCAAAAAAGTGTTTTCTGGGTTGGAAATATGTTGGTGAGGGTTTTGGACTCAAATTACTACTTTTATACTTAAGTAAGTTAGTTAGGGTTTTTCTGATTTGCGACCCACGTATGCAAGGTCAACCCTGCATATGTAAAGTCAAATCTGCATGTGCAGGCCCATCCCCATGTATGCATGGCGCTTGGTGTAGACACTGCATTTTGTACCCCCTACGACTCGAGCCTCCGTTTCCCAATGATGCTCAAACTCTAAGGCCTAAGGAAAGTTTAGAGCCCAATTAGATATTAAAGTGACTTAAGGAGTGTTAAAATGGTAAATATAACCTTTTAAATGAGCAAAAATCTATTTTTGGAAATTAAATAATCAAAGTGGCCCTCAGCTTGCGTACGTGAGTTGTGGCCTGCGTACGCAAGTCGTAGCCTACGAATGCAGACACATTCTTGTGTACATAGCTAGGGTTTCAAAAGTATAAGAAAGACGAATTTTCTACAATAATGGTTGAGGTTTGGAATGAATCCCACATCATTTGAGAGCCATTCCAAACCCCATTTTTTCAACTATAAAAAGATTTACATGGTTCATTTTCAAGACAGACGAAAATCCCACGAGAAAAATCCAAGATTCACTAAAAAATAGTGAATCAAAAGGGAGTTTTTTATAAAACACCCTCAAGTCATTTTTATTTGATTGAGACCTTTTCTGACCCTAATCCTTTGAGTTTAAGATTGCTAATCACTATTTTGTTAAATTGTGATTGATTTGACTAAAGGGAATGGTAAAAAATCAAGCCTAGGAGCTTTTACTTTAAGGTATCCTTTTAAACTTTTCCTTTTCTTTTGTGCCTTTAATCTTTATTTTAATCTGTGTTTTGTTTTGTTTATGTTTACACATGTTTGTTTAGGTTAGTTTTAGATTTTCTTTATGTCTTTAAGCATGTTAGGTTGTCAGATTTTATGTTTTATGTTTTGTTTGGCTTTTGTTCTATTTTTGTGTAAATTAGGTTTTTTGGGTAAGAATCTGCGTATACATGATCTAGCCTACACACATAGCCTACACACGTACGCAGATCTATTCCAGCGTGCGTGATGCCATTACCTAAAACCCTAATTTTTGTTTGTTTTGTTTCTGCACTCATATGTGTATTCTGTGTAGCCTCCTTTTCATATGTTTCAAGCCCCATAACTATTTGTTTACTTTTTAACATGTTTGTTTGTTATCACATGTGTAGATTAGGGTTTCTTAATGTTAATATCATGCATTCACATTTTCATGCATTGATGCCATAGGTGTCGTGCTACTGAGAGGTAAGTAAAGGATAAGTCATGCATTAGTGATGTTCATGCATTGTATTAAGGTTTCACTTTGATGATATGATAGAACATGCTTAGATGTAAGATTAGGATTTTGTAATATGTTTGCTTGCTGCCTAGTTGTAGATGCATGATAGGTTTTCACATGTTAGATGAATGCTAGGGTTTTCTTTTACGCCTTGGCTCGCTTTTGTTTTAGATTGATAAATATATGTGTTTGGGATGAAGGATACCATGATTGTATGCATAGATGTATGTTAGTGCGTGCATGAGTATAGATGCAAGTGTTGAAAGTGCTTTTAATGATGTTAAGGTATAAGACACAATGATGGGAGGCCAATTTTAAGGTTGGGCAATCTTGGGTGCCTAACACCTTCCCAAGAATGTACCTAAACTCCGAACCCAAACTCTGGTAGTAAGATCAAAGGTCCTTCCTCGAAAGGACACTATATTCATGGTTCCTAGACCATATAACTAAGTGGCAATTGTACCCACAGTGGCTACTGCGCTAGGGACGATGAGTTTAATTCCTATGTGTCTTATTTCTTAACCTTGATAAAAATATTTTCAATACTTGTTACACATACATTCACTTGTTCTTTTGTCCTTTAACCTTGGTTGATGATGAGTGGGAAGATGGAAGGCTCCATTTGGGCCCAAATTTTTCGACGTTCATCCCACCAACTCACAATCAGTGTCATCACCTATAATGGGCCTTAAGCACTATAAGGGTTTGCTACCAATCCACTATGGGATCCACTTAGGCCCTTGGTTGGAATCATAGCCCACCTAGTTGTAAGTGACCTACTTATCTATCCCTTTAGCCTTAGGGAGCCTACCCACATTAGAGAGATCCTAGATCTTACCATGAAGGGTACCCTTTATATATCTCTTGTTTGTTCAATTATATATCATGTATTCACCTAGTTCTAAGGGACAAATAAAAGGTATAAAAATGAAAGGGATGGCTCTAAAGTTATGATATACCCAAAGATGTTATTGGACAAAAGAAAAGAAGTTCTCACATATAAGAGACTTGTCCCTAAATCTAAAGGTATATCTTAACTTGAAAAGTTCATAAGACCATAACCTAATTGCTATCATGGGCCTGAATTAAAAGGCTTTTCAGAAAAGAGGACTTTGGGCTTAAGGTAACAAGTATGCCTGAATCAAAGCCAAAATGAAACTCCCTAATCTTGGGTCTATTTATTGTATGCCTAGGCCTAAAATGATGAGAATATCATAGACTTTGAAAGGATGGCTACAAAGTATTCTAGCTAGAGGGCTATTTCAAAAAGAGTGTTGAAATAATGAATAAAAATGAAAAGCCCAAAGGTGATGAATACATTGTAGGCCCAAGTTTGAGACAAAGGGTTGAAGATTCCTAAGTACATTCTAACGAAAGCCCATGAGAGTAAGATGAGAGCTTTATTATAAATGGACCAAAGCCCAATTAAACAAGGGGCAAGGATCTATGAGAGGAAAGGGAGTGATATTGTAATTAGGCCTTCATTAAAATGAACTTAAGACTTTTACAAGAACATCTAAATTTAAAAGGAACCTTTTAATAGGGACATGAGCTTAATGAAAATGGAACTTCTTTACAAGCATCATTGCACCGCTAAAGTCAAGAAAACAAGTCCCCACTCCCATTTGGATTCAAGAGAAAGGAAAGCGCTTAATCAAGTCAGTGGATACATACCAAGAAGAAGAAAACCCCCAAGAGACAATGGCTACCTCCACGGAAGAACCAATGGCATAAAAGATCCTTACGGCTTTGGAAGAACTTGGAGAAGCCCTTAAGAAAATGGGATGGTGTCTCACTAGGTTGGAAGAATCTAGGCTCAAGGAATCAACACGTGTGGAAATCCATGATGATGAGGAGGAAGATGAAGAATGGGACGAAAAAGACAAAGTGGAGTATGAGAGAAACAAGCAAGTTGAGAAGCTCACCGCGGAAACCATAGCTATGAGGGAAAATATGGAGAAGATGTGACTTGCCTTCTGTAAGGCACAAGGGATGGATGACTACCTCTATAACATGGGGGGAATGAGCTCAAAGACTCCCATTGCGTTGCCTCCTCAGTTCAAAATCTCTAATGTAGAAAAATTTGATGGGAGTGGGGATCCAAAGCAACACATAAGAAGATACCTAAGCATTGCGGAAATGAAAGGGCTAGATGAGAGGCAAACTTTGCATGCATTTCCCCTCTCACTCACGGAAGGTGCATCGGGATGGTATTATAGCCTTGATCCAAGCAAAACCAAGGTGTGGAATGAGTAGTGGAGTTGTTTGTGGACCAATTCATCTTTAACACCATGATTGATGTGACTTTAAGGGATTTAGAGACTACCAAACAAGGCATAGGGGAGACGTTTTCTACATGACTAGATGGAAGAACAAGGCATCTAGAATGGTCAATAGGCCAAATGAGAAAAACCAAATCAACATGATTGTAAAGAGCTTGCTTCCGGTTTACAACAGTAGGCTTTTGTCATCACCGTTCATTTGGAGAATTATGTGATTGTGGGACAAGAATTGAAGATGCTTTCAACAACGGACAATTAGAGAAAGAGGAAAGCAAGCGTCCAACCAAGAAGACATATGGAGGGGGGACCACCACTAAAACCAACAATTACTTTCGCCTCAAACACGAGATACAAGACCTCATAAACAATGGAACCCTCCCAAATCCTAACATCATCACCAAACCCCACATTAGAAAGAACCCTTTGCCTGATTACCATAGGGCTCCCCTTCCATATCAAAATTGGGTACAAGTAGCTGAAGTTGAATGGGATTGCTCGAAGTTGATAGAAACTACAAATGTCAATATCAATGGCATAGAAGTCTAAGGAATATAAGATGAAGAGGATGAAGTCCTAAAGGAGTTATGGAATTAAAGAAAAGAGTTTTGGAGGACAATGTAGCAAATATCACTAGGAGTGTGAAGCACTACAACCTTCTTTTGGGAAGGGCTTGGCTTCACCCTAATGGGGCAATTCCTTCTTCACTACACCAAAAGATGAAGATTCCATGGAAAGGAGGGATTGCCATAGTGCTGGGAGATGGTGAGATCCTAGCACCGATTTGTGGACTTGAGGAAGGAGGGAGCGAGCTTCAAATGAGTGGCTTTAAGTTCATGAATATGGTTGACTATGGATTGAAGGATGAAAAGTATGCTACCAATTTGTTCCCATACTATAGCCATGAGGTGATTGCAATGATGAAGAAAATGGGATACATGATTGGTGTGGGCCTTAGAAAGGAAGGAAAATGGGTAGTTGAGTTCCCAAATATCAAGACTCAAGTGACCAAGGAGGGTCTAGGATTCCTTAAAGGCTGCAACAAAATCAAGAAAAACCATGGCACTCTTAATAGGAATTTCGTGAAAGAAGGAGGAGACTTCCCTTATTGTGGCTTTTTCGAACCTTGGGTAGGTAAAGATGGAAGGGTATATCTGGGTTGGGAAATGTTCTTTAATGAAAAACTCATCTTTAAGGAAAGGCCTACCGTGGTGATCAAAGAAGTGCAAGAAGAGATTGATTGGTTGAACTACATGGATGCTGAAGCAATGAAGGCCATAATGAAGATGAGTGGGGACGCGTTCACCATCACCAATGAAGAGCCAAGTGATCTTTCCAAATTCATCATGCCTATCATAGGGCCTATTAATAATTGGACTTGGTTGGGTTTTTTGAAAATAGGGGAAAGATTTTTGTAATACAAGTTCCAATGTACTTTTCAATATTTTCAATAAGATGAATTCTGGTTTGGCTTACTTTGATGTATCCCATAACATTGAAATTTTGCACCTAAATGATTCAAATGAATTTGAAAATGAAATTAATAAACAATTAGAAAAGAAAATTGAACCTATGGAACCAACTCTTGAAACTATTAATTTAGGCAATGATGAGAATCTACGCTTAATTAAAATTGGCTTAAATTTAAATAAAAAATAAAAGAAATATCTTCAAGAACTCCTGATGGAATTTCAAGAGGTGTTCACATGATCCTATGTGGATATGCCTGGAATTGGCCTCGAGATAGCTCAACATCACGTTGATACTCATGACCATATGGTGCCTGACAAGCAAAAATTGAAAAAAATGAGAACCAAATGGCTTTTAAAGATCAAAGAGAAAGTCACTAGGCAACTAAAGGTAGGGTTCATCAAGCTTGTAAACCAAGCCGAATGGATAGCCAATGTCATGCCCATACCTAAGAAGGATGGAAAAGTAAAGATGTGTGTGGATTTTAGAGACTTGAATAAGGCATTCCCTAAGGATGACTTCCCCCTCTTCTACAAACGTATTGACCCCTTGTGATTAAACCAATTAATTAATTAGCTAAGTTATTAATTAATCAATTTAACATGCAAACGCGTGGTAGCACAAAAAAAATCACCAATAAACTAATTATGCAGCGGAAAATAAATAACACGATGATTTGTTTACGAATGGGAAAAAACTTGACGGCAAAAACCTTATCGGGTGATTTTCAGGTCACCACTCTCGAAACTCCACTATTATCACAAGCAGTTATAAGTAAAGGAATCCTAAGTACCTTACCAACTTGTAGTTGAACCCTTACCCCAATACCCAATTGGACTTGTTTTGTAGTGACAATTCCCCCTTTTGATGCACAGCTCCCAAGTACGTGACTAACTAATTGCGCGGATCCCAGTACGCGACTTCAATCACCAACTAGAAAGAGTTGTCGACTGCAAAGTTCTTCAATTCATCAACGATGAAAATCAAGAAGATGCTTGGTCACAAAACCCAAAGGTGCACATACACAACAACTTTTTCAAAAGAGATGAACTAGGGTAAAACTTTGTCTCCGGTCACAATTTGCTTGAACAAAGTTTGCTCAATGCTTGTGCAACTTGTGAACACTTTGACGGCCCTTAAAACAATCCTTTTATATGCCTAGGGTTAGAAGAAAAGAAGGCCCAAAAGCATATCCACGGATCCCAAGAAATCAGATCAGAAAAATCTAATTTTATAAATCTCGACAAATAGAAGTTATCGAGTAGCTATCGAGAAGGTGTTGAGCTTTAATGAATCTGCACTTCTTCAGCTTGTTTCTTGGACAGACTTGATGACTTCAACACTTGATCTTGAAACCTTGTTTCTTGAAGTATTAAAAACATCTAGAACTACCCAATTACAAGTTGAGTGCATGTTGTCAAAGGATTAGCCAATTACATAAAAAGAATGACATATGTTCTTAACAAGTGAACCACATATGTCCTAATAATCTCCCCCTTTGGCAATCTGTGACAAAACCAGAACAAACAAATGAACATATGAGAGAAGTCATAAATCACTCAACTCATATTCACTTGTTGAATACAATAAAATCTATCATAACACAAACTCTTGAAAAATTTTGCAAGAAGAGAGTTTATGGCAAGTAGACTTTGACAGCCTATATTTCTAAAAAACTTTAAACAAAACACATCAAGGCATCTTTGTGTAAAACAGAAATAATAGATTGCATACAATAATAAGAAGTATGTGTATAAAGATAGAAAAGAAACAACACATGAAGAGGTAGGTGAAAGAAACATACATCCACATATAAAGAATATAAGTACAATGTATGTAAAACATGGTCACAAGACCCAATGTACAAGAACAATGTATCTAATAAGGTAGAAAAGAAAAAGATACATCATATCCTCACTACATCCCTCAAATCAACACTTTCCCCCTAACAAAATGTCCTACACTAACTCTCCCTCTAAGTATGACTACTCTCAATATCCAAAACTACTTCCCCTTTTTGTCACGAGTGATAAAGGGTGAGAGTGTCAAGTAGACATCTCATCGGTAGAGCTAGTATCTCCATCATCATCCGAAGCGTCATCGTCATCGCCATCATCATCATCATCCTCAGCATCAGAATCAGAAGCCCCTAGAAGAGGTGGTGAAGGAGTAGCCTCAAGAGCAAAACCACCCATAGTCACTTGTCGTTGTGCAATACGACCGACACGAACATTCACCTGATACAACTCAGCAGAGAGTGTATCAAGGTGAGCATTAATGCACTGTAGCTGCGCCATGATGTCTCCAAGAGATACTTCGCCCATAGAGGTGAGGGAGCAGATGTGGATGGAGCGGAATGAGATGGAGCCGAACAAGAGAAAGGAGTGGAATTTGGCTGTTGTGACCTAAACTGTGCTGCACTACGTTTTACGGTAGCGGCATTTATGGCACAAATGTGTGTGAAGTGGTCGGACATAGGAAAAGGGACAGAAAAATGGCGTAGGATCCTCGTGATAGCGGAAGGAAAAATGAGCTTATCACGGGACGCCGAATCTAAATGAACATCTATAATAGAGAGAAAAAATCAGAAAAGACCCAAGCAATTCAAATATATCAAATATATTGAAAAGAGAGTACACATGAACATGTGACATGCAAAAGAAAAAATTCATCATGGGCTCAGCCCAATCCAATCCTACTAGCACACAAGCATATTTCACACATCTAAATACATGAGAATATCATTATAATCCAAATGTGATGTAATGTGTGAGTTTTAAAACACATTTAAATGAAAACCCAACCCAAAATTTCAAGAAACACTCAACAATTTTGAAAAAAAACCCCAAAAGTTTTCAAAAATCCCAAAACCTAGGTTTTAAAACATGAAATGCATGAAGAATGAAGAGATAAGAGAGCATACCAAGTGATTTGAAACAAGGATAGGCCGAAAATCACGTGGATTGAAGGTTTTGAGTGAGAAAAGAGTGTTTGGGAGTGAAAAGAGAGATTCTGTTGAGAGAAAGATTGAGAAAAGTGAGAACCAGATCGCAGAAGGAGCTTATATAGGAACCTCAACAAGTTTCAACAGCTACGGTGTTGAGAGGTGTTGAAACAGCTGTCGAGGTAGGTGTTGAGAAAATGAACATTGACAGATGCAGGTGTCGAGAGGTATCAAGAAACAAGAATCACCTTCAAAGAATAGAAGCTCGATCGATCCACCAGATCTCGAGAAGCTATCGAGGAGGCAGGAACTTTCTCGATCGATCCACTAGGTGTCGAGGAGGTGTCGAGATTGCGATAAGAGAAAGGCTTGAGAAACTCGACAGATAGCTAGGTATCGAGAAGATGTCGAGGAGATGTCGAGCCAGCTTTTCAAAACAGTTTTTTCATGAAGAGAAAAACACAGACATAAATGCAATCCAACATATAACTTAACCAATGATCCAATCAACATATTAAGCTCTCAAAATCATCTCTGAACAAGAATTTTAAGCACATAGATCCTCAAAAACACGTACACACACACACACACTAAACAAATCTAACCAATTTTATATTTCAAAAACAAGTCAAGACAGTTTAGTGAGTATACATTAGCACATGTAAAATCTAGTGATGGCCAAATCACATTGTACCTGCACATGTATCAAGAGTAGTAAAGAATATTACGTGTTGTGTGTGAAAATCATCGCAAGATTGCATATGTGTATACATGTTATGACAATTTGAGATATGAGAAAATCACTTTAACTCACACACAATCATAATTGTTTGATGGGGACTATCACCTTTGAGTTACATCCCATAACTCCCACATCTCCTAGAATATACGCTTGCAACCATATTTAAAACATTTTTGATCTTTTTGCCTTTTATTTTCTTTGCATATTTTCTTTTATTTAGCATATCATGCATGGACATATAAGAGAGAGAAAAGAAATACCCAAAATGTTAAGCTTTAGACATTGCACTTTTGCTATGCCGAAGCATACGGATGTCTTTAACACAGCACTTTTACCATGCCGAAGCATACAGGTCTCTTTAACATTGCACTTTTGCTATGCCGAAGCATACAGGTGTCATATTATGATTGGTAGGCAACAGTGGTGAGATGGTTATTTATATTGTTCTCTTAGAATTTTCTAGTCTTACCCATCAAAAAGAGTGATACGAGTATTAAGTCCAAGAGATAACTTAATCTTACTCATCACAAACAAGAGCCACAAAGCTCACTTGCTTAGTTGTGTATAAGAGTGCTCATCTAAGCTACAAAAGATACAAAATTTAGAAACTTTATTTCAATGGCCATCCAAGGTACACAAGTACCAAAGTACACAAAACACACACTATTTTTGTATTTTTCTGATTTTTCAATTTTATTTTTATATTAAAAACAAAATAAGCAATACTAAAAGCAATCACACAAAAACATGTTAAACAAAGCAAAGCAAAAAAAAAAACTAGATTGACTCTAAATAAATGCAAAACACACAAGTAATGTAACCAAAAAAAAAAAAAAAAAAAACAAGAGGATAGAAGAAAGTGATGAAATCACTTAAAGTCGTTTTTCTTCCACACCTTGGAAGAACCTTTCCTTTAATTAAACCTTTGAACCGGCGGTGAGGGAGAAGAATTAAAACGGTTTAAGTTTGAAAGAAACATGAGGGCTTTGAGAAGACCACAAAGAGGAGCAAGAGAGGATTGAAGCTAATTCTGGCTTCTAGACGCGATCATGCCATTGCTCTGTTGAATGGCTAGCCACTTGTAGCAATTTGGTCGAGTATGACTAGCAGCTCCACAATGATGACAGAGATGTTGCTTCTTCTGTTTAGGCTTTTGAGAGTTAGCCTTCTTAGCCCTAGGGTTTCTAGCATCTTTCTTATCTTGTTTAAGGGGTGCTCCTAAGATAGATTTACCCTTGTCTAAGTTCTCACTAGCTAATTCAGTTTTATCATTAGTGTTCTCAATTTTAGTGTTATTAGCAGGAGAAACAAAAACAGTAGCACTAGTAGAGGCAATATGAGAGGAAGAAAGACCATACCCTAAACCTGTTTGATCCGAAGTAGATTTCTGAATGCTGAGCATCTCATCAAGCTTTGCACTTGAAGTTCTCTCCAATTGAGCTTTGACTTGAAACAACTCTGCTTCAAGCTTCTTGGTCTTCTCAGCCAAGAAATTGTTCTCAAATCTCAGTGCACCAATCGTTTGATTAGCTTTATCAAACTTTGTGAAAAGCTCCTCACAATCAAGTTCCACATCACTGAACTTCTTAGTGGCCAGCCTATACAATTTCTCATGCTTCTCAAAGAGCTTGTAAAGCTTTTCATAGGCTGTATGGATATCATCTTGATCATCCGTCTTCTCAAATTTAGATTCCACCAATTCTTCTTCTTCGTCCACTTCTTCAATAATCCCTTCAATAGGATTGACTGTGGCAGTGAAGGCATTCAAAATTCCGTCATCCTCATTGTCAGAATCATCTTCAGGCTCAGTGTCACTTAAGGTTGCAGCAAGTGCCTTACTCTTCCTAATGCTCTTGAGATATGTGGGGCATTCATGCTTCATGTGACTGAATCCATGACATCCAAAACACTTTGGTCTTGCAGGAATAGTGTACTAACCACCATCCTTAGCATCCTTTTTCCCTTTGTCTTGCCCCTTAGACTGAAAAGAACTGAATTGTCTGTGGTCCTTATCGAAGCTCCTCCCATTGGCATTCTTTATAAACTTCTTGAACTGCCTTGTAATGTAGGACTTCATCTTAGAATCTTCATCATTGGAAGACTCATCTGTGTCACTGCTCTCTGCCTTCAAGGCCATGCTTTTGCCTTTACCCGACTTGCCAATTCTAGATAATCCTAGCTTGTAGGTCTACAAGTTTCCAACTAGTTCAGTCAAAGGAATCTTGTCAATAGCCTTTAATTCCTCTATTACCGAAATCTTTGCATGGAATCTCTCGGGTAGGGATCTAAGCACTTTCCTTACAATCTTGGGTTCAGGAATGGTTTTCCTAAGATTGAAGGCTGAGTTCACTATGTCCTTGAGCTTGGCATAGAACTCATCGATTGACTCATCCTCCTTCATCTTTATTTCTTCAAAGCTTGTAGTGAGCCTTTGAAGCTTTGAATCCTTGACAGCCTTTGTGCCCTCATAGGTTGTCTGGAGAAAGGTCCATGCTTCATTTGCAGTTTCTGGAGAGGATATCTTCTTAAAGTCCTCATTGGTGACAGCACTAAATAAGGCATTCAATGCTCTGCAGTTGAAGTTTGCCGCCTTGATCTTTGCTTCATCCCAATCGACCGATGCTTCTTTTGGCTTGGTCTAGCCAATCTCTACAACTTGCCACACCTTCTCATCTAAGGACTGTAAGAAAGCTCTCATGCGTACTTTTCAGTATGCATAATTAGTGTGATTAAATAAAGGAGGTATGATTAATGACTGTCCTCTATCCATGATAAACAGGGGTCAATTGATCAACACAGCAAAGATTAATCCTAATTAGAGTGTGCCTGTTCTGATACTACTTGATAGGCCACAAACGTATCGACTTCTTGTAATTAAACCAATTAATTAATTAGCCAAGTTATTAATTAATCAATTTAACATGCAAACGCGTGGTAGCACAAACAAATCACCAATAAACTAATTATGCAGCGGAAAATAAATGATACGGTGATTTGTTTACAAATAGGGAAAAACTTGACGGCAAAAACCCCACCGGGTGATTTTCAGGTCACCACTCCTGAAACTCCACTATTATCACAACAAGCGGTTACAAGTAAAGGAATCCCAAGTACCTTACCAACCTACAGTTAAACCCTTATCCCAATACCCAATTGGACTTGTTTTGTAGTGACAGTTCTCCCTTTTGATGCATAGCTCCTAAGTATGTGACTAACCAATTGCGCAGATCTCAGTACGCGACTTCAATCACCAACTAGAAAGAGTTGTTGGCTGCAAAGTTCTTTAGTTCATCTACGATGAAGATAAAGAAGATACTTGGTCACAAAACCCAAAGGTACACATACACAGCAACTTCTTCAGAAGAGATGAATTAGGGTAAAACTTTGTCTTCGATCACAATTTGCTTGAACAAAGTTTGCTCAATGCTTGTGAAACTTGTGAACACTTTGACGGCCTTTAAAATAATCCTTTTATATGCCTAGGGTTAGAAGAAAAGAAGGCCCAAAAGCATATCCACGGATCCCAAGAAATCAGTTCAGAAAAATCTGATTTTATAAATCTCGACAGATAGAAGCTATTGAGCAGCTATCGAGAAGGTGTCGAGTTTTAATGAATCTACACTTTTTCAGCTTGTTTCTTAGATAGACTTGATGACTTTAACACTTGATCTTGAAACTCTGTTTCTTGAAATATTAAAAACATCTAGAACTTGTAATTGACAAGTTGAGTGTATTTTGTCAAAGGATTAGCCAATTACATAAAAAGAATGACATATGTTCTTAACAAGTGAACCACATATGTCCTAACAAACCAAATCAAGATGGCTCCTAAAGATACGATCAAAACCACTTTCACTACCAAATTGGGAATCTATTGTTACACGATAATGTCGTTTGACCTCAAGAATGCTAGGGTAACCTACCAAAGGATGGCTACGACCTTGCTACATGATATGATGCATAATAAGGTAGATGTGTATGTTGATGATATGATAGTGAAATCCAAGGATAACGAGAACCACACCACAAACTTGAGGAAGTTATTCGAGAGGATTAAAGAATACATACTGAGATTGGACGCACAAAAGTGCACCTTTGGAGTAACCGCTAGAAAGTTATTAGGGTTCCTAGTGAGTGATAGAGGGATAGAAGTTAACCCATCCAAGATCAAAGCCATATTGGAGATGTCTCCACCCAAAAATAAGAAAGCGATCAAGGGTGATAGGCCACAAATTGAATGACCCCTTGTGATTAAACCAATTAATTAGTTAGCCAAGTTATTAATTAATCAATTTATCATGCAATTGCGTCGAAGCACAAACAAATCACCAAATAACTAAATATGCAGCAGAAATTAAATAACACGGTGATTTGTTTACGAATGGAGAAAAACCTCGCGGCAAAAACCTCACCGAGTGATTTTCAGGTCACCACTCCCAAAACTCCACTATTATCAAATCAAGCAGTTACAAGTAAAGGAATCCCAAGTACCTTACCAACCTACAGTTGAACCCTTACCCTAATACCCAATTGGACTTGATCTGTAGTGACAATTTCCCTTTTGATGCACGACTCCCAAGTACGTGACTAACCAATGTGTGGATCCCAGTACGCGACTTCAAAACACCAACTAAGGAGGAGAGGTTGGCTGCAAAGTTCTTCAGTTCATTCTACACGATGAAGATCAGGAAAATGCTTGGTCATAAAACCCTTTGGTGCAAATACACAGTAACTTCTTTAGAGAAGATGAACTAGGTCAAGAAACTCGTCTTTGATCATAATTTGCTTGAACAAAGATTGCTCAATGCTTTTTCAACTTGTGTACAATTTGACGGCTCTTAAAACGATCCTTTATATGTTTAGGGTTAGAAGAAAAGAATGCCCCAAAAGCATATTCATAGATCCCAAGGAAATCAGATCAGAAAATATGATTTTATAAATCTCGACAGATAGCAGGTGTCGAGGTAGCTATCAAGTAGGTGTCGAGTTTTAATGAATTTGCACTTCATCTTGCTTTTTCTTGGACAGACTTGATGACTTCAACACTTGATGTTGAAACCTTGTTTCTTGAAGTATTAAAAACACCTAGAATTACCCAATTACAAGTAGAGTGCGTTTTGTCAAAAGATTTAGCCAATTTACATAAATAAGCAACATATGTTCTTAACAAGTGAAAACACATATGTTCTAACAATCTCCCCCTTTGGCAATCCATGACAAAACCACAACAAACAAATGAACATATGGGAGAAGTCATAAATCACTCAATTCATATTCACTTGTTGAATAGAATAAAATCTATCCTAACACAAACTCTTGAAAAACTTTGCAAGAAGAGAGTTTATGGCAAGTAGACTTTGACAACCTGTATTTCTGAAACACTTTAAACAAAACTTATCAAGGCATCTTGTGTGAAACAGAAATAATAGATTGCATACAAGTATAATGAACATGTGTATAAAGATAGAGAAGAAATAACACATGGAGAGAGATGTGAAAGAAACATACATCCACATATAGAGAGAAAATAAGTACAATGTACGTAAAACTGGTCAAAAGACCTCATATACAAGATCAATGTATCTATAAAGAATAGAAAAGAAAAGATACATCAAAATCTCACTACATCCCTCAAAAATCCTCAAAAATATCAATACTCCCCCTATCAAAAATGTCCTATACTAACTCTCCCCCTAAGATGACTACTCTCATAACCCAAAACTACTCCCCCTTTTTGTCACGAGTGACAAAGGGTAAAGTGTCATGTAGACATCTCATCAGTAGAGCTAGCATCTTCATTATCATCATCCTGAGAGTTTGAAGCCGCTGGAGAAGGTGGTGAAGGAGTAGCCTCTGGAGCAAAACCACCCATGGTCGCCTGCTGTCGTGCAATACGACCAACATGAACATTTACCTGATACAACTCAGAGGAGAGTGTATCGAGGCGAGCATCCATGCACTGCAGCTGCACCATGATGTCTCCAAGAGATACATCACCTGTAGAGGAAGAAGGAACAGATGTAGGTGAAGCAGATCTAGATGGAGCTGAACGGGAGGGAGGAGTGGAATCCATCTGTCACAACCTAAACTGAGCCTCACTACGTTTTATGGTAGCAGCATCTGTGGCACATATGTGTGTGAAGTAGTCGGACACAGGAAAGGAAATAGAAAAATGGCATAAAATCCTTGTGATAGCGGAAGGAAAGATGAGCTTATCACGGGACGCCGAATCAAGATGAACATCTATGATAAAAAGAATAAAGGGAGAAGGAAAATCTATAGTAAGATGCTCTAAAAGAGATAACAAAAATCAAGCACGAGGCTCTGTGATGTAGTTGTAGTGAGAGAGTGGATGGAGTACAAAAGTCATCACCATGTTAAGAAATCTAGGACCTTTAGCAAAAGGCCTACATGATGTGTACTGATGCTCACCCCAATCAGCTGAGCGCTGACAAAAAGCAGAAATGAGCTTATCTTTGGACACAATCCTCAGACCCTCACAGGAAGGATAGTCAGGAAAATCTATCCTAGGAACCCTAAGCACATCCGTAACTAACTGCGGTGTGACAGGGATGCGCGTACCTCGAACGCGAGTGAAAAAGAGAGGTACTGAACGATCTACCCCGTGCATATTGGAGTAAAACTCCTGAATTAGCATGAGAGGGCAAGTGATCAGGACGTCACACAGTGACTCCCATCCCCTACTGTGAATGACAGAGGGAAGGTCAGTTTGACAAAGTCCACCAAAATGACTTGGCGTTTCAAATGAACACCTCGTCGAGAAAAGTTCTCCAAAAATGCCTTGTGGGCATCTCCATCATGGAACCGAAGGTTAAGAGGAGTAGAATCAGAGGAAGAGGAAGCTCCAGAACGCAGAGGGTTCCGAGTCGGAGTGGATTTACGTTTGGGTGCCATAGACACTAACATAGAGCACACATTTAAATGCATGTAAATATCATTCTAATGCACATGAAATGCAATGTATGACATTTTGAAAACATTTAAGTGAAAACCCAACCCAAAATTTCAAGAAAAACTCATTAATTTTGAAAAACCCTAAAACTTTCCAAAAATCCCAAAACCTAAGTTTCAAAACATGAAATGCATGAGAAAGGAAGGGAAATAAGATCTTACCAAGTGATTGAAACCAAGGGAAGACCGAAAATCAAGTGGGTTTGAATATTTGAGTGAGAAAAGGGTGTTTGGGAGAGGAATTGCCTTGGACAGATCGAGAGAGATTGAGTGAAATGATAGAAAAATCACGACTGAGCTTAAATAGACACCTTAGTAAATCTCGACAGCTGAGGTGTCAAGAGGTATCGAGGATGCTGTCGAGTAAGGTATAAAGGAAATGGCCGTCGACAGTTGAAGGTATCGAGAGGTGTCGAGGTATAAGAACCAATTTCAAAGAATAGAAGCTCCATCGACCAATTAGGTATCGAGGAGGTATCGAGGAGACATGGACTTTCTCGATCGATCCATCAGGTGTCGAGACAGGTGTCGAGATTGTGATAAGAAAAGGCTTGAGAAGCTCGATAGATAACTAGGTATCGAAGAGGTGTCGAGGAGGTGTTGAGCCAGCAGTTAAAAGCAATTCTTCGAGAAGTGAAAAACACAGCCATGAATGCAATCCAACATACACCTCAACCATTGATCCAATCAACATATAAAGCTCTCAAAATCATCTTTCAACAAAGAATTAAGCACATGGATCCTCAAAAACACACACACACACACACACACACACACACACACACACACACACACAACAAGTCTAACCAATTTTATTTTTCAAAAATAAGTTAAGACAGTTTAGTGAGCATACATTAGCACATGTAAAACCTGTGATGGCCAAATCACATTGTACTTGCACATGTATTAATAGTAGCAAAGAATATTGCGTGTTGTGTGTGAAAAACATCGCAAGATTGATATGTGTATACATGTTATGACGATCTGAGATATGAGAAAATAACTTTAACTCACACACAATCATAACTGTTTGATGGGTACTATCACCTTCGAGGTACATCCTATAACTCCCACATCTCCTAGAATACACGCTTATAACCATATTTAAAGCATTTTTAATCTTTTTACCTTTTATTTTATTTGCATATTTTCTTTTAACCATATCATGCATTGGCATATAAAGAGAGAAAAGAAATACTCATGATGTTAAGCATTTGACACTGCACTTTTGCTATGCCGAAACATACGGGTGTCTTTGACACTACACTTTTGCTATGCCGAAGCATACATGTGTCATATTATGATTGGCGGGCAACAGTGGTGAGATGGTTATTTATGCATTTCTTTTAGGATTTTCTAGTCCTACCCGTCAAAAAGAGTGATATGAATGTTAAGCTTTAAGAGATAACTTAATCTTACTCATCACAAACAAGAGCCATAAACTCACTTACTTAGTTGTGCATAGAGATGCTCATCTAAGCTACAAGAGATACAAAGTTTAAAAAACTTTGTTTCAATGGCCATCCAAAGTACACAAGTACCAAAGTACACAAAACACAAGTACCAAAGTACTTGTGTACTTTGGTACACAAGTACCAAAGTACACAAAACACACACTATTTTTGTATTTTTCTGATTTTTCAAATTTTTTTTATATTTTTATATTAAAAACAAAATAAAAAAAACTGAAAGTACACATACAAAAACATGTTAAACAAAGCAAAGTATAAAACTAGATGTAAATGCATGAGGAAGAGGGACAAGAGAAGGAGATCAATCCATGGAGATGACACCAATGTTTTGACGAAGGAATTTAAAACGTTTGCTGTCAAGAGGTTTGGTGAACAAGTCAGCCTTCTGATCATCAGTGTGGATAAACTCAAGAGTGAGAGTACCATCTTCGACAAGCTCCCTAATGAAGTGATGTTGAATCTCTATGTGTTTGGTTCGAGAATGCTGAACCGGGTTCTTAGAGATATTTATGGCACTAGTATTGTCACAGTAAATAGTGAAATGCTCTTGACAAATACCATATTCATGAAGGAGTTTTTGCATCCAGAGGAGTTGGGTGCAACAACTACCGACAGCGATGTATTCAGCTTCTGCAGTGGATAAAGAGATGGAGTTCTCCTTTTTGCTCATCCAAGAGACAAGATTGTTACCCACATAAAAACAACCCCCCGAAGTACTCTTTCTATCATCAACATTACCAGCCCAATCAGCATCAGAGTACCCAGCTAAGACACCATTAGTGTCCTTGCTATACCATACACCGAACTCAGCAGTGGTTTTGACATACTTTATAATTCTTTTTAAAGCAGTCATGTCGGATTCTTTGGGATTAGCCTGATATCTAGCACACACTCCAACACTGTAACTAATGTCAGGTCTACTAGTAGTAAGGTAAAGAAGACTACCTATCATGCTTCTATAAAGAGAGGGGTCAACACTCTTACCTAACAAGTCTACAGTGAGTTTAACATTTGGGCTCATAGGGGTTCTAACAGAACTAGCAGATTCCAAACCAAACTTTTCACAAGATTCTTAGCATATTTAGATTGAGAAAGGAATATACCTGAATCTTGTTGGCGAATCTGCAATCCTAGGAAGTGAGTCAACTCTCCAATCATACTCATCTCGAACTCGGCTTGCATGAGTTTTGAGAAGCTATGAGCAAGTTCATCTTTAGTCGACCCAAAGATGATATCATCAACATAGACTTGAGCAACCATCAACTCACGATCTTCCTTTTTGATGAAGAGAGTTTGATCAGCCTTTCCGCTTGTGAACCCATGTAACACCAGATATTGTGTGAGTCTATCATACCAGGCTCTAGGAGCTTCCTTCAACCCATAAAGTGCCTTTTTAAGGTACATCACATGATCCAGAAAGTGTAGATCAATGAATCCTTTTGGTTGAGCCACATAGACATCCTCTTTGAGTAACCTATTTAAGAAGGCAGTCTTTACATCCATTTGATAGAGTTTGAAATTCAGCTGACATGCTAGGGCAAGCAGAATTCTAATTGACTCCATTCGGGCAACTGGAGCAAATGTTTCATATAGTCTACTTCTTCCAATTGTGAGTATCCTTGAGCCACAAGTCGAGCCTTGTTGCGAATCACATTGCCTTCTTCATCAGTCTTGTTGCGGAATATCTACTTTGTACCGATGATGTGCTCACCTTCTGGTCTAGGTACTAGAGTCCAAACATTATTCCTCTGAAATTGAAGTAGTTCATCATGCATTGCTTTAACCCAACTTCATCTTATAATGCTTCCTCAAATTTCTTGGATTCAACCTGTGAAAAATAGCAAGAATAAGACACAAAGTTAGCAACACATTTATCAACTGTACGTTTCCTTAATGTGAGTTCATTCATGTTTCCCACAATAAGTTCAGGAGGATGATTTAATTTGATTCTAGAGGAGGGTCCTTTTTCTTCATGAGACTCAGAATCTGGTGAAGTAGGAGCATCTACAGAGTCTTCCACAATACTGGGAGTACTTGGGAACACAGGTTCTGGTTCAACAATATCTTGAACTTCCCTGGGCTCAGGAGGAAGAATTTCTTTAGAGAGTTCCTTAATGCCTTTCTCAGAACTGGAATCTGAAGACTCATCAATGACGACATTTACTGTTTCCATTTCCTTCAAAGTTCTCTTGTTGTATACCCGATAAAACTTGCTTGTAGACGAGTATCCTAGAAATATGCCTTCATCGCTTCGAGAGTCAAACTTTCCCACATTCTCTCTATCCTTAAGAATGAAGCAAGTACTTCCAAATATCCTGAAATACTTCACATTTGGCTTTCTTCCTTTCCATAACTCATAAGGAGTCTTTTTGGTACTGGGTCTGGAGTACACCCTATTAACTGTATGACATGCAGTGTTTACGGCTTCTCCCCATAAGTTTTGAGCCACATCTTTGTTATGCAACATGGCTCTGGCCATCTCTTGAATAACCCTATTCTTTCTTTCTACCACACCATTTTGCTGAGGCGTAATAGGAGTAGAGAATTCTTGAGATATACCTGATCTTATGCAGAAAGACTCCATGTATGAGTTCTCGAATTCTTTACCATGGTCACTTTGAATTCGATCAATCTTTAAGCTCTTTTCATTCTGCAATCTTGTGCACAAAGCCTTAATGTGCTCAGGAGCATTAGACTTGGATCGGAGTAAGATGACCCAAGTGTATCTAGTGAAGTCATCTACCACAACCATGATGTATCTCTTACCACTAAGAGACTCGGCTTTGGTTGGACCTATAAGATCTAAATGCAAAAGCTCTAATGGTCTGGAGGTAGCTGATGTCTGAGTGCCCAGATGCTTAGCTTTCGTCTGTTTCCCAAGCTGACATGGTCCACACACCACATTGCTCATTCTACTAAGTTTCGGTATCCCCAAGACTGATTCATGCTTAGATACAATGGATAGATGCTTGTAACTAGCATGTCCCATTCGTTAATGCCATAGATCTTCATTAGGCAAACGAATGCTATTGCACACTATATCGGCATCAGGAACCAATCCATAGCAGTTGTCCAGAGTGCGAACCCCACTAATGAGCTTCTTTCCAGACTTATCTATGACAAGACACTTTCCCTTTGAGAATAGCACCATGACGTCTTGATCACATATCTGACTTATGCTTAATAGGTTCACCTTTAGACCTTCTACATAAAGAACATTTGCAATGTCTAGCAGTCCTGGTAGAGATATAATTTCTTTCCCTTTTATCTGTGATTGCTTCCATCACCAAAAGTCACATTACCACCTTTCTTAGGCTCAAAGATCTTAAAGAGAGATCGATCTCCAGTCATGTGTCTTGAGCAACCACTGTCAAGATACCATAGACATATATCCATTACTTTGAATGCAGACTTCATCATGAAACACACTTCATGCTTAGATGACAAATCAGAGGGAATGGTTCTTTCACTCAACTACCTTTGATGAGCTAAGCCTTTAACTTTTACTCTTCTCAGACGAACTCCTTTGCACATTTTCATTTTGAGACAGTCTAGTTTCTTCTTAGCCAAACTGAGATCCTTTCCAATACTCATTATAAAAGAATTCAAATAACTTTTAGACTTGTATTTTCTGAGACACTCAAACAAATAGTGATTAGAAAAACAAGATGTATTTGAAAACAAGGATCTCTTCAAGCCGGTTATAGCCATGACAACAAGGGTCAATGGATCAACACAGCAAAGATTAAACATAATCAGAGTGTGCTGCTCTAATACCACTTGATAGGCCATAAACTAAATGACCCCTTGTGATTAAACAAATTAATTAGTTAGCCAAGTTATTAATTAATCAATTTATCATGCAATTGCGTGGAAGCATAAACAAATCACCAAATAACTAAATATGCAGCAGAAATTAAATGACACGATGATTTGTTTACGAATGGGGAAAAACCTTGTGGCAAAAACCCCACCGGGTGATTTTCAGGTCACCACTCTCGAAATTCCACTATTATCAAATCAAGCGGTTACAAGTAAAGGAATCCCAAGTACCTTACCAACCTACAGTTGAATCCTTACCCTAATACCCAATTGAACTTGATCTGTAGTGACAATTTCCCTTTTGATGCACGGCTCTCAAGTACGTGACTAACCAATGCATGGATCCTAATACGCAACTTCAAAACATTGACTAAGGAGGAGAAGTTGGCTACAAAGTTCTTCAGTTCATCCTACACGATGAAGATCAGGAAGATGCTTGGTCACAAAACCCTTTGGTGCAAATACACAGCAACTTCTTCAGAGAAGATGAACTAGGTCAAGAACTTCGTCTTTGATCACAATTTGCTTGAACAGAGATTGCTCAATGCTTTTTCAACTTGTGTATAATTTGACGGCTCTTAAAACAATCCTTTTATATGTTTAGGGTTAGAAGAAAAGAAGGCCCAAAAGCATATTCACGGATCCCAAGGAAATTAGATCAGAAAATCTGATTTTATAAATCTCAACAGATAGCAGGTGTCGAGATAGCTATCGAGCAGGTGTCGAGCTTTAATGAATTTGCACTTTAGCTTGTTTTTTCTTGGACAGGCTTGATGACTTCAACACTTGACCTTGAAACCTTGTTTCTTGAAGTACTAAAAACACCTAGAACTACCCAATTACAAGTAGAGTGCGTTTTGTCAAAGGATGTAGCCAATTTACATAAATAAGCGACATATGTTCTTAACAAGTGAAAACATATATGTCCTAACAAAGGGTTTCTTGGGTTAACTACAATACATTAGTCAATTCATTACCAAGCTCACCTCCACTTGTGAGCCCATCTTTAAACTCCTAAGGAAGAATGAACCACACACATGGAATGATGAGTGCCAAAAAGCTTTTGAACTTGTCAAGGAATATCTCCTCCACCTACCTATCCTAGTGCCTCCACAACATGGAAAACCTTTACTCGTATACCTTTCCATCATAGGGGATGCAATTGGAAGTATGTTTGCACAAGAAGATAATGAGAAGAAGAGGGTAATATATTACTTAAGCATGAGATTCCATGATTACGAGACTAGATACACTCCCATAGAAAAGTCATGCTTCACACTTGTTTAGGCTATACAGAAATTGAGGCATATCGTAGGGTGGCAAGAATAGACCCATTGAAGTACCTCTTTGAGAAACCCGTTTTGAGTGGAAGATTGTCAAGGTGGTTAGTCTTATTGGTAGAATTCGATTTGAAGTATGTGACTAGGAAAACTACCAAGGGAAGTGTCGTGTCAGATTTTTGTGCCGAGAATCCTATAGAGGGTGTTAGGACATATGTGTTTCACTTGTTAAGAACACATGTCATTCTTTTATGTAATCGGCTAATCCTTTAACAAAACACACTTTACTTGTAATTGGGTAGAACTAGGAGTTCTTAATACTTCAAGAAATAAGGTTTCAAGATAAAGTGTTAAAATAATTCAAGTTTGTCCAAGAAACAAGCTGAATAGTGCAAATTCATTAAAACTCGACAGTTGCATCTATCGAGCTTAAGAAAGCTGTTTCAACCCTGTGTGCTCGACACCTGCTCGACGGCTTTTTGATAGCTCTTATCTGTCGAGGTTTAAGAATTTCAAAATTCTGATTTGATTTTCTTGGGATTTGTGAATGTGTCTTTAGGCATTCTTTTCTCCTAAACCTAGACATATAGAGGATTATTTTAAGGGCCGTCAGAGAGTACATAAGTTGCATAAGCATTGAGAAAACTTTGCTCAAGCAAATTTTGACCGAAAACAGAGTTTGGCCCTAGTTCATCTCTTCTAAAGAAGTTGCTGTGTTTGTACACCATAGGGTTTTGTAACCAAACATCTTCTTGATCTTCATTGTGTGGATGAACTGAAGAACTTTGCAGTCAATCATCTTTTCTAGTTGGTGATTGAAGTCGTGTACTGAGATCTGCGTAATTGGTTAGTCACGTACTTGGGAGCCGTGCATCAAAAGGAGAAATTGTCACTACAGAACAAGTCCAATTGGGTATTGGGGTAAGGTTTCAACTGTAGGTTGATATAAGGTACTAAGATTCCTTTACTTGTAACCGCTTGTTGTGATAATAGTGGAATTTCGGGAGTGGTGACCTTAAAATCATCCAGTGGGGTTTTTGCTGTATAAATTTTTCTCATTTGTAAACAAATTACCATGTCAATTTATTTTCCACTGCATAATTTAGTTATTGGTGATTTGTTTGTGCTACTATGCACTTTGTATGTTAATTTTATTAATTAATAAACTTGGGTAATTAATTAATTAATCCATCACAAGGGGTCAATACATTTTTGGCCTATCAGAAGGGGAGGATGGTAAGGAGGATTTTCCGAATGAAGACATTTTGGATGTTGAATTAGGGGTATGGAAAATGTACTTTGATGGAGCCGTAAACCAATATGAAAATGGGATAGGGATACTCTTGATCACTCCCGAGGGATCTCACATACCTTTGGCAATCAAATTGAACTTTGAAGCAGCTAACAACATGGCTGAATATGAAGCTTACATCACTGGAATGGAAGCTCTTCAGCCGAAGTCTTTGGGGACTCAACTTTGGTTATAGCCCAAGTGAAAAGGCTATGGAAAATGAAGGAAGAACACTTAAAGCCCTATCAACAAAACCTAGAGGACTTGACCAAGACCTTTGACAAGATTGAGTACATAATCATCCCTAGAGCTCAGAATCAATTTGCAGATGCCTTAGCTACTTTAGCCTCCATGGTTGAAATACTCGAGGGAGTATGGACACGACCCTTAGAGATCAAACAAATTTATGAAGAAGTGCACAAAAGGAAGTCTGAAGCTTTAATAATGGCCATAGAGGAAGAGGAAATTCCGTGGTACTAGGACATCATGATTTTTCTTGGAACTAAGGGCATATCTGGATGGTGCCGATGAGATAACATCGTTTCACTAGGACGATGGCAACTCAATACATCCTATATAGAGGATGACTCTATAGAAGGTCAATGGCGGTGTACACCTTCGTTGCTAGAAGAAAGAGGATAATGAAAGAAGTTCATCAAGAAATTTGTGGCTTTCATATGAATGGAAGAATGTTAGCCAAGAAAATCCTACAGGTAGGGTACTACTGGAATACAAAGGAGATTGATTGCATGGACTATATGAAGAGCTGCCATGATTGGCAAACGCACGCCAACTTGAATTATGTTCCACCTAGTGAGTTGTACAGCATGATCTCTCCATGGTCATTCTCGGTTTGGGGCATAGATGTGATTGGCATAATAACTCCTAAGGTTTCTAACGGGCATGAGTACATTTTAGTGGCAATTGACTACTTCACTAAGTGGGTGGAAGTAGCGTCTTACTCCATGTTGAAGGCTAAGCATGTGGCTTAGTTCTTTGTAAACAACATCAATGTTGGTTTAGGGTGCCCCAAGAGATCATTTCTGATAATGGTTCTCATTTTGAAGGCAAAGTCCGAAGGGTCATGGAAGAATATGACATTGAGCACCACAAGTCTTCACCATATCTACCATAAACTAATGGGGCCGTAGAAGCAACCAATAAGAATGTGAAGAATATCATAGCCAAGATGGTAGTGACATACAAAAATTGGGCCAAGAAACTTCTGTTTGCCCTATGAGGTTATAGAACTTCTATCTGAGCATTGACTAGGGCAACACCTTACTCTTTGGTTTATGGTACTGAGGCAGTGCTTCCTATTGAGGTGGAGATACAACCTTTGAGAGTATTGGTAGAGACTAAGGTCCTAGAAAAGGATTAGGCTAAGGCGAGATAGGAACAATTGGCTTTGATAGATAAGAACAGAGCTAGGGCACAATACCATGAATAAGGATACCAAAAAATGATTGTTAGAGCATTCAACAAGAAAGCGAAACCAATTTTCTCAAAAAAAAAAAAAAAAAAAAAAAAAGAAAGCGAAACCAAGAAACCTTAAAGAAGTGGACTTGGTCCTAAAGGTGCTTAGAGATGAGACTTTTGATTCAAGAGGAAAAATGATGCCTAGGTGGTTTGGGCCTTTTATCATAAGAAGATCATATTTGGGGGTGCTACAATAATCATAGATTTGGATGGGGAAGAGATGCTTCACCCCATTAACATGGATAGGCTTCGGAAATACCACATTAAAAAAAAAAAAAAAAAAAAAAGCTTGCCAGGTTGAAAATTCGAAAAGACGGCCTAGACAAAAATTAAGGCAAAAGAACCCCACTAGATTGAAAACCCAAAAGAGCGATCTAGGAAAAAGTTAAGGGAAAAGACCATGGGCATGGCGAAAATTCCTCAAAGGACATCATGGACAAAAATTACATAGCAAAGGTAAAAGAAAAAAGAAAAAAAAAAAGAAAAAAAAAAGAGAGAGATGACAATAAGCAAAGATAATAAAAAAGGGAAATTCTCTCATTGCTCAAATTAAAGGATAATAAGTTTGTTTTCATAGGGGATTTGGAACATTCCAATCCTTTATTAAATTCAAAAACAAAAACATGAGAATCGTAAAAGTGTAGAAAAGTAAAAAATGGGGCATATTAAGGCGGTCACTTAGTCCTTCTTATCTTCTTGCTAGTCTTCATATTAGCCTTTTCATCCTTCAAAATCTACTTCATGTCGTTCGCCAACCATTGCTTGTAGCTTCAGTGGGGTAGATATATTTGGGAGGAACAATTTCTTTCGTCAACCTATGACGTGGCCAAGCTTCACTAATCCTACCTAAGATCCTATTGGTGAACACTGCGGTGTGGAAGGCACCCTCATCATCAGGAGCTCCTTGACGCTTTCCAAATTGCCTTGAGATACAACAAGTGGAGTAGTAAGAGCAGTAACAAAGCCCAACTAAAGTCATATAATGATCCTTGCAGCAACTATGGACCATGCTTGAGATATGCCACCATTTCACAACCCACTGAATGTCGGTCTCCTTTAGGCGACCCATAAGCTCCATATAGGCTTCAAAACCTAGGACATCTTGAAGTTGGCGATCCTTAAGGTGCCTAGAAAGGTAGGTATTAAGGAGTACAGTAGAAGGATGAAGCAACCGAAACCTCTCTTGTAGCCAAATTTGAACAAAAAAAAAAAAAAGAGGAGAGAAGAGAGGGAGAAAATAAAAAAGAAGAGAGAGAGAAAAAAAAGAGTGGAGAGCATGAGTGAAAAAAATAAATAAAGATACAAAGATGAAAGGCGATATAAGGTGCCTCGATGGGTTGAAAACCACAAGGCAATCCATGCAAAATTATAGGAATCCCACTAGGTTGAGAACGTAGGCAAAAGTTAGGGATTATAGTTGAAGAAGAAGAGGGCTTCCTGCAATGAAGCTTGTTTCCTTCCTTTGAAAAGGCATCCAATCCATTGAGAGTTTCCACCAAGATCAAGCCCACTAGATTACCTCTCTTTAGCTCATAAGCTACCATGCACATTCGAAGATCCACACAATATGACTATTGGACCAAGAAATACCTTACAAGGGCACATAGGCAAAAGGCACGAAGGTAGTACGATCGTGGCCTCTCACCCTTAGGAAGGCTCGAATCGGAAAAGTAATCAAAGACAATCCTAAGGTTGAGTTTATCAAAGACACACCACCTATTGGATGTGGTTTTAGGGATGCCCAACACAACTTGCAGCAAAGAGGAAGATCTCCACCCATGGTAGGAAAGATAAGATTATCAATCTCCAGTTCGCCCATGATAGCAACAAATTCCTCAATAGTGGGGCATAATTCTATTCCATTGAAGTGGAATACATGCCGAGAAGGAACCTAATAGTTAGGAGTAGCACGAAAAAGTGGTTCATCCACCCTAATTTAATGGTAAGGGAAGATTCAAGAAATGCTAAAAGGAGCAATAGAATCCTTGAAATCGGGACCAAGCTTCCTAATCCAAGTAGAGACATCAAGAGGAGTGTTTTCTACCATTAGGAGACCTTAAAAAAGTGTTCTCTAGGTTGGAAATATGTTGGTGAGGGATTCGAACTCAAACGACTACTTTTATACCTAAGTAAGTTGGCTAGGGTTTTTTTGATTCGTGGCCCACATATGCAGGATTAACCCTATGTACGCAAAGTCAAAGCTGTGTACGCAAGCTCATTTTCATGTACACATGACGCTTGGCAGAAGCCCATGTTCTCTTGTTTTGAGCAAATTTTTTCCTACTCCCAAACATTTCTAGGGTTCTTGTGACTTAAAGAATCATTCAAGACATGTTCCAAGCACAAGATTGCAGGCATCAAAGCAAATTTATATAGAAGCATACAATTTATCATTATCTTGTAAATTAAGTGCTAAATTCCAATCAAAAGGATAAATGTAAAAAGATGTTCTTAAATGCAATCCTTTGTCTCAAACCAAACCCAAATTTTTGCTAAAGGGAATTAAAAAAAAAAAAAACATTAAAAGAAAAAGTTGTGTGTTGTTTGTTGTATATATACTGTGATTGCAGGTAATCAATGGTACCGCCTCTTCCTTGGCTGGTAGCTAGGAATTGCCTTCGAATCCTCCTTCTCGCTACCATCATCATCATCATTGTCATCATTGCCACCGCCTGGGTGGGCCACTCCTCTAGGACCATATAGCTCCCTCGAGTAGTTGGTCACCTCCAACTTAAGATTCCCTGCCAGCCATACCAAGTCCTCATGCTCTTGGATAGTGGGCTACAATTTGAAGATAGAAGGGTTAGTGACTGAAACAAGAAGAGAAATTTGGCAAAAAGAAAGGACAAAGGGAAGAAAGAACTCACCACTCGAGTGTTGGGAGGGAAAGGATAGCCCATGACATTGGGGTTACAAGGCATGACACACTCCTGAGCAAAGCCATTCGGGCCATAAGTATAGACTGTCCAAGGGATATGTGGAGGATCAATGGGCTCACCGGCGGTCCCCCCTATTACAATTCCCCACATTAGGAGTCATGACAAACAAATAAAAAAGAGAGAGAAGAAGTATAAGAGTTTGAGCATATACTTGAACAGTAAGAAAAGACATGAGGTGAGTGATGTTGAACTCCCCATAGTCTAACCCCTCAACAAGCCGCTCAACATAGGAAACACCACTCCCCCATGAGTTGTATTCATCATCAGTTATGGAGTGTGGGGCAAGCATGAACTCAGGTGGATCCATCAAAATTAGTGGGTCATCCCTACCCACCAACTGGCACCTCACAATCTCTACCAAATATAAAGCCCTCAAACCTGCTCCTTCAAAGGTTAGGTAATCTTTGAAGCAATAAGAGCAGCAGGCTCCAAGTCTTGAGAAGCTAGAAAGGGCTGCCCGGCCTATAGGGCCTAGTATGCCTATAAAGGCACAAGGTTAGGAGAAGGATATTCTTAAAGGTAATGTAAGAAGAAGCACAAAAAACCAAAAATCTTAAAATTTACCTCATCTGAAGTTAACCCTGCAAGATATACCCTCACTTGGGGAAAATCCCTCAGAATTAGGTTGGTGCATGGAGTTATGAGGCCATACCTAACCACCCACAGTTTTCAAGACAGTACAGTTTGCAAGACTACAAGTTACGAGTGAAAATTTAAAGAATGAAAAGAGAACTAACCTCAAGGAGCTTCTAAGGCCCCACAAGCTGCCGCAAAGTGCCTTGGCTGAGAGTGTCGAGGGTTGAGTAAAGATAAGCAAGATATGCTTGCCCCCAGTTGGCCCTCCGTGCCTCCCTAAAATCTTGGGAGAGGGTTAGCCACCTCAAAGACATTGTTTGCCCACCATTGGCAAAGAGGCAAGCTCCTAGCAATTGGAGAAGGAAAGCCATCACCGTACGGACACACTTCTTTATGGTTCTCTGTGGGAGGAACAAGTAGTCTGTTACAAAGTCGAAGTAACAAATAGTCTTAGAGGAGTACTTCCTCCCCAGCATGTCAATGCCCAGCTGCACACCTAACACGCCATCCAAACTAATGATGGCCCCTTCAAAGATAAGGCCGGTCATGCGGTAAAAGTTATAGGGAGTCACCGTCATCTCCTGCTCGGCGATATGAAAGGTGTGGGTAGTGTCCCACCACCACTCAATGAGGCACTACGCCAAGGTAGCACTCGCAGTCTTTTCAAGGAAAAGACTGATGAAAGGCTCAAAGCCCACCTCCTGGATATAACCCTTGGTTTTAGGGACAAGTAGGTTGAACCACTCCACCACCTTATTGGTGCTTCCCATACTAGCATAAGGGAATGATGATTGCAAAAAAAGGAAAAAAAAAAAAGATGTCATTAGATTCATGATTCAAGTGAAATTCGAGGAATATAGTGTTGTGATGCATGAGTGGAAATAAAGAGGATGACACAGTGATATTCGGATGCAAAAATGACAAGAAGGTGTGTGTGAATTGTATATGGAAGGGAAACGGTTGAAAAAGAAGTAAAAATAGGCTTAGCAGAGCTTCTGCCAGGCGTCTCTCATAAGCAGGTCAAAGCCCATGCATGCAAGCAAGACCCTGCATATGTAGGTCCATTCCCACGTGTGCAGAACCTCAAGAACATACTTATATATGCAAGAATAGAGTCACATACGCATAAATACAAGTTGCGTATGCAAGCTCGAGCCTGCATGTGCAAGAACATAGACAAAAGCAGTTCTTTGACATTTTCCAAGAAGCATCATCCAAAATCAATCTTAGACATGTTCCTACCCGTCTTAAGACATCAGGTTTTCATCTAAACCCATCCCACAGCAAAACCCAAGCATTCACATAGTCAAAAACATATTTAAACCAATGATTAGAGGGAAACTTGAAAGTGAGAAAAAAATGAAAAACTTATAGATTCACCCATGGGAATGTGATTCTCTGGCCGGTATGTCAATGGAGGAGGTCCCACCAACCTTGTGGCTTCACTCCAGCGGGTGAGATGGAAGGCATCAATAGATAGGATGTAGGAGGATTTCTTGGCCTTAGGTGCCACTGAAAAAGATGATGAGAGAAAGAGAGAAAATGAGAAAATGAGAGAGTCTGAGAGAATGATAGAATAAGAAGGTGTGAGGAAAAGAAAGAGGGGAGGGAGGTTTTTGTAGAGAGAAAAGAGAGAGGAGTTGTGAAGAATGTGAAAAGGTGAGGGAGATGAAGAGAATGAAGAATAAGAAAAGAAACGGTTGACAACCATTGGAGAAAATGAAAAGGCGGGAACACACCTGATGGCTAAACTACGTGCAGTTTAGTCTTGAATAGTAAGAAAAAAAAATTCTCTTTTTTCTTTCTTTCAAAAAAGGAAAGGACATCTTAAAGACTTCCACAATTAAACATGAATTATCAAAAAGAATTCGCCAGTGAATCAAGCACATCAAAAATTTCCCCAGGGAGTCAAGCACATAAAGAACCATTCCTAGTGGTTCAAGCACCTTCCCCAGCGGGTCAAGCATGTTAAACATCATTCTCAGTAAGAAAGTAGAAGACTCTTCCTCAATATTTCAAGCATATCAAGCATCGTACCTAATGAGGAAGCAGAAGATTCTTCTACAATAGCTGAGGCATATCGAGCATCATCCCCATGGAGGAGGCAAAAAAGTCTTCCATAATGGACAAGAGCACATTAAAGCAAATCCCCAGTGAGGAAGTAGAAGATTCTTCCTCAAAATATACTAATAAGAAAGTAGAAGATTCTTCCCCAGTAAGTCCCATACACCCAAAAAAAAAAAAATCCCCAGCAAAGAAGCAGAAGATTTTCCCTCAAAATCCTTAGCAAATCATATGAAAAGCAGAAGATTCTTCCCTAGTGGATCACAAATCCTCTTCAATAAGTCCATCTATATTACTCTAGGCAAAAGATTCCTCCCCATTCATATCTACTCCTCTGCGAGTTTTTCACCATCCCTAGTGGATCCTACTCATGCACATATCCTCTAAGAATTGAACATGTAGGCACGGTAGAAAAAAGGTAGAGATAGTGATAGAGAAAGAGGCCAAGGCCAACCCGAGGCAAGAGCCTCACTCGAAAAGGTAGAGAAAGAAGTGAAGAAGACAAGAGGAACAAGTAACCCAAAGAAGTTTGAGGCAGAAGCCCCAAATTGACACCACAGAGACTATATCCTTTTGTTGTGTGATGGGTTAGATCGTAAGAGCAACCTTTTTTTTTTTTTAGAGGCTCTAGGATAGTGAGTCACTCGCCATTTGCTTGCAAGTGGCAAAACAGTCTTTGGGATAGTGAACTTGTCATTGCTCATTTCCCGAGCGACAAAGGTGGGACTTTGGATATATAAATCCCTCGCAGCTCTTTAAAGTTGCACCTCGCCCCATGTATGCATGATGCGTGTTGTGTGTGTGGGTTAGGCTCGAGCCGCATGTTAAAACAAAATATCTTGTCTCTTATTCTTTTGATTCCATTAGCGAAGCTTTTGAATCAAAAGATTGGCATTTGTAGACATCACATTTTGTACCTCATTCCCTAATAATGCTCGAACTCTAAGGCCTAAGGTCAGGTTAGAGCCCAACCAGATATTAAAGTGACTTGAGGAGTGTTAAAATGAAAAATATAACATTTTCAATGAGCAAAAATTTATTTTCGAAAAATAAAATGACCAAAGAGGCCCTCAACCTACGTACATGAACTGCGGCTTGTGTATGCAAGCAAAACCATGTGTACACAAGCACATTCTTACGTACGCAACTAGGGTTTCAAAAGCCTATGAGATACAAGTTTCCTGCAATAATTGGCTGAGGTTTGGAATGAATCTAACATCGTCTGGGAGCTGATTGAAACCCCATTTTTCAACTATAAAAAGCCTTACATAATACATTTTCAAGACAAATAGAAATCTCACAGGAAAACCTAAGATTTACTATAAAATAGTGAATCAAAAGGGTGTTTTTCATAAAACACTCTTAAGTCATTTTTATTTGATTGGGACCTTTTCTAGCCCCAATCCTTTGAGTTTAAGATTACTAATCACTATTTTATTCAATTGTGATAGATTTGACTGAGGGGATTGGTCAAAAATCAAGTCTAGGAGCTTTTGCTTTAAGGTATCCTTTTAAACTTTTCCTTTTCTTTTCTACCTTTAATCTTTATTTTAATCTGTGTTTTGTTCAGTTTATGTTTACACATGTTTGTTTAGGTTAGTTTAAGGTTTTCTTTATGTCTTTAAGCATATTAGGTTGTTAGATTTTATGTTTTATATTTTGGTTGGCTTTTTCTCTATTTCTATGTAAATTAAGTTTTCTGGGTAAGGATCTACGTACACATGATCTAGCTTGCACACGTAGGCTGAACTCACGCATACGCAGACCTGTTCTAACATGCGTGATGTCGTTACCCAAAACCCAAATTTTTGTTTGTTTTGTTTCCACACTCACATGTGTATTCCGGGTAGCCTTCTTTTCATATGTTTTAATCCTCATAACTGTTTGTTTACCTTTTAACATGTTTTTTTGTTATCACATGTGTAGATTAGGGTTTCTTAATGTTAATACCATGCATTCACATGTTCATGCATTGACGCCATAAGTGTTGTGCTGCTAAGAGGTAAGTAAAGGATATGCCATGCATTAGCGATGTTCATGTTAGGATTAGTGCTCTTAAATCCTATTGTATGATGCTATGTATGATATTAAGTGTGACATTGTGTATGACATTATGTATGACTTAATATTGTGTTAAATAAAGTTTTATTATTATTATCTGAAATAATTGTAACATGAATATTCGGACATTATCACATAGTCCATGAGATGCATAGTATGTGATTTAGTCACAGAAGATATAAGTCACAAGTTCTTTGTAAACTCAAAACTATAGTTCGTAGTCGGTGATGAAATTGGGCATTTCATCTCCGAAGACTATAACATATCAACTATGATGATTTGTCTTGATCATGGAAGTGGAGACTTCTAGTTGATGTGTTGATATGTTTTAAGAGTTAAGACATATTGAACTGACCCGCTGTGAGATTTATTATTCTCCTAAGGACTGTCTAATGAATCTCACGACTTATATTTGCATGAACTCTTAATTCTGAGAGAATAATGGACTTGATCATGAAGTGTAGGTTGCTTTGATATATCAGGAGTGAGATCTAAAGTAACGGTCAAAACCTCAGTATGTTGGGCAGCCACATTTAGTGTTGATGGAACATATATTCTCAAGATGGAATTCATAGTCTCTTAACGGAGATATAAAATATTCCCTTAAGATAAGTTTAATGGGTTTATTATTTAGAGAGATAGGCCTAACCACTTTGGTAAGAAATTACTAAACTATATATTTATGAAATTGGATTTCATAAATATATGATGAATAACTTAAAAAGGATTAAACCAGGTACTCAAGGATTAAGATGTAGTAATCTACAAAGTGACAGTCCACTTTTATGACTTTGTATTACTACGAATATTTTATGAAGGGGTTTGCATGTACAATAAAGTCTTGAGATATAATTTATAGATAAGGCCTAGAGTGCAACTATATTTATATAGTGGTATTAAATATAGTTAATGGTAACTTTGGATTTGTTAAGAGTTGACAGCAAAGCCCAAGGCCCATTGGAGCTAGTGTCTTATTAGTCCCTTTTGGTCCCACTCCAAGTCACACACTTAAGCCCAATTGGAAAGGCCCAAAAGGCCAGCCCAATTAGATAATTGGTTAGATACAAAAGGAAAAACGTATAGAATTTTTAAGTAGAGAAAAACAGCATTGTAATGGTGTGTATGTGAGTGTAAGTCACTCTTTAAATTCTCCTTTTGTAACTGATTGAGAGTCCACACTTCTTGGGCGTTAGTGGAATTGGAATGAAGATTAAAAGTATTCCCAAGTGCTTCGATCTTTGTTTTCGAAATTCACCGCTTCAAGGTACGCTCTCTTATACTCGAATTCTGAAATTTACATGTTGCATGTTATAGATTGAGAATGAAGTAGATCCGTTAATTTTCCGCTGCATACATGCTTATTTCTATCAGTTCATGCATTGTATTAGAGTTTCACTTTGATGATACGATAGAACATGCTTAGATGTAAGATTAGGGTTTTGTAATACGTTTGCTTGCTCCTTTGTTGTAGATGCTTGATAGGTTTTCACATGTTAGATGAATGCTAGGGTTTTCTTTTGCACCTTGGCTCGCCTTTTTTTTTTAGATTGATAAGTATGTGTGCTTTGGGATGAAGGATACCATGATTGTATGCATAGATTTATGTTAGTGTCTGCGTGAGTATAGATGCAAGTGTTGAAAGTGCTTTTAATGAGGTTAAGGTATAAAACACAATGATGGGAGGCCAACCTTAAGGTTGTGCAATCTTGGGTGCCTAACACCTTCCCAAGAACGTACCTAAACTCCGAACCCAAACTCTGGTAGTAAGATCAAAGGTCCTTCCTCAAATGGACGCTATATACATAATTCCTAGACCATATAACTAGGTGGCGACTCCATTCAATTGTGCCCACACTTGGTATAAGCCTATGTTCCCCTATTTTGAGCAAAATTTTTCACTCCATGGCATTCCCAAGGGTTCTTGCAACCCAAGGGATCATCCAAGACACATTCCACGCACAAGATTGCAAGCATCAAATGAACGATTTTAGACCCCTTAAACCAACTAGATTAACCTAGTAAATTAGCCAAGTGATTAACTTAGTCAATTTAAGCAATTCTAGGTTATCACAAACATACAATCATATCAAAAGTATAAAGCAACGGAATAATAAATAACACAAGATATGATTACCCAGGAAAACCAAACTGGTAAAAAACCTAGGGAGGATTTGACCTATTTATCCTCAAGGTAAACCTGAATCCACTATGCGAAAGAATCGAAGTTCATACAAAAGGACTTACAAGCTCCCCCCTTGACTTCCTAATTCTACCTACCAGTAGAACTTACTGACACGACCATGTGCAAATTCTAAATCCACGGACTTCTTCTTTCTTAGATTCTCCAATCAGCTACAAGCACCCACGCTTGTTATTCTTTAAACTCCAATGGCAGCAACTGAGTTGATCATCAAGGTGTTGAAGTAATCTCTACTTAGAAAACCCTAAGTTTTGTGTAAAGGAAAGCTCCTCTAGATCTCATAAGAGATTTACACAAAACAAAAAAGTATAAGTAACAACACAACATGAGCAACTATAAAAACGTAGCTAGAGTTTTTCTTTATATACCTAGGGTAAAAACAGAAAACCTAAAACGTTTAATGAGTTAGGGCTAAGCTGGAATATTCTGCAGAAAAACATTCTGCCCGAGATTCGATCGATCAAGTCTTTCTTTCGATCGATCGAGTCAGGCCGAAATGCACCAATGCATCTGTAGCCTCTCGATTCCAACTTTACATGAAAGACACAACTTTGAGCAAGTTTAAACAATACTAAACATATTGTTTTGATCATGGTTTGCCAACATTACACATTAGAGTTTTAAATATGTAAATTCCTAAATCTTTAGAACCTAACAAACTCCCCTTTGGCAATCCGTGACAAAACACAAACTAAAAGCTCAAAGTTTACAAGAGAAATCCCTTTACATAAATAATGCTCATAAAAACCAAAATTCAATCCTAACTACTATCTATCAGTTGCAAGTGTAGATAGCAACTCAATTGAATCAACCTGTATATTCCTGCAACACTCAACAAATGCATAAACGCATGTGTGACAGAAAATAGTAAATAAACAGGTATAACATTCTTGTATGATTCACACAGCACATAATAAAGACATATATCAATGAATAATCTCATAAATATAAATCAATGAACAGTGAATCCAAAGAAACAAGAATCATGTATATATCATGTATATAAAAAAACCATGTTACTCCCCCTAACATGAATATCCCCAAAAATGATATACAAAGTGAAGCACCTAGATACAATCTAATATCTCCACTAGCTCCTCAAAAAAAAAAAAAAACCCTCCCCCTAACTACAAAACACCTCTACAAAGTCTACTCTACTCCCCCTTTTTGTGACGGAATGCCAAAGAGCAATCACAATCCATCATCAAAAGGAGGTGATGAGGGTGAACGAAGATGTGCTACGTCGACACGCAGAGCATGAATCTCGTCAAGCAAGTCCACCAAAATCTGACTATGAGCCACCTGAACGGTCATGACAGTCTCTAAAGTACGACGGATATCAAAGTCATCCGATGGAGGTGGAGGAACATCAGCAGCAATAGCAGCATCAGGATCAGGAACATCCTCACCAGCAGGACCTGTAGAAGAGGAGGGAGAAGGTGTGGAACCAGAAGGCTCAGACCTAGGGTGTTTAGAGCCAGCTCGAAGGTGAGCAGCCCTCTGCCTAAGAAAAGACACACCGATAGAAGCAATCACATGAGCAGGCTCAGAGGAAGGGAAACCACTAAGATCAAGATAAAGTAAAATCCTATGAATAAAAATAGGATGAACAAGAGTATGTGAAGAAGATGAACACCTATAAACTTCGTTCAAAGAACCAAGAAACAAATGAGGAAAACTGATAGGAGCATCAGTGACAAGAGCATACAAAAATACACGCCGCTCGAGAGGAATGGTGTGAAGATGAGAAATGGGCCAAATAGAGTGACACGCTATCCTAAAGAAGATATAATGTAACTCAGAAGGCTCAGCAGAGGTGATCCTGGGATTAGAACCCCACTGGATAGAAGACCCAATGATGTAAGACATGACATCACTCAAAACAGGAGACTCATCATAAGGATAGACTGGGTGCTGGACCAAGGGTACCTCAAGAGCATCAGCCACTACCGTAGGAGTAATGGAGTACTCTACGCCTCGTATCCAACTTTTTACTAAAGTGTTGGAATCATAGACGCGGATAGAGATGTTCAAGAAGAACTCTCTAACTAGGGTAGCTGGAGGAGGAGGATCAGAAACATCCAACAGAGGTAACCAGCCCTAACTTTCAAAGTTTGCCCTAATGGCAGGATCAAGCTCATCTAAGATGGCAGAACGCTCAGACCATATCTTTCTCTTAAGGTTCAACTTCTCAAAAGTCTCTTGGTTTTTCTCACTCGAAAACCTCTCTCAGTCAAAGGAAGGAAGGGAAGGAGTAGGTGTGAGGACAAACTTACGAGCCTTAGTCTTCCTAGGCATAGTGCTAAGGAAAAGGACAAAGACACATAGAGAAGACCAAAAAAATACAAAAACTAAGGGCAGACTGCAAGTTAGCTCAAAAAGATATAGAACAACAATCTATATGATGCATGAACAACCACAATGTCATGATGCATGTACTAATGTAGTAAGCAAAGTCCAAATTAAGTTCAATTGCACAAAATTGGCATAAGCATAGAGTTTCTAACAAAAACCCTAAAAATTTTAAAACCACTTGAAAATTTTGAAACAGATTGATGAATTAAGCATTACATAACACAACACACATATTATAATGCTTAATTACATCAAAACAACAAGCCAATTTCATCAATTTCTACCTAATTGAACAAAATCCCCAATTTGGATTCAATGTAAACCCTAGAAAATTCAATTTTCCATAATTCACAAAATTGATCAAATTAAACCATTAAAAACAATTTTATATCATATCCCCACAAAAACCCATTGATCAATTGCACAAAATAGGGCTTGAATTAACAAAAATCCCAAATATGCAAGGTCCGAAAATTTGAGTGTAAAATGCATGAAAATAAACTCAGAAGGAAGGGCAAAAGAGACTTACCGGCTTGAGGAAAGAGAATCTTTGCAAAAAATTCAAAGGAAAACGACAAAAAATTTGACTGTAGAGCCTTGCCTAGTCGGAGAGAGAAGAAAGGTTTGAAAAAACTTTTTGAAAAAGTGTTTGAATCAGTTAAGAACAGTGTTTAAAAAACCTGATTTGCGACTTTCGATTGATCAAAAATCACATTCGATCGATCGAATCAATCCGAGATTTTTAAAAGAATTTTAAATATTTTCGATCGATCGAAAAATAGATTGGATTGATCGAAACAGGCAGCAGCTCATAGTATTTTGAGAAAAATTACAGTTTTGAAAAACTCAAACCAATTTTTGAAAATAACTCCTCAAAGCATTAAACAAAATGCATGAGTATGAGATGTAATGGAATGCTTTTTCAAAAACCCAAATTTTAATCCCAGTTTCTCCAAAGAAAGTTTCAGCTATTCTCCCTTTAAGTTCTCAAACAAACAAAATGTTTTGCATAATACTCAAGATATTTTCAAACTTGGTTGGTCAGACCAAAAACACACACAATACCATGTACAGTATTTAGCAAAGAGTAACTTGTGTAGTGTGTGCAAACTAGCAAAAACTTAAGATACATGTGAGGTGATATGTGAATAGAAATCAATCACAAAGTCTACAAAATTCATCACACATATTTAAAAGAGACTATCATCTAAAGAGTTACATCATATAACTCCCACATCTCCTAGAACATAAGCTTGCAATCATGTAAGTTTCTTGAATTTTGCCTCATTATTTTGTGGATTGGCATTAAGCCTAATAGTATACACCAATTTTAATTATGTGAAATGGCATCAAGCCTAACACTACACACCAATTTTAAGCATTAAGCAATTAAGCGAGGCTACACCTTATGTTCTTTTTGTGCATGTGCTACATTTTCTCGGGCACAAAATCTTATAATATGTACTAAGGTGTTCATGATTAGCTAGTGAACAGTGGTGAGATGGTTATTTATGCCTTTCTCAAAAGGATCAAGTCCAACAATCAAATAACATGTGACTTCAAGATCAAGACAAAGTGATAAACATCATAAACATCTTTCCCACACAACATGCACTACAAAGTTTCAACTAGTCAAGTGCAATAAATAAGCTCATCAAAGCTAAACAAGGTACATAAGACATGTTATGTATAAATAAATTGACCAACCTTGTTTTCAAAAACCAAGAAAAATAGTGCCAAACATATTTTGCTTTTCTCATTTAAAAAAAAAAAAAAAAAACAAATAAATCATAGAATGAAATGCATAAATGTAATGCAATGCAAGTCCTAGAACAAAAACACAAAAACCAAAGAGCAATGGTCATAAAGGAATGAGTAATGAAGCACAAGGACCATGTCAGAAAGACTCAATTAGATCGTGTCTTTTGTATCCAAAACATTTTAGATGCACCACGAGCATTGGAGTTCTTATTCACATTCGAGTGATTTCCAACTCCAGGATTGGAATAAAGGTTCAAAACCTTTACCAATTCACCAATGAGTGCCATAGGATATTGTGCTTGAGGCACAGGCACTTTTGGTTTGTTTGCTCTCTTAGCAGCTTGAAGCTTGAAATAATTAGGATGAATGTGTCCAAACTTTCCACAATAATGACAAACCCAAGCAGGTTTACCATGCATCTTGTCCTTAGAAAGGGTAGAATCTTTAGGTTTGGACTCTCCTAGATCAACCCTAATCTTCCTAGGGGGTGAAACATCTACAGGTTGGACAACCTTACTCACAGTGGGTTTAACAGTTTCACTCACAACCTCACTCACAGAAGGTTCAGAAGAAGATGAAGGAACAAAGTTCGTGGAAGTAGGTGCAAACACAGAGATGCTTTCAACATATCCTAAACCAGATTTTTCAAAATGATACTTTTGAACATTCAACATTTGGTCAAATTTAAAACTAGCAGATCTAGCAACAGATAAATCATGTTCCAAAGTTTTAACTTTATCAAGCAAAAGCATGTTCTCAGATTTCACATGATTCAAAAGTTCATTAGCATCAAATAATTTAACAAGCAAATTTTTCTTTTCAAGCTCAAGAGAATCAATTTTCTTCAAGCCAAGTTCAACATTCATAGCATCCTTTGCAGCAACTTTGCAAAGTTTATTATAGGCCTCTCGAAGATCTGCATCCTCAGAGAGTTCCCCATCAGAAGGGTTCTCTTCAACATATATACTTTCATTGACTACAGTAGTAGTAGTGAAAGCAATGAAATTTCCATCCTCGTCACATCCAGACTCATCATCAGAAATCTCATTATCACTAAGGGTTACAGCCATAATTTTACCGTTAGACCTCAAGAATGTAAGACATTTAGATTTAACATGACCATACCCTTGACAGCTAAAACATTGAGCACCCAAAGAATTGTTTAAAGATTGACCAACTTTATCTCTAGGTTTTTCAAAGTTATTAACCTTAGTGGGATCATTCTTCCTAAAGTTTCTAGGTTCAGTAGTGTTTGTACTTCTTGCCTTTCTATTGTTATTCCTAAGAAAGTTTCTAAAGTTCTTGGCAAGGTACGCAATCTCTGTAGCAGAGAGCTCATCATCAAATCTACCAACCTCAACATCATCAACAGACTTAAGAGCCATTGATTTGGATTTGGAAGTTTTGGGTATGTCAGACTCATAGGACTGAAGAGATCCTACAAGCTCATCAACAGGGATGGAGTCCACATCCTTTCTCTCAGCAATGGCAGTTACTTTAGGTCTAAAATCTTCAATTAAAGATCTGAGAATCTTCCTAAAAATTTTAGGTTGATCATAAATTTCACCTAAATTAAAAGCATAATTAACAATATCATTCAATTTAGCATAGAATTCATCAAAAAATTTATCATCAGACATTCTAATGCTTTCAAATCTAGAAGTTAATTTCTGCAGCTTGTTAATTTTAACTTCCTTTGTGCCTTCATGCACAGTTTGGAGGATTTTCCAAGCAGTATGAGCAACCTCAACATTAGGGATTCTCTTAAATTCCTCCATGGAAATGGCATTAAAGATGGCATTCATAGCCTTGCTATTGAAACCAGCTGCTTCTTTTTGAGAAGTTTGCCACTCACTCACAGGAGTAGTAGGCTTCTTCCATCCGTACTCAACGGAATTCCAAACTCTCTCATCAATGGATTTCAGGAATGCTCTCATCCTTACTTTCCAATAAACATAGTTATTCCCATCAAAGTGAGGAGGAACAACGAGAGAATGTCCATGCTCTATGACAACAGGGGTCAAGGATAAGCTCAGAGATCAAAAAATCTCCAACAAGAGAGCTACCCGCTCTGATACCACTTGAACGGTTTTAGACCCCTTAAACCCAGATTAACCTAGTAAATTAGCCAAGTGATTAACTTAGTCAATTTAAGCAATTCTAGGTTATCACAAACATACAATCATATCAAAAGTATAAAACAGCGGAATAATAAATAATACAAGATATGATCACCCAGAAAAACCAAACCGGCAAAAAACCTGGGGAGGATTTGACCTAGCTATCTTCAAGGTAAACTTGAATCCACTATGCGAAAGAATCGAAGTTAATACGAAAAGACTTACAAGCTTCCCGCTTGACTTTCTAATGCTACCCACCAGTAGAACTTACTGACATGACCACGTGCAAGCTCCGAATCCATGGACTCCTTCTTTCTTGGATTCTCCAATCAGCTATAAGCACCCAAGCCTGTTATTCTTTAAACTCCAATGGCTGCAACCGAGTTGATCATCAAGGTGTTGAAGTAATCTCTACCTGGAAAACCCTAAGCTTTATGTAAAGGAAAGCTCCTCTAGATCTCATAAGAGATTTACACAAAACAGAAAAGTATAAGCAACAACACAACAAGAGCAACTCTAAAAATGTGGCTAGGGTTTTTCTTTATATACTTAGGGTAAAAACAGAAAACCCAAAATGTTTAATGAGTTAGGGCTGAGCTAGAATATTCTACAGAACAACATTCTGCCTGAGATTCGATCGATCGAGTCTTTCTTTCAATCAATCGAGTCAGGCCAAAATGCACCAATGCATCTGCAGCCTCTCGATTCTAACTTTACATGAAAGACACAACTTTGAGCAAGCCTAAACAAGACTAAACATATTGTTTTGATCATGGTTTGCCAACATTACACATTAGAGTTCTAAATACATAAATTCCTAAATCTTGAGAACCTAACATCAAAGAAGCAAAGTTGTATAGAAACATACAATTTATGATATATCTTGTAAATTAAGTGCTAAGTTCCTAATCAAAAGCATAAATGTAAAAGGATGTTCTTAAATAAAATCCTTTTTCTCAAACTTAATAAAAAGTGTCTGCTAAAGGGAATAAAAAAAAACCATAAAAGCAAAAAAAGAAAAAAAGTTGTGTGTTGTATGCCTATATGTGTCTTGAACTGCAGGTAATCAATGATGCCTCCTCTTCCTTGATCGATAGCTAAGAGTCACCTATGAGTCCTCCTCTTCACCATCATCATCACCACCACTTGGATGGGCCAATCCTTCAGGACTGTATAGCTCCCTCAAGTAGTTGGTCACCTCCAACTTGAGATTCTCGGCTAGCCACACCAACTCCTCATGCTCTTGGATAGTAGGCTACAGTTCAAAGAAGGAAGGGTTAGTAACTGAAATAAACAGAGAAATTTTGCAGAAAGAGAAGGACAAAAGGAGAAAGAACTCACCACCCGAGTGTTAAGAGGGAAAGGATAGCCCATGACATTAGGATTATAGGGCATGGCGTGCTCCCGAGCAAAGCCATCCAGGCCATAAGCATAAATCGTCTAAGGGAGGTGTGGAGGATCAATGGGCTCACCGGCAGTAAGTCCCCCCTGTGACAATTTCCCACATTAAGAATTCATGACAAACAAGGAAAGAGGAAAAGAAAAAAGAAAAAAGATTGAGCATAACATTAAGGGAAGGCATAAGGCGAGTAATGTTGAACTCCTTTTAGTCCAACCCCTCAAGAAGCCGCTCGGCATATGAAACACCGCTCCCCCACGAATTGTATTTAGCATCAGTCATGGATTGTGGGGCAAGCATGAACTTAGGAGGGTCCATCGAAATCTGTGGTTCATCCCTACCCACCAACTGGCATCGCACTCTCTCCGCCAAGTATAGTACCCTTAAGTCCGCTCCTTAAAAGGGTTGGGTAACCTCCGAAGCAATGAGAGCGGGAGACTCCGAGTCTCGAGAAGTGGGTAGGGGCTAGCCAGCCCATAGAGTCCAGTTAACCTATGATGACACAAGGTTAGAAGAAGAGTATTCTAAATGAAATGTATGAAGAGGCATGAACAATTAGAACTCTTAAACTTACCCTATCTGAAGTCAACCTAGCAAGATGGGCCCTCACTTGAGGAAACTCCCTCAGAACTAGATCAGTGCTTGGGGTTATGAGACCATACCTAACAACCCACCACTACAAAAAGAAGCACAAGCTACAGGTTAGATGCAAGATGACAGTTTGCAAGATGACAGTTTGCAAGAAGATAGTTTTCAAGATAATATAGTTTGCAAGGCTACAAGCTACGAGTGAAAGTGCAAAGAATGAAAATTTAACAAACCTTAAAGAGCTTCCAAGGCCCCACAAGCAGTCGCAAGGTGCCCCGGCTGAGAGTATTAAGAGTGGAGTAGAGATAGGCAAGACATGCCTGCCCTAGTTGGCCCTTCATGCCTCTCCAAAGTCCTGGAAAAGGGTAAGCCACGTCAAAGACACCATTTACCCACCATTGGTAGAAAGGTAGGCCCTCAACAAGTGGAGAAGGAAGGCCCTAGCCATATGGACACATTCCTCTGTGGTCCTTTATGGGATGAACATGTAATCCAACACCAAGTCAAAGTAGCAGATGGTCTCAGTAGGGTACTTCCTCCCTAGCATGTCAAGGCCCAATTGGAAGCCTGACTCACCGTCCAAACTAATGATAGCCCCTTCGAAGCTAAGGCTGGTCATACAGTAAAAGTCATAAGGAGTCACTGTTATCTCTCGCTCAGTAATATGAAAGGTGTGGGTATTGTCCCACCACCTCTCAATGAGGTACTACGCCAATGATAGGCTCGAAGCCTACCTCCTAGATATAGCCCCTAGTTTTAGGGATAAGAAGGTGTTAGGGTTTGTGCCATAAAATCCAATTTATTAGCATGTTATAAATAATTAAATTGTTTAATTATATGAGACTATTTGTGAATGAACTAATGGGACATTATCATAGTCCTTGAGAATCATTGTATGTGATTTAGTTACAGAAGATATAAATCATAAGTTCCTTGTAAACTCAAAATATAGTTCGTAGTCGGTGATGAAATTAGGCGTTTCATCTGCGAAGACTATAACGCATCAACTAAGATGGTTTGCCTTGATAATGGAAGTGGAGACCTCTAGTTGATGTGTTGATATGTCTTAAGTGTGTAAGACATATTGAACTAGACTGTTGTGAGATTAATTATTCAATTAACAACTGTCACGTGAATAATTAATCTCACGACTTCTAATTTCATAGACTCTCAATCCTGAGACTGATCATGAAATTTAGGTTACTTTAATATATCAAGAGTGAGATCTAATTTAACGGTCAAAACCTCAATATGTTGGGTAACCACACATAGTGTTGAGGGAACACATATTCTCAAGATGGAATCCACAATCTCATTTTATAGAGATAAGAAATATCCCCTTAAGATAAGTTTAATGAGAACTGGTTATTCAGGGCCGACCACTTTAGTAAAGAGTTACTAAAGTTCATATTTCATGAAATTAGATTTCATAAATATGAATAACTAAAATATTAAACTGGGTACTCAGGGAATAAAATAGTTGTTTACAAAGTGACAATTTATTATAGATATTTCATGGAGGGGTCAAATGATATCATATTAGAGTCTTGGGAAATAATTTATTAATAAGGCTTAGAGTGTAATTATATTTCTATAGTGGTACTTGTTATAAAATTAATGGGAACTTTGGACTTGTCAAGAGTTGACAGATAAGTCTGAGGCCTATTGGAGATAGAGCCTTATTAGTCCCTTGGTCCCATCCCAAGCCACATACTTAAGCCCAATTGGGCTAGCCCAAAAGGCTAACCCAATTAAATAATCAATTTTAATTTAATAAGAGTTATTAAATAAAGTAACTGCCAAGGGCAGTTAAAACGTACGTATGACTAAAAGAAGAGAAAACAGTTTTTCTCTACAAAGTCTTTGGAATACATTTTTCCAAAGGAAAATTAACGTATGAAAGTACTGATTGAGAGACCACTCATCTTAGGCATCGTGTGGAATTAGGATGAAGGTTGAAGGAATTCTCAAGTTTTGTTTTTGAATCTCACTACATTAAGGTACACTTTCTTTTCTTTGTTCTAAAATTCAAGATTACATATTATCTTTCATGAATGAAGTAGATCCTTATGTTGCTTCCATTGTGGGTTTTGTATGAGATGCAAAACCAGTTTTTCCAACAAATGGTATCAAAGCAAACTTCAATATCATGCTTGTATAACATGTGATTGGGTTTTAGAATTAAAGAAAATAGTTTCTTGGTGTTTTTTATTTTCTACAATAAAATTTCTGCATAATTGTGTCTTTGACTATATGCCATGTTTATATATGAGATATATATAATGGTTCGTGTTATTCCATGAAGCCCATGATCATGTCTTTTGTTTATGGTGCCGTTTCATGCTTTTATATTCATGGAATCCAAATGTTATCAATATTGAAGTGTTTTATATGTTATCCAAATCGATAACCTTGGATTGATATTAAATAGGATTCAAGGCCTAACTTCATTCGGATTGATAATATATAGGATTCATGGCCTGATATATATATACACACACACACACGGATATAGATGCTCTCATGTTAATGCAACGATTAAAGTATTCCTTTAATGAAATTTATTGCTAATGAGATTTGGATTTTATTTTCAAAGGTTTCTAGCATATTAGGGTTCTTGATCTTCATCTTGAAAACCTTAATGTTTAATCTATAAATTTTCATTTAAAAATTCAAAAAGTGTTTTTGATGGAAAATAGTAAAAACGTCAAAAACAGTTACCAGAAAATTTCTGAAAAATTCAGTTTCACAAGTCTTGATCGATAGAGAATTCTTTTTAATCGATCAAATGTTGTTTTCGATCGATCGAATAGGAATCAATAATCGATCAAATGAGGCAATGGCTTTGTGATGAATTTCTTCATTTTTTCAATTGATCAAGAAAAAAGTTTGACCGATCGTAGGCACTGAATTTTGAATTTTCACTTGTTTTTGACTAAGTGTTAGAACTTTGATAAAAAGTCAGGCTATGTGTGATGAGATTACACATAAGTCTATATAAAGTGATTAATTTTATAGTCCTTAAAAGTAAAGGGAATTTATTAATCATTGTCTAACTAAAAGGCCTAATGAGATTAAAGATATTAGTTAAATAGAACTTTTAGTCCTAAATTGTTTAGGACTTGTCTTTTAAAAAACAGTCTAATGAGATTGGAATTGTTGTATAATTAAAACTCCTTAATTTATTTTTAATTAAAATTTTTTAATGAGATTAAATCTCTAATTAAAAGTTATATAGTTTCTAATGAGATTAGAATTCTTAATCAAGTAAGTTAAGGATAGAGTTCTATGTAACTAATTTTTGATCCATTAGAGTATATGGAATCCTAAATAGTTTAGGACTTCCATTTTAGTTAGTGATTATAATGAGATTAGAGTCTTTAACAAGTGCAAGGTTATAAATTGTGATGAGATCACAATAGTCTAAAGAAAAACCCAAAAAACAAGTGGGAGAGTGTTGGATTTAAAATAACCAATTTGTTAAGTTTATTATAATGTGAGTAGGTACCTTTGTCTTGGCCTTGAGCCTTCCATTCCATGTGGTAGGTATTTACTTCACGGATTACATGATTAAACTTATTTGTGATTACACGAATGTTCGTTACGCTATTATGACGTCACTTAGTCAGATCACATCGAATTTAAACAATTAAACACATCTAATGTGTAGGGTTAAAATTGTGATAGGATCATAATAATTTCAAGGAAATCCACTTTTTTAAAAATTTCTAGTGGGAGAGAGATTCAAGGGTTGAATCTCACAGTCTCTATTGTCGGCTCATAGTGGTGTGGAGTAAACATCTCGTCTTGGCCTCAAGCCTTGCATTCCATGCAGAGGGTGTTTATTTCATGGTACTACAAGATTGAACTTCACGACTTATAGTGGTGTGGGCAAACACCTCATCTTAGCCTCGAGCTTTGCATTCCATGTGGAGGATGTTTTGTATCATGGTACTACAAGATTAAGCCTTATAAGGGTAGAGTTATGTGGCTACACATAAGTCTAGGCAATGATGTACACTAGACTAAGTTTGATAGTGTTGGGGACATATTTTTATGTAATTGGCAAATCTTTTGACAAAACGCACTTTACTTGTATTTGGGTAAATCTAAGTAGGTTTAAGATAATCATTACAAGTGGTTAAATTGAAGACATAAAGACTACTCAAGAACTGCTCAAGAAAAGTGCAATCTGTAGGTCTCGATACCTCCTCGACAGAATCTTGATCTGTCAAGACTCATTAAAGCTCGACAGATGTCTCGATTAATTGAGCTTACGGGTTTTTAGATTATAGCCAACAATGTTTTAATTCTAAAAGGCATTTGTTTATGGGTTTGTATAATCCTTATTGGACTAGGAAAACCCAAGGTTTGTGTAAACCAATTTGGAATAGGAGAGCCCATTAAGCTCCTATTTAAAGGAGGTGGGAAAAAGAAGAACCTAACCCCAACGAGCTTCATAAGGTTTTCTTTTTGAAACCCCAGCCTCCTTCTACAGAAGAAAGAGTTCTTGCTGCATTTCTTGTATGCCTTTAGGTTTTGTAACCAAGCAAAGTCTCTCACACCAACATTGAAGATTTTATTGGTGTTTCTATGCTTCATAAGGTTTTCTTTTTGAAACTCTAGCCTCCTTCTACAGCAGAAAGAGTTCTTACTGCGTTTCTTGTACGCCTTTGGGTTTTGTAACCAAGCAAAGTCTCTCGCACCAACATTGAAGATTTTATTGGTGTTTCTATGTGAAACTGCTGCAAATCAACTACAATAATCAAAGGGTTGCTGTGGAGTTAGTCACGTACTTGGATTCATGCAAAGGAGTAAGCCACGTTCTGGGATCCGCACATCAAATTGGTTAGTCACATACTTTGGAGCCGTGCATCAAAAAGGGGAAATTGTCACTATAGAACAAGTCCAATTAGGTATTGGGGTAAGGGTTCAACTGTAGGTTGGTAAGGTATGTAAAGTTGTTATTTACAACCATGTATTTTGTTGGCTTTTATTCTGTGCCAAATTTGATTGTAATCTTTTTCAATCGTTCATACCCTGTATTTAGTGTGAGATTTGTTGTAAGTGTTGTGTGATAGAGAGAGTGTGTGAAGACTCAAGCATTTGGAGGCTAAAGGATTCTCGCGGGTATGTCGTGACTTAGCTTCCCGCGAAGTGAAACATGTGTCATGCACATGCTGGAATGCGAAGAGTCAGGCTAGGTGGAGACAGCTGTGTCTCGCGAGTATCTCGTGGGTAAGGCCTTCCCGCGAGACACCCGCGAGGCAATCTGTTATCCCAACCTATACTGAATGACTCACACTTTTTGTACCTATCCTATATATACCCTCATTACCCACAAATGTTAAGGAATGCTTCAGAGAGAAAACCCTAGCCAAACACATTGAAAATTGGAGATTGTCATCCCCACCTTTCTCTATACACTTGCTTATGGTATCTCCTCAATCCTTCCCTCTCCATTTCCACACCATTGAGAGGTTGATAACCCAAACACTTACCACACCCTTTGAGAGTGCTGTGTGACATTTTAGTACTGCTGGGAAGTATTGGAAGAAGCCTGGAATGGCAGATGCAACATGGAGCTTGTTGCGGGATCCGGAGAGCTAGACAAGACACGGTTCCGAGAAGCCTTGTTGGAGTAGGAGCTTGGAGGGCTTAGGTGCATCGGATAGATTAGGCTTGGAGGGTCTCTTACTAACCCATGTATCCCAATTGATTGTCTAGTGGATTGATTTTCACTTGGAGGGCGGCAGAGAGGTTTTTCGCTGAGTTCTTCGGTCTCTTCTTCGAAAACACGTCTTGGTGTTTTCTGTGTTTGCATCTCTCTTCCCTACTCTTTTATATTCCATTACTACTGTGTTGCTTAGTTTATGGATTAGAGTAGCTTATTTGTTCATCCGCTCGCATTTACACTATTCTGCACTTTCTATTAAGTTAGTGTAAAATCTATCAAGCCGTAATTTTAATTGGGGGGGGTCTAAATTGCTCTTGTGTTTTCAACACTTTTCTGAGCTTTCAATTGGTATCAGAGCGGATACACTCGCTGTGGTTTAAATACCTGAGTGTGATCCTTGACCCTTTTTGAGATGGACTGGTCTCAATCGCTCAATGTTCCATCATTTTTCGATGGGAACAATTATGCTGTCTGGAAAGTCAGAATGAGAGCATTTTTATGCTCTATAGATGATACCGTTTGGGATGCGGTTGAGATTGGTTGGACTAAGTCGACGGATCCTAAGTCCACTTGGGATAAGGCAACTCTCGCAGCAGCCAATGCTAATAGTAAAGCGTTAAATGCTATTTTTTGTGGTGTGTCTCTTGATAAATTCCACAGGATCTCTCATATGACGGTAGCCAAGGAAGCTTGGGGGATTTTGGAGATGACATATGAGGGTACGAAAAAAGTTAAGGACACAAAGCTTCAGATGTTTACCACAAAATTTGAAGAGCTCAAGATGGGGGATGATGAACCATTTAATTCATTTTATGAGAAGCTCAATGAAATTGTAATTGCTAAACTCAATCTTGGGTAGAAGATTGAAGATACTAAGGTGGTGAGAAAAATTTTGAGGTCCTTATCGGAGAGCTTTTGGGCAAAAGTTACAGCCATAGAGGAAAGCAAGGATTTGGATGAAATTAAGATCCAAGAGCTCATTGGATCACTTCAAACGTATGAGCTTAGACTACCTTCTCATAAGACAAGTAAATAGCTTGCTCTTAAAACCATCACCGAAATAATGGATGATCCTTCCAAAGAAGATGGAGTGGAGAAGGAAGTAGTATATCTTGTGAAAAACTTCTGACAATTCCTGAAGATGAAAAACAGTGGAAAACCATTCAACAGAGGGAAATTCTCATCTTCAAGAGGTGATGGGAAAGAGTTTACGAGGAAAGAAAGGAAGGATTCTCAACCTTCTTCAGACATTTTTTGCTATGAGTGCAATGGTCATGGACATCTAAAGAAGGAGTGTCCAAATTTTCTGAGGGGAAAAGGCAAGGCTTATGCAACGACGCTCAGTGATTCAGAATCTTCTGATTCTGACTCGGAAGAGAGCTATGACGGAGAGGGAAACTACTCCGCCTTCATGACCATTGCTCATGTGGAGTCATCGAATGATTTGGGTGCTCTTGTGAAGGAGCTTGGTAAGCATTTTGATTCAGATTCTATTAGGATTGTGAAAGAATCAGATGCTGAAGAGGAAGAGAATACAACTAATCTTCAAGAAAATTACTCCTTACTACTTGAGAAGTCGGGAGAGTATTCCAGAGTAGCTAAGGCAGCTGTAAGGAAAATGAAGAAAGCTAAGGAAGATTACAGAAGTCTCTTGATCAGATATAAAGAAGCAAAGTGTGAGATTGAGACACTGAATGGCGAGCTGTCTAAAGCGTATACGAAGGTGAGATTTCTTGAGCAAGAGGTTGTGCAAGCTCATGCTAAGATAGGGAGAGTCTCATCTCAGAAGTTAGAAAATGTTATATCATCTCAAAAACCTTCTTCAGACAAGTCTGGGCTGGGATACATCGGAGGAAGCTGCTCATCAGCCAAAGTCATCAAAGAAGTAAAGTTCGTGAAAGCAAACGAGACAGTTATTGAAGAGCCCATTCTTGAGAAAGTTGAGGATGTACAAAAGAAGAATGTGGTTGAGAATCGAATGGTGAATAAGCCCCGAAATCAATCTGTGGTTAAATATGAAACCAGAGGAAGATCTCTCCCATGATCACAACGGGGTCCTAGAACGGATTATATGTGTCATTATTGCGGACTGCAACGACATACCAGACCCAATTGTCAAAAGCTGAGATCAGACAACAATGCAAGTGCACCTTAGTCACGAGGAAGGAGAAATGACATGAGGTCTTGGGGTAGTGAGCAACCAAGAAGTCAAAATCATGATCCCGGTATGACGGACGTGATGAAAATGATCGGTGCCTTCACCACTTGCTTGGAGAGTTTCACTAGAAGGTTTGAAAGTCCAAACTCTCATACCCAATCCGTCAAGGATATCACCCCAAATGCACGTGACGTGTGGGTGAAGAGGGGTACTCATGCATAAGCATTATAACATGTCCATGCATAAATTCTTTCAATGTTTGGGGACATTTGCTGTTGCATCATTTCATGCATTGATTTCTTTTTGCTGTTGTTCTTTTATCTGGTTGGTTTGTACCAGCTGTTTTTGTTGATCTTACTTATCTTGTTCTATTTTGGGTGTGTTTAGAAATTCAAAAACCCATAAAAATTGAAAAATCTCAAAACTTTGATCACTTATTTTGTGTATGTCACATGTGAGTTTGGCCTAGTACCTTCGTACTTATGGCGTAGTGCATTTACGATCATGGCTTGTCTTATATGCACTCTTTTCTATGTGGAAGAAATCTTGAACACTATGTGTGACTGTTGTAAATAGATCTTCAAGCTTATTATAAATGATTGGTCAATAGTCTTGTTGGTCTTGATACTTGCATAGACTTGTGTCTATATCTCTTCCCACTTTATTTTTATGTTTTTGCAAAAAGAGCTCACTAAATGTAAATCTCCAAATGAAAAGAGATATTGAGCTGCAAAAGCCTGTCTCACACACTAGTATTCGACTAGGAAAAAGGGAAAGCGACTCTTCTTAATGTGTTATATATGGTGCTTAAAAAGCCAAAAGCTAATCATCAATGTTGAAATATCATAAATTTCAAGCACCAATCTCAAAAATGAGATGCTTTTTGTCCAAACAAAATTAATTGGACCAATTGTTATGCCTTATGCAGAAGCCAAATAAAAAGCTTCTAAGTTTTGTATTCAATTTGTGAGAGGTCATATATACTCATTTCTATAATGGAGATAGTCCACTTCATTTCGTATCAATTGTATATGACTCGATTAAATTGATCATTGAAGCTTCGCTCTGGTCTATAGACTATTCCACATTTGATACTCACACACAACACACAAGTTTTTGATTCAATCAATGCCTATCTCATTTGTGTGATTGTACATGTTCAAATGTGATGTGTATGCTTAAGAACTGGTTGATCAAACCCAAAAGATTTTTGAGTGTTTTATTTGTTTTTGGAAGTGATTTTATACTTTCATGTTTTTTTTTTTGTTCAAAATGCATTTTTTGTATTTTTCTTCAAAAACTAGTTCAAGGGCTGTTTTACGAGAAGCTCGCGACTTAGAGCTTCCCGCAAAAAGGGCTTGAGGGGAATAATTTTTCAATCATGTCACACAGAAACTCTCGCGACTGTCTCGCGACCAACAACTTCTCGCGAAATGTTGTTTGGCTAAAAATTGGATTTTTCAAAATTCAGACAGAAGTTACCGCGACTGTCTCGCGACCCAGTGCTTCTCGTAAAAGTTTTTGTGCTTCAGTGGCCATCTTCGCGATTATCTTGCGACTATCTTGCTACTCTCTAACCCGCGAAAAATGCGTGTTTTCAGTTTTATATTGCTGATGTGACAGTTTTTCAAATAAAAAATTCTTCCCTCGCATAAACTCCTTCAAACCCTTTTCAACCCAAATCACTATTCCATTCAATCCCCTTCAATCCAAGCATCTTTTCTGCATTTTCCTCTTCAAGGTATGTTTTATAAACAATTATTTTCAAGTTTTTGCTTAGATTATGCAGAATTTTTGTTAGGGTTTTGATATTTGGGGATTTTCAAATATTTGGGTTGGTTTTCAAAATTGGGTGTATTTTTGTCAAATCTTTTGACTAGGCTGTGTCCCATTTGCTGTTTGTGTATCTGTGTTGGCCCCTTGTGGCATTTTATCATGTATTGAGGGTAGATTTTCTCATGTTTATGCATTGTTCATGCTTAGAGTTCATATGTGCACGTTAAGTGTTTGATAAAATGTCCGAGTGACATTTTTGTGCTTTGTTTAATTCATGTGAGTTCCAATTTATGAATTTCCACATGTTTAACCTTACTTCACTTGGTTTGGTCTTAATTCAAGTGTTTCCTACACTTTGCTCATGATGCACATCTAGGCACCCTCTAGGCACACCCCCATGCATCTCATGCTGCACACACATGCATAGCTACTTACTTTCATGCATTGTGCCTATTATTTTCTTGTTTTATATGTTTTTGCATAATCCTTGAGTAGGGTATGATATGCTTTAGAACAGTTGTCATTTGCTTTGGGATTAACTTGAATCTATCAAGTTTTTTTTTTTGTTTGTGTGTTATGTTTTGGTGTTTGTGCACTTGTTTCCTTTCTGCTTTGTGAAATTGTGCAGATGTCTCCCACTAAGCATGCAGCTAAGAAGAAACCAACTTCAAAGCATGCACACACTGATTCTGATCATTTCAAGTTCGCAGAAGCAGATATGAAGTACAATGACTGCTATAAGGACAAGACGATCATCATGGAGAGAGTGGTTCAGTTAGAAACTCTTGAGGACACTCTCATCCCTAAAGTGTTCAAAGATAGAACTTGGACTAAGCTGCTGAACCCGACTGGGGTTGTCTATTCAGAGATAATCAGGGAGTTGTTCTCAAATGCCACTGTCAACGGAGACTGTATTGAGTGCTGGGTACGACACAAAGAATTCGTGATTGCGAGAGAGATCATCTAAGACTTTTTGGAAATAAGTCCTCCATCTCAGCCAATTACAGTTGCATATGAGGACAGATTGGACTCTACTGCTGAGATGATCACAGCTCTTGGTGGTGAACCGAAGAAATCATCCATGAACACCATCAAATTCTCTCCGAAAATGCGGACACTAAGTTATATGATGATTCATAATCTGTATCCAGTCACCAATCTCACCACTCTATCTACTCCGAGAACAAGATTCCTGTATGATCTCTTTACCCATAAGGAGATTGACATTTGTGGCCATATCATGCATGTCCTGAAGAAGAGCATCACAAAGTAGAATTCACGAACTGTGATGCCATTCCCCTCCTTGATCATAGGATTGATTGCCAAGGCAAAGCTCAAGCTACCCAGTGGCCTCACAGTTATTCAGAGGGACTACCCCATTGGTGGTCATACACTGACTAGGAGCACTGCACACATCAAGGGCTCCAAGACTAGTGTGCATACCATCCCACAACCTCATGTTGAGCAAGATGAGGGTGGAGATACAGAGGAGGAGATTGATAGGTTCACCTCAACTCCAGAGCCAACTACACAGCCATCATCTTCGGCTCTACCACAAGGCTTAAGCAAACTTAATCCATTACTAGCTAAAATGGATCAAATGTCTACAGTGTTGGATTCTCATGTACAGCACACCGCGGACCAATTTTCATATCTTCAAGGACAAATCACCGCGCTATCTTCATAGATACAAGACTTGTCTATGGAGCAAGGCTCGGATTCAGAGTCAGATCAGTTCTAGCCCTTTGGCCATTCTAGTCAAAAAGGGGGAGAAAATTTTGAGGGGGAGCTGGAGAAGAGCTTGCACAACGTTAGGGGGAGCATAGTTTAGAAACATAGTAACATTGGTTATTGGTCTTACAGACGGTTTTATTCAGTTTCTTTTAGTCTTTATAACTATTTTACGGCTTTTGGTTTAAAACTTTGATACTCTGTTTTTATTTCAATATAATTTCAATAGTCTCTTTTGTGATTGTTTCTATGCTTTGAAGTACATCTTGTTTGTGCCCATGTTGCTTTTGTAATTTTTTAGGATTTGTTTAATTGCATGTTTGTAGGTTGTTATGGTTTGTGCCATGCATATGCAGTGCCTTGCTTATGCAACCTTTTTGCTTGTGTACTTGATGTTTAATGCCATACATTTTACTTTTGTACAACACTCTTGTGCCCTAGTAGGTTTGTTCTTAGATGCAAATACTTCGTGTATTTCGCATTGGTTGAGTGTTGGATTTGCAAATGATACTCTTCAAATGAGCTTATTATCTTGCATGTCCGGATGTTCATTTCCTGTGTGAATGAACATAGTAATTACTTGTGTATAGTGATTACTTGTTTGATCTTGCCATGGTATATTGTTTTATTCCGTTTTGCTTGATCACTTTATATTTGCTCCATATGCATTTCAAGTTTTCTGCATACAATGATATTATTTTGTTATTGTTTTTCAGGAGATACTTGTTCATATGTTTCAAGAGCTTATCAGAATCTAGAATTAGGTGTGAGTGAGTTTTGCCTTTGTTCCCAACCTCCTTCTATAGAAGAAAGAGTTCTTGCTGCATTTCTTGTACGCCTTTGGGTTTTGTAACCAAGCAAAGTCTCTCACACCAACATTGAAGATTTTATTGGTGTTTCTATGCTTCATAAGGTTTTCTTTTTGAAACCCTAGCCTCCTTCTACAGAAGAAAGAGTTCTTACTGCGTTTCTTGTACGCCTTTGGGTTTTGTAACCAAGCAAAGTCTCTCGCACCAACATTGAAGATTTTATTGGTGTTTCTATGTGAAACTGCTGCAAATCAACTACAACAATCAAAGAGTTACTGTGTAGTTAGTCACGTACTTGGATTCATGCAAAGGAGTAAGCCACATTCTGGGATCCGTGCATCAAATTGGTTAGTCACATACTTGGGAGCCGTGCATCAAAAAAGGGGAATTGTCACTATAGAACAAGTCCAATTAGGTATTGAGGTAAGGGTTCAACTGTAGGTTGGTAAGGTATGTAAAGTTGTTATTTACAACTATGTATTTTGTTGGCTTTTATTCCATGCCAAATTTGATTGTAATCTTTTTCAATCGTTCATACCCTGTATTTAGTATGGAATTTGTTGTAAGGGTTGTGTGATAAAGAGAATGTGTGAAGACTCAAGCATTTGGAGGCTGAAGGATTCTCGCGGGTATGTCGCGACTTAGCTTCCCACGAAGTGAAACATGTGTCATGCACATGCTGGAATGCAAAGAGTCAGGCCAGGTGGAGACAGCTGTGTCTCGCGAGTATCTTGCGGGTAAGGCCTTCCCGCAAGACACCCGCGAGGCAATCTGTTCTGCCAGCCTGTACTGAATGACTCACACTTTTTATACCTATCCTATATATACCCTCATTACCCACAAATGTTGAGGAATGTTTTAGAGAGAAAACCCTACCCAAACACATTGGGAATTAGAGATTGTCATTCCCACCTTTCTCTATACACTTGCTTGTGGTATCTCCTCAATCATTCCCTCTCCATTTCCACACCATTGAGAGGTTGATAACCCAAATACTTACCACACCCTTTGATAGTGCTGTGTGACGTTTTGGTGCTATTGGGAAGCATTGGAAGAAGCCTGGAATGGCAGATGCAACATGGAGCTTGTTGCGGGATCCGGAGAGCTAGACAAGACACGGCTCCGAGAAGCCTTGTTGGAGTAGGAGCTTGGAGGGCTTAGGTGCATCGGGTAGATTAGGCTTGGAGGGTCTCTTGCTAACCCATGTATCCCAACTGATTGTCTAGTGGATCGATTTCTACTTGGAGGGCGGCGGAAAGGTTTTTCACCGAGTTCTTCGGTTTCCTCTTCAAAAACACATCTTGGTGTTTTCTGTGTTTGCATCTCTCTTCCCTACTCTTTTATATTCCATTACTGCTGTGTTGCTTAGTTTATGGATTAAAGTAGCTTATTTGTTCATCTGCTCGTATTTACACTATTCCGCACTTTCTATTAAGTTAGTGTAAAATCTATCGAGCCGTAATTTTAATTGGAGGGTCTAAATTGCTCTTGTGTTTTCAACACTTTTCCGAGCTTTCAAGGTACTTGGGATTTCTTTACTTGTAACTGCTTGTTTTGATAATAGTGAAATTTCGAGAGTGGTGACTTAAAAATCACCTGGTGGGGTTTTTGTCGTCAAGTTTTCCCCATTCGTAAAAAAATCACCGTGTTATTTATTTTCCAATGCATAATTAGTTTATTGGTGATTTTTTTGTGCTACCGCACGTTTGCATGTTAAATTGATTAATTAATAACTTGGCTAATTAATTAATTAATTTAATCACAAGGGGTCAATACATTTTTGGCCTATTAGATAGTTTCCTCTATGTTGAGTTCTTGCTATTATTACTTCTTAAAGGCTAAGGGAAGAGCAACAAATTATTTTTATTTGGTAAAAATTACCATGATAGCATTAATAACGAGAATAATTCTCGCCTAATCATAGTGATCGGTATTCACTCTATTCTGAGGGATATCAATTGCGGGATTGGGTTGTCGTTGCACCTAATATAATATGGTTTTTGGGTTCCATCTTATATGCTTATGGATGCAAAATTATAATGTCCATATAATTATGTTCACAGTCTCAAATTAAAGTTGTCATAAATTTTTGTTCTCTAGCTACTATTTTAATTAAATCACATTGACTAAGAAACAATTTTGGACATTGTGCTTAAAGGAGATGAAGTACATAAATATGTTCTGATTCAGCATTGTCATAATTTTCCTTTACATATTGCATTTTTGGAAGATAGTTTACAATGCGATCATAGTCTTATCGAGATGCTAAAAAGTTAGACTGGCTTTTATCTCAATTGAGCTACAATATTAGATGCAAGAGTTAGCATTAGGTTTAGACTTTATATTAAGTCTAAATGAGATTTTTGGAATGAATCATATTTGTTGGAAAATTAAGACCCCGGTTGATAGAATTAATAAGTTTTAAACCCAAGTTGTTAATTAAATTTATTATGAATAAACCTTATTAAAACAAACAAACATCAATATCATGTCAATATCATACACAACGGAATAGTAAATAAGACAAGATATGATGACCTAGGAAAACCAATGAAATAAACCAGTTTCACAGTAAAAAACCGGGGGGTAAACTTTCCCGAAAAGCAATTCACTATAGTAAAGAGAATTTTCAGATCTAGTACCAAACATTTGTCCCTAAACTCAACAAACCCCGTAGATGAACTTACAACAAAAACCTTCTACCGCTTTAGAACCTCGAAATTCTTCAATATATGAACGCCACCCTTTTGCATAGATCCCAGTACATGACTAATTCCAGCAACTTGAAGATGTTGTTGGCTACAAAGTTCTTCACTTCATCAACAATGAAGATCAAGAAGTACTTGGTTACAAAACCATAAACACCTGTTTGGATAGAGAGGGGAAGGAGGAAAAGTAAAGGGGAGTAGAGTAGAATTGGCTAAAAATAAGCTAATTTTGTGCTAAATCTACTCTACTCCCCTTCCCTCTCCCTCAATCCAAACAGACCATAAGGCGCAAAAGACGCAATAACTTCTTGTAGAGAGAATAAGGCACTAGGTCACTTTCTGCATATGCGATGGCCTTTAAAATAAGCCTTATATATGTCTAGGGCTGTGAGAAAAGAAACCCTACACATACATGTCAGGTAGAGCCAAAAATCAAATTTGAAAATTCTGATTTCGTAGATCTCGATAGATTCAGCTTTTGTCGAGATTTTGTTGAGCTTCGTTCTTAAATCTCGATCGATACTGTTTCTGTCGAGGTATCTATCGAGATTTAATGAATAATTTTTCTTCACTTGTTTCTTGGTCCAATCTTCATGACTTTAATACTTGACTTGAACTCTTATTTCTTGAAGTACTAAACCTATCCTAGATCTACCCAATTACAAGTGCATTTATCGAAGGATTAGCCAATTACATAAAATATGCCCTTAACAATCTCTCCCTTTGGCAATCCATGAAAAAATTACAACAAAACAACTAATCATGAGAGAAGTCTTAAAATAGTTAACTCATAACCACTTGTTGTATTACAAAATAAATTTATCCTTACTACAAACTCTTGAAAACTTTGTAGGAAAAGAGTTCACAGCATGATAGAATATCACAACCTGTCTTTCTGAAACACTTAAACAAAACTCATCAAGGCATCATGTGTGAAATAGAAATAAAGATTGCGTACATAAAGAAACAAGCGTATAAAGATAGAAAAGAAACAACACATGTAAAGATAGGTGAAGAAGACATACATCATATATATATATATATATATATCAAAATAAGCACAATATATGTAAAAATAGTGTCGGGGGCAAAAAAGTCTTCCTTCCGACAAATGAGATTTGTGTTGGGTTACGGGCCTAAACTGAAACTCGGCGATGGGCTTGAAGCACGACCCAAAGGCTGTTGGTGAAGATTCAAAGAATTCGACTTTGGTGAAGATTCAAAGAATTCGACTTACTTTATGCCTTGGGCCTAGGATGGGACAGACAAGAATTATGGGATGGCCCAAAAACACTTCCTACAACAGACACGTCAACACAATAAAAAGCATACTGTAATAAAGTAGCCCAACAATAAAATATTCCAACAGTAAAGTATTCCAACAGTAAAATGAAACAGAGTAAAATGAACTTCTAGCCGTTAATTGTTTCATAGATTAAGTGTGTAAGACATATTAAACTGGACCGTTGTGAGATTAATTATTCAATTAACAACTGTCATCTGAATAATTAATTTCACGACTTCTAATTTCATAGACTCTGAATCCTAACAGGATAGTGAATCTGATCATGAAATGTAGGTTACTTTGATATATTAGGAGTGAGATCTAGTTTAACGGTCAAAACCTCAGTATGTTGGGTAACCACACGTAGTGTTAAGGGTACACATATTCTCAAGATAAAATCCATAATCTCATTCAATAGAGACAGGAAATATCCCCTTAAGATAAGTTTAATGGAAAATGGTTATTCAGAGCCGACCACTTTAGTAAAGAGTTACTAAAGTTCATAATTTATGAAATTAGATTTCATAAATATGAATAACTAAAAGATTAATCTGGGTGCCCAAGGAATAAAATAGTTGTTTACAAAGTGATAGTTTATTATGACTTTGTTCACTATGGATATTTCATGGAGGGGTCAAATGATATCATATTAGAGTCTTGGAAAATAATTTATTAATAAGGCCAAGAGTACCATTATATTTTCATAGTGGTACTTGTTATATAATTAATGGTAACTTTGGGCTTGTCAAGAGTTGACAGATAAGTCAAGGCCCATTGGAGCTAGAGTCTTTTTAATGAAGTAGATCCTTATGTTGCTTCCGCCGTGGGTTTTATATGAGATGCAAAATCAATTTTTCCAACAAATGTTGAACCACTCCACCACCTTATTGGTGCTTCCCCTACCAGCATAAGGGGATGATGACAGCAAAAAAAAAAAATGACATTAGATTTCTAATTCAAGTAAAATTTAGAAAATATGATGTTTTAATGCAAGAATGAAGATAAAAAGAATGATATAATGATAATCGGCTGAAACAATGACAAAAAGGTGTTAGGATTGCATGTGGAAATGAAACGGTTGAAAAATAAGTGAAAATGGGTAGCGTAGGGCTTCTGACAGGCGTCTCACGTACACGAGTCAAAGCCCACATACACAGACAAGACCCCACATACGTAGGTCTATTCCCAAGTACACAGAGCCTCAAGAACAGACATGCGTACGCAAGAAAAAAAAAACTGCATACGCATGAATGAAAGTTGCATATGTAGGCTCGAGCCCATGCATGCAAGAACACAGACAAAAGTAATTCTTCGACATTTTCAAAGAAGCATCATCCAAAATAATTCTAGACATGTTCCTACCTTTCCTAAGATGTCAAGTTTTCATCTAAACCCATCCCATAGTAAAACTTAAGCATTTACATGGCCAAAACACATCAAAACCGAAGTTCAAAGGGAAACTTGAAAATGAGAAAACTTACAAATTCACCTATGGGAATGTGATTCTCTGGCTGGTATGTCAATGGTGGAAGGCCCGCCAGCCTTATTGCTCCGCTCTAGTGGGTGAGATGGAAGGCATCAAAAGATAGGACGTAAGAGGACTTCTTGACTTTGGGTGCCATTAGAGAAGATGATAAGAGAATGAGAGAAAAATGAGAGAGTCTGAAAGGATGAGAGAGTCAAAAAGTGAGGAAAAGAAAGAGGAGAGGGAGGTTTTTGTAGAGAAAAAAAGAAGAAGAGTTATGGAGAATGTGAAGAGATGAGGGAGATGAAGAGAATGAAGAAGAAAAAAGAAACGGTTGGTAACCATCGGAGGAAATGAAAAGGCGGGAACACATCTAATGGCTAAACTACGTGTAGTTTAGGCCACACCACTAAACTACGTGTAGTTTAGTCATGAACAGTAAATAAAAAATAAGAAATAAAAAAATCTTTTCTCTCAAAAGGGGAAGGACATCTTGAGATTACCACAATTAAGCACAAAATTATCAAAAGACAAAGCAAGTAGAAGCCTCTTCCCCCAATCAAGCACATCAAAAACCATCCCTAATGGATCAAGCACATAGAGAACCATCTTTAGTGGTTCAAGCACATCAAAAATCATCCCTAGTGGATCAAGCACATCAAGAACTATCTTCAGTGGTTCAAACACATCAAAAACACCATCCCTACTAAGAAAGTAAAAGACTCTTCCCCAATAGATCAAGCATATCAAAAACACTATCCTTAATAAGGAAGCAGAAGATTCTTCCTTAAATGGATCAAATCTATCAAGCATCACCCTTAGTAAGGAAGCAAAAGACCTCCTCAATATTTCAAACATCTCAAGTAATATCCCCAATGAAGGATGCAAACAATTCTTCCTCAAGCAGGATTGAACCTATCAAACATCATCCCTATAGAGGAAGCAGAAGACTCTCCCTCTAATTCAAGCATATCAAGCATCATACCCATGGAGGAGGTAGAAGATTCTTCCCCAATGCATTCAAGCACATCAAGCAAATCCCTAGAGAGGAAGCAGAAGATTCTTCCCCAAAGTGTCCTTAGTAAGGAAGTAGAAGATTCTTCCCCAATGAGTCTTATACGCCGAAAAATCCCCAACGAGGAAGCAGAAGACTCTCCCTCAAAATCCTCAGTGAACCATGTAGAAGGCAGAAGATTCTTCCCTAGTGCATCACACATTCACACTACTCCTCAGTGAGTCTATCCATACTACTCGTCACCGAGTTTCTCATCCCCAAGCAAGTTGTGAGAGGCAGAAGATTCCTCCCTATGCGCATCTACTCAGTGAGTTTTCACCATCCCTAGTGGATCTAACAATCAAGGCTACTCGTGCACATATCCCTCTGGAATTGAACATGTAGGCATGGTAGAAAAAAGGTTGAGATGGTGATAGAGAAAGAGACCAAGGTCAACCTGAGGCTAGAGCCTCACTAGAAAAGGTAGAGAAAGAAGTGAAGAAGACAAGAGGAATAAGTCACCCAAAGAAGGTTAAGGCAAGAACCCTAAATGGACACCACAAAGACTATATCCTTTTGTTGTTTGTTGGGTTAGCTCGTAAGAGCACCCTTGTTTGTTCTCTTTTCTCATTTTTAGTGACACTAGGATAGTGAGTCACTCGCCATTTACTTGCAAGTGGCAAAATATGTTCTAGGATAGTGAACATGTTGTTGCTCGTTTCCCAAACAACAAAGGTAGGACTTCAAACATACGAATCCCACGCAACTCCTCGAAGTTGCACCTCGCCCCATGTATGCGTGATGTGTGTCATGTGCATGGGTTGGGCCCAAGCCGTACGTCGAAACAAAATGTTTTGTCTCTTATTATTTTGATTCTATTAGCGAAACTCATGAATCAAAAGAGGGGAATTTGTAGACACTGCATTTTGTACCCCTTACAACTCGGGCCCCCGTTCCCCAATGATGCTCGAACTCCAAGGCCCGAGACCAGTTTAAAGCCTAATCAGATTTTAAATAGACTTGAGGAGTGTTGAAATGGAAAATATAACATTCTAAATGAGCAAAAATCTATTTTTGAAAATAAAATGACCAAAGAGGCCCTCAGCTTGCGTACATGAGTTGCAGCCTGAGTACGCAACTAGGGTTTCAAAAGTATAAGAAAGGCAACTTTTTAGCAATAATGGCTAAGTTTTGGAATGAATCCCACATCATTCCGAGAGTCGTTCCAAACCCCTTTTTTTCAAATAAAAAGCCTTACATGGTACATTTTCAAAACACAAAGAAATTCCATGGGAAAAATCTAAGATTTACTAGAAAATAGTGAATCAAAAGGGAGTTTTTCACAAAACACCCTCAAGTCAATTTTATTTGATTGAAACCTTTTCTAGCCCCAATCCTTCCTGTTTAACGTTTCTAATCACTTTCTTATTGGTTTGTGAATAGATTTAACTGAGGTGAATGAAAAAAATCAAGCTTGGAAAGCTTTTGTGTGACGTATCTAGTCTAAACTTTTCATTTTCCTTTTCTTTTATTTTCTCTTTTTAAATCCTCCTGTTTACTTTGTATGTTTGTTAAGATATGTTCTAATATGCCTTCCTAGGTTAGGTTTAAGTTTTTGTATGCTTCAAATGCATGTTAGGGTGTTAGAGTTGTTGTTTTGAAGTTTTGCTCTATTTCTGCGTTTTTAGGGTTTTCTAGGCAAGGATCTGCATATGCATGATCCAACCTACGCACGTAAGCTTGATTATGCATAGGTAAACCTGTTCTAGCATGCGTGATGCCGTTACCTAGAAACACTAATTATTTTCTCTCTTTAAATCCTTCTGTTTACTTTGTTTGTTTGTTAAGATATGTTCTAATATGCCTTCTGTTAAGTTCTAAAGATTTAGGATTTTATGTATTTAGAACTCTAATGTGTAATGTTGGCAAACCATGATCAAAACAATATGTTTAGTCTTGTTTAGACTTGCTCAAAGTTGGGTCTTTTATGTAAAGTTGGAATTGAGTGGCTGCAGAAGTATTAGTGACTTTCGGCCTGGTTCGATCAATCAGAAATTAGACTCGATCGATCGAAAGTTACTTATTAGCAAAATCAGCAAACGTAAAAAGGCCATAACTTATTCGTTTGAAGCCCAAATTGCGAGCCTTTTTTTTAGTATTTAAAGGATATCATAAGATAACTCTAGGTAGGGTTTTCAGAGCTTTTTAGAGAGATTAGAGTGCCTCTTGTGCCTCTTTGGTATTTTAGGGTTTTGTACCAAACCTTTCTAAGGTTGTTGCTCATATTGCTGTTTTGTATAAATCTCTTGTGAGATCTTTGAGGAGTTTTCCTTTACACAAAGTTTAGGGTTTTCAAGGTGGAGATATTATCAAAACCTTGATGATCATTCAGTTGCAGATTCAAGAACTTAAAGATACACAAACGGGGGTGCTTGTACTTGATTGAAAAGTCCAAGAAAGAAGGAGTCCATGGATTCGGAGCTTGCACGTGGTCGTATCAGTAAGTTCTATTGGTGAGTAATATTAGGAAGTCAAGCGGGGAGTTTGTAAATCCTTTTGTATGAACTTCGATTCTTTTGCATAGTGGATTCAGGTTTACCTTAAGGATAGCTAGGTCAAATCTTCCCTAAGTTTTTACCGTGTGGTTTCCTGGGTGATCATATCATTGTGTCTTTTATATTTCCACTGTTTTATACTTTTGATATGATTGTATGTTTGTGATAACCTAGAATTGCTTAAATTGACTAAGTTAATCACTTGGCTAATTAACTAGGTTAAACTGGTTGTTTTAAGGGGTTTAAATTTCTATCAAGTGGCATCAGAGCGGGTAGCTCTTCTTGTTGTAGATCTTTTAATCTCTGAGCTGATCCTTGACCCCTGTTATCATGAATAATTTGAAGTGTCTTTCTGCTCATGTTTGTGATGATTTAAATAAAAAGGACACTATTGTTTCTGTTGATTTTTTTGATGCTTTTGAAACTCTTCGTAAGGAATTATCTAAATCTTTGAAAATTTCTAAAAAATTTAAAGAAGAGTTAAAATTGGCTAATCTTGAAAAAGATGATTTGATTGTGAGATTAGATGAGTTTAATAAAAAGAATGAATTTTTGAGAAATCAAATTTCCTCTCAAGATGAGAAGATGAAAAGCTTGGAACAAGAGTTAGTTGAATTTAAAACTAAAATTGAAAATTTGACTAGTACCAAGCCTGTTGTAGATAACAGAATTGTTTCTGTTTCTCTTAAGCCTAAGACTGAGAAAGTTTATATCCCTCCTTTCAAGAGGAATAATAAAGAGAAGGCTTATTTTGCTAGGTTAGACAAAGGTAAAAGTTCTGATGTTAACGCTGAAGTTTCTAAACCTATATCTAAACCTACTGCTAGTGTGCAAAAGAAATCTGTTTTTGTGCCTACCTATCACTTTTGTGGTGTTGTTGGTCATATTAGACCAAACTGTTCTTTGTTGAGGCAAAAACCTAAATCTGAGATTAGATTTGCTATTAGAAATACTGATGTTTCTAAATTTGTTCTTGTTTGCCACTTTTGTGGTGTTCGTGGTCACATTCGTCCTAATTGTCATAAGTTAAAACTTAAGCATTCTGTATGTCAATCTAGGATATGTGATGATATTTCTCTTGCCATAAGTCCAAATAAATTGTTTCATATTCTTTTGAAAAATTTGAGCTTGTTGGCTTGTGAAAGAAATTTGCAGGATTTCAGTCTCTCTCAGAAGTTTAGTATAATCCCTCAAATACACTCTACTTCACATGGATTTTCACCTACAAAGCCGAAGACTCGTGCTAGATGGGTGAGAAAAGATTCTCCAAGGTGAGTGTTGCTAACTTGTCCCTGATTTAATTCTTTAAATCATTTGTGGACATGTTTTGTTTTTGTTTTTGGTTGTTTTGTTTTTTAGGTTGTTTTTATTAAAAAAAAAAAATCCAAAAACATTGACAAATTTCAAAAAGACAAAAATATTTTATTTTGTGTCTTGTTTTATTGTTCTTGAGGATTACATCGGTTATGATATCTCTCTCTTGATTTAGAACATGCTTGACATTGTGGAGAAACTTGAATAGTATGCTAAACTATTTCTAATTTTGTGTGAGTATGTACTAGTTTGTACATGTACTCATGGGTTAATTAAGAAATTGATATTTCTTGTTTGTGTACCCTCTATAGCTTAGTTAAATACTGTCATGCATTGCATTTGCATTTTCATTTAGCATAATATGTGTTTTTTTTTTTGTTTTTGGTCATATATCTTTTAAAACCAAAAAGATTTTTGTGATTTGTATTTCACATCTTGGGTTTATAATCAAGGATTGGCCATATTATCTTTACATAACAAGTTTATGTACCTTGTTTAACTTTGATGAGCTTATTTATTGCACTTTACTAGTTGAAGCTTTGTAGTGTATGTTGTGTGGGAAAGATGTTTATGGTGTTTATCACTTTGTCTTAATCTTGAAGTCACATGTTATTTGACTGTCGGACTTGATCCTTTTGAGAAAGGCATAAATAACCATCTCACCACTGTTCACTAGCCAATCATGAACACCTTAGTGCATATCATAAGATTTTGTGCTCGAAAAAGTGTAGCACATGCACAAAAAGAACATAAGGTGTAGCCTCGGTTTAATTGCTTAATGCTTAAAATTGGTGTGTACTATTAGGCTTTATGCCATTTCACATAATTAAAATTGGTGTGTACTATTAGGCATGATGCCAATTCACATTATGAGGCAAAATTCAAGAAACTTACATGATTGCAAGCTTATGTTCTAGGAGGTGTGGGAGTTATATGATGTAACTCTTTAGGTGATAGTCTCTTTTAAATTCTATGTGATGAATTTTGTAGATTTTGTGATTGATTGCTATTTACATATCACCTCACATGTATCTCAAGCTTTTGCTAGTTGCACACACTACACAAGTTACTCTTTGTTAAATTTGATACATTTTATTGTGTGTGATCTTGTTATGGCCATCAAAAATTAAAAGTTCCTTGATTTTAATGCAAAATGTGTTTAATGTTTGCGCTTTAAGTGTTGGTTAAATCTGGTTTTGTATCTCATACAAAACACATAGCGGAAGCAATAAACAAAGATCTATTTCATTCATGATAGATAACTTGCATTATGTAAATTTCAGAATTTAAGAACAAGATAGCGTACCTTGGTGCAGTGAAATTCAAAACAAAAGATTATAAGTACTTGAGAACACTTTTAATCTTCACTCCAATTCCACTTTACGCCCAAGAAGTGTGGTCTCTCAATCAATTTCCAAGGGAGAATAATTGAGCGGTTTCACTCGCACATACACACCACTTCACAATGGTGTCTCATTTTTTCTCTAATAAAAATTTTGTATGTCTCTCCCTTTTTATATAACTGATTATCTAATTGGGCTGGCCTATTGGGCCTTTTCAATTGGGCTTTAATGTGTGGCTTGGAGTGGGACCAAAAGGACCAATAAGACACTAGCTCTAATGGGCCTTGACCTTTTCTATCAACTCTTGACAAGTCTAAAGTTACCATTAATTATATTTAATACCGCTATATAAATATAATTGCACTCTAGGCCTTATTAATAAATTATATCCCAAAACTTTATTATACATGCAACCCCTTCATAAAATATTCGTAGTAATTCAAAGTCATAAATATAAACTGTCACTTTGAAGATTACTACGTCTTAATCCTTGAGTACCCGGTTTAATTCTTTTAAGTTATTCATTATATATTTATGAAATCCAATTTCATAAATATATACTTTAGTAATTTCTTACCAAAGTGGTCAGGCCTAACTCTCTGAATAACTAAACTCATTAAACTTATCTCAAGGGAATATTTTATATCTCTGTTAAGAGACTATGAATTCCATCTTGAGAATATATGTTCCATCAACACGAAATGTGGCTGCCCAACATACTGAGGTTTTGACCATTACTTTAGATATCACTCCTGATATATCAAAGCAACCTACACTTCATGATTAGGTCCATTATTCTCTCAGGATTAAGAGTTCATCCAAATATAAGTTGTGAGATTTATTATTCAATTGACAGTCGTTAGGAGAATAATAAATCTTACAGCGGTCCAGTTCAATATATCTTAACTCTTAAAACATATTAACACATCAACTAGAAGTCTCCACTTCCATGATCAAGACAAATCATCTTAGTTGATATGTTATAGTCTTCGCAGATGAAATGCCCAATTTCACCACCAACTATGAACTAAAATTCTGAGTTTACAAAGAACTTGTGACTTATATCTTCTATGATTAAATCACATAAGTCACATACTATGCATCTCATGGACTAAATGATAATGTCTGAATATTCATGTTACCATTATTTTAGATAATAATAAAACAACTTTATTAATTACAATATTAAGTCATACATAATGTCATACATAATATCACACATAGCATCATACAATAGGATTTAAGGGCACTAATCCCAACATTAAGGACAAATTGATTGAAAATCTTGATTTTGGAAGATCTGGGTTGAATTCAAGTATTTTTGAAAAACTTTTCGTCTCATACTCACACATTTTTTTATAAAACAATGTGCTTTGAGGAGTTTCTGCATTAAAATGCTCTATTTTCAAAAATCTGATTTTTCCAGACTTTCAATCAATCGAACCTGTTTTTCGATCAATCGAAATTGCGATTAAACTTTTTGGTTTGAGTTTGCCTGACTCGATTGATGTTCGATCGATTCTTGATCAATCGAAATTAAAAAAATTTCAGTTTCTATGTTTTTGACCAAAAAAATTTTTCATGCATCATTTGTGTTTAGGATTTACATGCATTGCATTGTTTTTGTATCCATCTTGTAGTTTTGCAGTCATATCTCTCATTGTTTTCACACATAACATGCATACACTTCGCTAAATTGGGTACTTAACTTGATTTAAAAATTGATTGATTAATTTTTTAGTTTTGTACATTCTAATATATGCTATTTCTATGTGTGAACTGTAGAAAATATTTTTCTTAAGAAATATGATGGATAATCAATGTGCAAATATTTTCTCTACTTATGCAACTGTTTATGGGTCACATAGTGCCATGTTTGCATTTTATTGAAAGAAAGAATATTTTTTCTTCATGTGTATTCTCCCCTTAGTTTTTAACTTTGGTTTGTGTGTCTTCTCCCCCCCCCCCCCTCCCTCCTTTAATTTTCCCCAAACTATTTTTCCCAAAACTTGTTTTGTTTTTCCTATTTTTATAGGGGGAGAAGCTTATTTTTAACCTTTGTTGTTTATAGGGGGAGTTGTCTCTATTTTCTATAGAGTTATCTTGTTTTTTGTTCCGTTAATTCTCTATTTCCTCTTATTCTCTATTGCGTTATTACTCTTTATTGAGTTGTCTTTGTCAATACGTGACAAAAAGGAGGAGATTTATTTGAAATGTGGGAATATGTGTGGAAAATACAAGAATGTTATGTTTAGGGGGAGTTAACCTTGTTTTTGATGTATCTAACTTAGGGGGAGAGTTAGTTTGCATAATTGTTGATTTAATGTTTTTCTGTCACACATGCGTTTATGCATTTTGTTTAGTGTTTCAGGAAATATACAGGTTGATTCAATTGAGTTGCTGTCTACACTTGCAACTGATGGATAGTAGTTAGGATTGAATTTGTGTTATGAGCAGTATTTTTGTAAAGGGCTTTTACTTGTAAACTTTGAGCTTTTAATTTGTGTTTTGTCACAGATTGCCAAAGGGGGAGTTTGTTAGGTTCTAAAGATTTAGGATTTTATGTATTTAGAACTCTAATGTGTAATGTTGGCAAATCATGATCAAAACAATATGTTTAGTCTTATTTAGACTTGCTCAAAGTTGGGTCTTTTATGTAAAGTTGGAATCGAGTGGTTGTAGAAGTATTAGTGACTTTCGGCCTGGTTCGATCGATCAGAAATTAGACTCGATCGATCGAAAGTCACTTATCAGCAAAATTAGCAAACGTAAAAAGGCCATAACTTATTCGTTTGAAGCCCAAATCGTGAGCCGTTTTTTTTTAGTATTTAAAGGACATCATAAGCTAACTCTAGGTATGGTTTTCAGAGCTTTTTAGAGAGAGTAGAGTACCTCTTGTGCCTCTTTGTCATTTTAGGGTTTTGTACCCAAACCTCTCTAAGGTTGTTGCTCATATTACTGTTTTGTGTAAATCTCTTGTGAGATCTTTGAGGAGCTTTCCTTTACACAAAGCTTAGGGTTTTCAAGGTGAAAATATTATAAAAACCTTGATGATCATTCAGTTGCAGATTCAAGAACTTAAAGATACACAAGCGGGGGTGCTTGTACTTGATTAAAGAGTCCAAGAAAGAAGGAGTCCGTGGATTCGGAGCTTGCACGTGGTCGTGTCAGTAAGTTCTACTGGTGGGTAGCATTAGGAAGTCAAGCGGGGAGCTTGTAAGTCCTTTTGTATGAACTTGGATTCTTTCGCATAGTGGATTCAGGTTTACCTTGAGGATAGTTAGGTTAAATCCTCCCCATGTTTTTACTGTGTGGTTTCCTGGGTGATCATATCATTGTGTCTTTTATATTTCCGCTGCTTTATACTTTTGATATGATTGTATGTTTGTGATAACCTAGAATTGCTTAAATTAACTAAGTTAATCACTTGGCTAATTAACTAGGTTAAACTGGTTTTTTTAAGGGATCTAAATTTCTATCACTTTCCTAGGTTAGGTTTAAGTTTTTGTATGCTTAAAATGCATGTTAGGGTGTTAGAGTTGTTGTTTTGAAGTTTTGCTCTGCTTCTGCGTTTTTAGGGTTTTCTAGGTAAGGATCTGCATATGCATGATCCAGCCTGCACACGTAAGCTTGATTATGCATACGTAAACTTGTTCTAGCATGCGTGATGCCGTTACCTAGAAACCCTTTTTTTTTTTTTTTTTTTGGTTTCTGCCTTCACATGTTTGTTATGTTTGGCCCTTTTTTCATATGTTTTAGGCCTTATAAGTTCTTGTCCACCTTTTCACATGCTTGTTTGTTATCACATGTTTAGATTAGGGTTTGTCTTAGGGTTTTTTTTAGTTTTAATACCATCCATTCACTTGTTCATGCATGAATACCATAGGTGCTATGTTGCTGCAAGGTAAGTAAAAGGTAAGTCATGCATTGGAAATGTTCAGGTATTTATGATATGATCTTGTGTTGATGTTAGAGATGAATATGAACGCTTGGATCTTTCCTTATACTTATGTTTCTGCCTTGATTTTATTGTATATGTTGCTTTCTTGAATATGCTTTGATGCCATGATTAGATGTATGGTTAGGATTTTGGATGAATGATGCCATGTTGTTTGTTAGATGCATGTTAGCCTGTGTGTGAGTCTACAATACAAGTATTTAAATAGTTTTTAATAGGGTTAAGACATAAGACACAATGACGGGATGCAACCTTAGGGTTGGGCGATCTTGGGTGCCTAACACCTTTCCAAGAGCGTACCTAAACTCCAAACCCATACTTCTGGTAGTAAGATCAAAAGGTCATTCCTCAAAGGGATGCTATATATATGGTTCCTATAGACCATTGCAAAAACTAGGTGGTGACTCCCCCCTTGTGCCCACACTAGGCCACTCAAACCATAGCCTAGGAAGATAAGACGCCCTAATAGAAAAAAAGGCCCCTAAATGTGGGAAAATGGGAGGGAGTAATAAGTGATTTTTTATTTTTTGTAAAAAAAATTGTGAATTATACAATTTTTCTTCTACTTATAAGAAGACCAAGAAGTCTTATAGTTTAATTGGATCTTTTTGTTTTCCAAGTATTCTTAATAAAAACGTTTAGAGTTCAAATTTATTCTCTCACAACTATCAAATTATAAAAATTATCATAAAAGAGGGCTAAAAAATTATGGATTAATTGATTTCCAACCCAATCATCATTAGTCATATATATTAACAAGTAAGAATAATTGATGTTAAATAAATAAAAAATTAACTAAATCATATTTGAAATGGTACTTAAATATAAAAGATTCATTTAAAGTTATCTTTAGAGATCGCAAAATCTGATTGAGCCCGCCCTGCGTGGGATTAGTTGAATTACTTGAATACTATAAAAGTTAGAGTCATAAAGCTATCCTCTTTGTTACATCTACATCATCTTTCTTTCTTTCTTTTTTAAGAAAAACATCTACATCATCTTGCTAGAATATAAATTTTTGTCTATATAACAAGTTGGAAAGTTGGTCCAAAATCTTAAATGGTTTTTTACTAACGGCCGGCGTGCTGATGTTTCCTTTTCAATTGCGTACTTAATTTGATTGCAATTCCACATTACTTAGAGAATCTTTATACAAAAATTATTGTCTATTTTATTTTATACAACCATTTTTTAAATTACCTCACATTAAATTATTTATTTTACACTACATTTCTTTACAAAAAAGAAAAATTCATCAATTTTTTTTGTTATTCTCCCATTCATCTCTTTCTCTCTCTCTCTCATTTATTTCTTTAACAATCTACACAACAACAGTAATTGTGTATAATTTACACAGTTTGATGGGCCAAAAACGTATTGACTCCTTGTAATTAAATTAATTAATTAATTAATTAGCTAAGTTATTAATTAATCAATTTAACATGCAAACCTATGGTAGCACAAACAAATCACCAATAAACTAATTATGCAGCGGAAAATAAATGACACGGTGATTTGTTTACGAATGGGGAAAAACCTAACGGCAAAAATCTCACCGGGTGATTTTCAAGTCACCACTCCTGAAACTCCACTATTATCACAACAAGCGGTTACAAGTAAAGGAATCCCAAGTACCTTATCAACCTACAGTTGCACCCTTACCCCAATACCCAATTGAACTTGTTATGTAGTGATAGTTCCCCTTTTTGATGCACAGCTCCCAAGTACGTGACTAACCAATTGCGCGGATTCTAGTACGCGACTTCAATCACCAACTTAGAGAGAGTTGTTTGCTGCAAAGTTCTCCAGTTCATCCACGATGAAGATCAAGAAGATGCTTGGTCATAAAACCCAAAGGTGCACATACACAGCAACTTCTTCAAAAAAGATGAACTAGGGCAAAACTTTGTCTCCGGTCACAATTTGCTTGAACAAAGTTTGCTCAATACTTGTGCAATTTGTGAACACTTTGATGGCCCTTAAAACAATCCTTTTATATGCCTAGGGTTAGAAGAAAAGAAGGCCTAAAGACACATTCATGGATCCTAAAAAATCAGATCAAAAAATCTGATTTTAAAAATCTCGACAGATAGAAGCTGTCGAGCAGTTATCGAGCATGTGTTAAGCTTTAATGATTTAGCACTTCTTCAACTTGTTTCTTGGACAGACTTGATGACTTCAACACTTGATCTTGAAACCTTGTTTCTTAAAGTATTAAAAACATCTAGAACTACTTAATTATAAGTTGGGTGCATTTTGTCAAAGGATTAGCCAATTATATAAAAGAATGACATATGTTCTTTAACAAGTGAAACCATATATGTCCTAACACAGTTATTGTAGCTCTAATTAATGATATATTACATAAGCTTGGTTAAACTAATGTGGGTGATTTTTGGAATTAAATTTGCAAAAATAACCTCTAATTCTATTTTGCCTTCGGGTAATTATTGAGTACTCCCAAAGTATCATAAATGTGTACTCCCTCCTTTCACATAATTATGAGTCCCACTAATTAAATTTATGGTAGGTCCCACAATTCATGTGAGAGAGGGGAGTACACATTTATGGTACTCCTAGGGCATTCAATAATTTTCCTTTACCATCACTAATGTGAGTGTTCTTAATTAGCTAATGATGGCAACTATTAATAAAAAGAAAGTACTTCTATAAAATATTGTAATTAAAAAAAAAAAACCCAACTTACTCAATGCCTTAAGCCACTCGTTAAGGACTCTTTGTTTATTTTCTTTTATTACTTCCCAAAATAGTGGAACCCATAAGATTCTTCTTTACTAGGTGCATTCAATGGTTAAGAAAGAATTGTAATAGGTCCCACTGTACTGGGAAACAATAAAAACTATTAAGTTATGGTTTTTTACATAACATTTATGTTGGCTTATTCTATGACAAAAAGTATTGTAATTGCATTAATTTATTTCCTTGTATTTTGTGGGATTTATTTGTAATAGGTTTAGTCTTAAGTGGTGAAGATATGCTTGAGAAGTTGATCTCGCAACTTGGCTCGCAAGTGGTGCAACCCACGAAGGTCACATAAGGAGCATATGCCCAAAGTTGAAGAGTCAGTGAGTTTCGTGACTCATCTTGTGAGATGACCTGCAAAATGCACTGACTGCTAAGATTATAAGTGTGACTTTTATACCCTTCACCCACATTATATATACCCTCATTGCCCACAAAATTGTAAGCAGGCTATTCAGGAAGGAAAAAAAAAAAAAAACCTAAAAAAAACCTAAAAAGGTTTCTATAACACTCCCACCATTTTAGAGAGAGCTACTCATCCTTGATTGAGAATTCCTTTGTAATCTCTTCTCTCTTCTCCCATTGTTATACCTTGAGAGGATATTTGTACCCAAACACAACTCACACCTATTCAGAGTATAAAGAGTGATTTGAAGCTTGGGAAGCATTTGCGATTTGCCAAAAAAAGCTAGTGAGGCTTGGCGAATGCAATCAAGCAATATTCCAGGATCTGGATAATTAGTGAAGACAAGATTTCGAGAAGTCTGTTAGTAGCTGGAGCTTGGAGGGGTCAAGTACATTGGGTAGATTAGGCTTGGAGGGTGTTTTTGATATTCGTGTACTCCAACTTATTCACTAATGGATCGATTTCAACTTGGAGGCTTGCGGAGAGGTTTTTTGTCGAGTTCTTTGGTTTCCTCTTCGATAACATGTCTTGGTGTTATCTTGTGTTTGCATTTCTCTTCCCTTACTTTTTAAGCTTTATATTTGTTATTGTTTGCTTGTAGTTATGGCTTAGAGAGTAGTTCCGGTTTATTGCGTATCACTTACTCTTGTTCCGCACTTAGATAAGTTAGTGTAAAAGCAATTAAGCCGTAATTTAAAATTGGGAGTCTAAACAAGCATTAGTGTTTCTACACTAATTGAGCTTTCAATTAATATCAGAGTGGGTACACTTGTTTTGGTTTAATTACCTATGTGTGATCCTTGACCTTTTGTTTGTTTCCATGGATAGTAGTTTGTGTGCTTCTTTACATGTTTTGGACGTTGTTGATTATAACACTCTATGAGTGTTTATCCTCATGATTGTGATGACATGTTACATGACTCTTTGGGTGTCGTTAAAATTCCAAATATCAAACTCTTGAAGAAAAAGGATAAAAAGTTTCATGAGAATTAGAGCAAGTTCATTTGTGAAAATGATGATTTGTTTGCTAAGCTTAATGAATCCAACAAATTTGTGGAAAAGTATAAGAAACCTACTGAACATTCTCTTGAAAAATTAAAGGAGTTTGAATGTTTGAATGTTTGAATGTGGACTTGGATGCTGAACTTATTTTGTCTAACAAACTTGTTGATGATCTTAAATGAGAAAATGAGTCTCTTACGATGCATGCAAAGTGTTTGATTGCTAAATCTATTGCTAAAAAGGAAGATGTTATTTGTTTCAATCATGTTGTCAGACCCGATTTTATGCCTATTGTGAGTTCTACCTCTAAAGGAAAATCGGTGCACATTCCTCTACACAAAAGAAATCAAAAAGTGAAGAGAAAAGCTTTTAAGCCAAAGCCTTCGTTTAGGTCTCATCCTAAGGATTTGAATGGATCTAAATTTGTTCCCACTTGCCACCATTATGGTGTGATCGATCACATAAGACCTCAATGTTCCATGTTGGAGAGAGAACAGAACTCTGTTGTTAGATCCCTTCCTAAAAAGCTTGGTGGACCTAAACACATTATTTGTCACCATTGTGGTGCTTTTGATCATCCAAAATGTCATTGCTCTAAGTTTCAAGCTCTTAAAAGAATTAAAAGAAAAGAGAAACTTGAGTTTCTTGGAAGTTATGCTAAGAAAGCTAAACCGGATTGGATTGAAAATGGTAAGTTGTTGAAGCATGTGATTAATGCTCTTACCTCCTTGTCTATGTGCATCTCTGGTTCTCATTCTTCCAACCCTCATCTCAATTCTCATAAGACACTCATTCCAAACAATCGTTCCATTTGAATGAGGAAGGGTTCCTATGGTTGAGCTTATACTCTTTTGGTTCTTGATCTAATTCTTTCGATCTTTGTAGGACTCTTCATGCATTAGATGCTTCATTATCATGCATTTGTGCATTGTGCATCTCTTTATGCATTGTGCATCTCTTTATGCATTGTTTTGGTCTTTTTTGTTGATCTTACTTTTAAGCTTTTGTTTTGTGTGTGTAAAAATCCAAAAATGCATAAAAAGTGAATAATCTAAAAAGTTTGATCATGTTCGTTTGAGCACATATCACATGTTGAGTTTGGTGTAGTGCATTTATGAGCTTAGCTTGTTATTTTTGCACATTTTAATTATGATCGAAATCTAGAAATCTATGTTTGATTGTTATAAATAAATATTCAAGCTTGTCATGAATGTCTAGCCAATAGTCTTGTTTGATCTTAATACATGCGTAGACTTGATCCTATATATCTCCTCACATTTATTTTTATGTCAAAAAGCTCTTCAAACATCAATCTCTAAAAAAAGAAAGAGATGAAAAAACTTTGCTTCAAAAACTAGTTTGACTAGAAAAATGTGGAGCAAAAATGTATTCGAAATGTATGATGCTAAAGCCAAAGGCTTATTCTTCAAAGAAATATAAAACATTTCATGGCATCGTTGCTCAAAAATTGTGTTATATTGATAAAAAAGTATGAAAAATGGAATCCAAATGAAAAGTTTTCAATCAATGTAAACACTTTGGTGAGGGGTCATATATGTTCATTTCTACTAGTGAGATAGGTCACTTGACTTCATGCTATTTGTGTATGACTTAATTGAATTGATCATTGAAACTTTATACTAGACTATGGACTAGTTCATACTCGATTCCCACACACAACAGACAAGTCTAATGTTCAATGAATGCCTATTTCATTTGTGTGATTGTACGTGTTCAAATGTGATGTGTGTGTACTCAACCATATGCGGATCAAACCAAAAAAAAAAATTGATCATTTTATTTGTATTTGGAAGTGTTTTTTTATCACTCTGTGTTTTTAAGTTTTGTACTTACTTGGTTTTTCAATGTTTCAAGCTTGTTTTTGTGTTGAAAAATAGGGGTCAGAGTCTTTCACGAGTCGTTCACGACTTGGTTGCAAGTCACAAAGCTGAAAAATGCATTTTTTTCTCAACTTTGGTCATCAGGTAGTGGTTTGTATGAGTCACTTGCAAGTCAGCCACTCATGAAATGCCCAAATCAACTATTTCATGAGTATTTCGTGAGCTTTTGGTCCAAAACTCCTCATATGACTCTTTTATGACTCCATCTTCTCTAAACCCTCTTTTTTCAAAGCTTCTACATCAAAACCCAACTAATTTCAAGTGTTTTACATTCCATAAACATCTCTAAGGTAATCTTTAACACTTTTAATTGTTTTAATCCTTAGATTATGTTTTTAGGGGTTTTATGTTCATAGTTGGGATTTTCTCAATTGGGAGTTGGAAAGTTTAATTTTTGTTAATCTTTTGATTGGATTTTGTTTTAAATGTCTATTTGCTTTGGATGTTGGCCCTTGTGGCATTCTAAACATGTATTTAGGTATGTTTTTAACATGTATGCATTGTTCATCACATATGCATAGTGTGTGCATAAAATTCCTTTATATTATTTTTTTTTTTCACTCTTTTGGACTCCAATGAGTACCAAACTTTGGGGTTGTTCATGTGTTAGGTTCTAAAGACTTAGGATTTCATGTATTTAAAACTCTAATATGTATTGTTGGCAAATCATGATCAAAACAAGTTATTTAGTCTTGTTTAGATTTGCTCAAAGTAGTGTTGTTTATGTAAAGTTGGAATCGAACTGATGCAGAATTCACTGTGCATCTCGGCTTGGCTCGATTGATCGAAGTTTAGGCTCGATCAATCAAAAATCGGGCAGATGTGTTTTTTCTATAGAATTTTCAACTTAGCCCTAACTCCTAAAACGTTTAGGGTTTTATGTTTTTGCCCTAGGTATATAAGGCAAACCCTAGCCACATTTTAGAGGTTGCTCATATTGCTGTTTGTATGAATCTCTCGTGAAATCTGTAAGGAGTTTTCCTTCACACAAACTTAGGATTATCAAGAGGAGATTTATTCAAGAACTTGATGATCATTTAGTTGCTGCCATAAGAGCTTAAAGATACACAAGTAGGAGTGCTTGTACTTGCTGGAAAATCCAAGAAAGGAGTCTGTGGTCTCGGAACTTGCACGAGGTCGTGTCAATAAGTTCTACTAGTGGGTAGTAATAAGAAGTCGAGCGTGGAGGTTGTAAGTCTTATTGTATGAAATTAGATTCTTTCAAGATAGTGGATTCAAGTTTACCTTGAGGATAACTAGGTTAAATCCTCTCTAGGTTTTTTACCGGTTTGGTTTTCTTAGGTCATCATATCTTTGTATTATTTATATTCCCGCTGCTATATATTTGATATGATTATTTGATTGTGATAACCTAGATTTGTATAATTTGACTAAGTTAATCACTTGGCTAATTAAATAGGTTAATCTAGTTGTGTTAAAGGGTCTAAAAACTGTTCAAGTGGTATTAGAGCAAGTAGCAATCTTGTTATAGATCTTTTGATCTCTAAGCTAATCCTTGACCCCTGTTGTCATGGAACACGGACACTCTCTAGTTATTCCTCCTCACTTTAATGTGAATAATTATGCTTATTGGAAAGTAAGGATGAAAGCATTCCTGAAATCAATTGATGAGAGAGTTTGGAACTCCGTTGAATATGGATGGGAGAAGCCCACTACTCTTGTGAGTGAGTGGCAAACTTCTCAAAAAGAAGCAGCTGGGTTCAATAGCAAAGTTATGAATGCCATCTTTAACGCTGTTTCTATTGAGGAATTTAAAAGAATCTCTAATGTTGAGGTTGCTCACACTGCATGGAAAATCCTCCAGACTATGCATGAAGGCACTAAGACAGTTAAAATTAATAAGTTGCAGCAGTTAACATCTAGATTTGAAAGCATTAAGATGTCTAATGGTGAATATTTTGATGAATTCTATGCTAAACTAAATGACATTGTTAATTCTGCATATAATTTAGGTGAAATCTATTATCAACCTAAAATTGTTAGGAAGATTCTTAGATCTTTGACTGAGAACTTTAAACCCAAAATGACTACCATCACTGAAAGTAAGGATGTGGACTCCATCCCCGTTGATGAATTTGTAGGATCTCTTCAGTCCTATGAGTTGAACCTACCCAAAACTAACAAATCTAAGTCAATGACTCTTAAGTCAGTTGATGATGTTGATGTTAGTAGATTTGATGATGAGCTCTTTGCTACAGAGATTGCGTATCTTGCTAAGAACTTTAGAAACTTTCTTAGGAATAGTAACAAAATGGCGAGAGGTACAAACACTACTGAACTTAAAAACCTTAGGAAGAATGATCCCACTAAGGTTAATAATAATGAAAAACTTAGAGAAAAAGTTGGTCAATCTTCAAACAATAATATGGGTCCTCAGTGTTTTAAATGTCAAGGGTATGGTCACATGAAATCTGAATGTCCTACATACTTGAGGTCTAATGGGAAGGCTATGGCTGCAACCCTTAGTGATAATGAAGGTTCTGATGATGAGTCTGGATGTGACGAAGATGGAAACTTCATTACTTTCATTGCTACTACTGTAGTCTATGAAAGTGATCTGTTGAAGAAAACCCTTCTGATGGGGAACTTTCTAAGGATGCAAATCTTCAAGAAGTCTACAATAAACTTTGCAAAGTTGCTGCAAAGAATACCATGAATGTTCAATTAGGCTTAAAGAAAATTGCATCTCTTGAGCTTGAAAAGAAATATTTGCTTGCTAAATTGTTTAATGCTAATGATCTTTCGAACAATGTGAAAACTGAAAATATGCTCTTGCTTGATAAAGTTAAATCTTTGGAACATGATTTATCTGTTGCTAAATCTACTAGTTCTAAACTTGATCAAATGTTAAGTGTTCAAAAGGCTCCTTCTGACAAATCTGGATTAGGTTTTGTTGAAACCATCTCTGTGACTTCACCAAATTTCACAAACTTTGTTCCTTCTTCTTCCTCGGAACCCCCTATGAGTGAGGTTGTGAGTGAGACTACTAAACCTGTAGAGGTCACACCTCCTAGGAAGATTAGGGTTGATCTGAAAGAGCCTAAACCTAAGGAGTCTACCCTTACTAAGGACAAGATGCATGGTAAGCCTATTTGGGTTTGTCATTTTGTGAAAATTCTAGACACATTTGTCCAAATTGTTATAAGCTGTAAGCAGCTAAGCGAGCAAATAAGCCGAAAGTGCCTGTGCCTCAAGTACAAGATCCTATGGCACTTATTGGTGAATTGGTAAAGGCTCTAAACCTTTATTCCAATCCCGGAGTTAGAAATCACTCTAATATGAATATGAACTCCAATGCTCGTAATGCATCTAAGAGGTTTTGGATGCAAAAAGGCTCGATCTAATTGAGTCTTTCTGACATGGTCCTTATGCTTCATTACTCTATCTTTTGTGACCTTTGTCTTTTTTGGATTTTCTTTTACCTTTTTGTTTCTAGAATTTGCATTGCATAATATTCATGCATTTCATTCTAGAACTATTTTTTGTTTCCTTTTTTAATAAAAATAAAAATAAAATAAAATAAAGGAGAAAAAGGAAAGAAATTTGTGTTTTGTATTCACTCTCTTGGTTTTTGAAAACAAGGTTGATCAATTTATTTTCACATAACATGTCTATGTACCTTGTTTAGCTTTGATAAGCTTATCTATTACACTTTACTAGCTAAAACTTTGTAGTGCATGTTGTGTGGGAAAGATGTGTATGGTTTTTTATCACTTTGTCTTGATCTTGAAGTCACATGCCTTTGATTGTCGAACTTGATCCTTTTGAGAAATGCATAAATAACCATCTCACCACTGTTCACTAACCAATCATACACACCTTAGTGCATATCGTAAGATTCTGTGCTCGAGAAAGTGTAGCACATGCACAAAGAGAACATAAGGTATAGTCTCGGTTTAATTGCTTAATACTTAAAATTGGTGTGTACTATTAGGCTTAATGCCAAATCACATAATTAAAATTGGTGTGTACATTATCCTGGCTTTTTCATAAGTTTCTGAATAAATTAAAATTGGTGTGTATATTATGAGGCAAAACTCAAGAAACTTACATGATTACAAGCTTATGTTCTAGGAAATGTGGGAGTTATATGATGTAACTCTTTAGGTGACAGTCTCTTTTAAATTATATGTGATGAATTTTGTAGACTCTGTGGTTGATTTCTATTCACATATTACCACACATGTATCTCAAGTTTTTGCTAGTTACAAAGACTACACAAGTTACTCTTTGCTAAACTTTGTACATGTTATTGTGTGTGTTTTTGGTTTGACCAACCAAGTTTGAAAATACTTTGAGTTTTATGCAAAACAGAGTTGTTGCTTGAGAATTCAAAGGGAGTTTGTTTGAAAATCTTAATTTTGGAAAACTGGGTTTAAATCTTGGGTTTATGAAAATCATTTCGTCTCATACTCATGCATGTTATACATAATTTTCAATGCTTTGAGGAGAGGTTGCATCAAATTCTGTTGATTCTCAAAAATTCATTTTTTTTTACAATTTCGATTGATCGAATCTGTTCTTCGATCAATTGAAATTGCGATTGAAAATTTAAGTGAGCCTCTGTCTGATCCGATCAATCAAAACTGATTTTCGATCAATTGAAAATTGTGAATAAGATTTTTAGAAAATCTGGGTTTGACTTGTTCAACTTCACGTTTTCAAAAGTTTTTCAACTTTTCTCTCTCTCTGCGACTCACCAAAGCACAATCATCAAATTTTTGTCGTTTTTGACTATTTTTTTTTTTTTTTGCAAGGTTTTCCTCTTCCAACACTAGTATGTCCATTATACCCTTTCTTTTTCATTTATTTTCATGATTTCATGCATAAATCCATGCATTTAAGTGATATTTTTGGACCTATGAAAATTTTGGGGTTTTTGGTGTTTTTGATCCTTTCTTTCATGCATAATCTATGATGTTTAATTTGATCAATTTTGTGGTTTATGAGAAATTGGATTTTCAAGGGCTTGAATATATCCGATTTGGGGTTTTTGTTCAATTGGGTTAAAATTGATGAAATTGGCTAATTGGATTGATGTAATTGATCATTCTAATCTATTTTCTAACTTGTATGATGATCAATTGGTCACATTTCTTTAAAAACATACAAGTGGTTTCAATTTTTTGGGGGAGTTTTGTTAGAAACTCTATGCTCAAGCCAATTTTGTGAATTTGAACTTCAATTGAACCTAGTTTCACTGCATTAGAGCATACTTCGTATAGATTTTTGTTTTATATTTGTTTTGTGCTAACTTGCAGTCTGCCCTTGGTTTTTCCTTTTTGTTCTTTTTGGTTCTGCTTTGTGTCCTTGTCCTTTCCTTAGCACCATGCCTAGGAAGACTAGAGCCCATAGGACTCCCTCCACTTCTTCTAAGTCTCTCACTAGGAGTGAGTTGTTTAAGGATGCCAAAAGCAGAAAGGCATTTGATAAGCTAAACAGTAAGAGGAAAATTTAGGCTGAGCGTTCTATTCTGTAGATGAGTTAGATCCTACCATTAGGGCAAACTTTGAGAGTCCTTGTTGGAGATAGATCATCCACCTCCGACCGCCCTGATTAGAGAGTTCTATTCAAACCTCTCTTACCACGTCTATGATTCCAACACCCTTGTTCAAAGTTGGATACGAGGTATTGAGTTCACCATTACCCCTAAGGTAGTAGCTGAGGCTCTTGGGGATTCCGTCATTAGGCAGCCTGACTATCCTTATAAGGAGTCTCCACCCCTTGATGACGTCATGTCATAGATCACTAGGTCTTCTATTCAGTGGGGTTCTGATCCTCGGATCATGTCCTCTGAGCTTCCTGAGACTACCTATCTTTTTCTTAGGATAGCGTGTCATTCTTTGTGGCCTATCTCTCATCTCCACACCATCCCTATTGAGCAATGTGTGTTTTTATACCCCCTTGTCTTTGGTGCTTCTATTTCTTTTCCTCATCTATTTCTTCGTTCCTTGAACAAGATTCATAGGAGTAGCACTATTGGTCACACTCTTGTCTATCCTATCCTCATTCATAGGATTTTGTTGTTTTTAGGTTTAGATGGTTTCCCCGCGTCTGAGCCCGTACATATAACTGGTCCCATAGGTGCATCTTTTCTTCGTCTGAATGCTGCACATTTGAGGCCTCCTCATGTTCAGTCTTCTGGTGTTGCTCCCCCTCCTTTCTCTTCTATAGGTGATCCATAGGCTGAGGTGTCTGGTGCTACTGCTGCTGCTGATGTTCCTCCGCCGACTACTTCGGATAATTCAGACATTCGATGTACGTTGGATCATGTCTTAACCGTTCAAGCAGCTCATGGACAGATTTTGGTGGACTTGCTCGATGAAGTTCGTGCTTTGCGTGCAGAGTTGGCACATTTCAGATGATCTTCTTCACCACCTCCTTTTGATGATGGATTATGATTGCCTTTTGGTATTCCGTCACAAAAAGGGGGGAGTAGCTTTTGGATTAGCTTATAGAGTTTTTGATGATAGAAGGTGTTTTTGTTTCTATGGAGCCTGTGATAGTTAGATTGTATCTAGAAGCTGCATCTTGTATTTACATTCTTTTGGCTCTAGATGTTTTTTTTTTTTTTGTTGGGCTATTCATGTTAGGGGGAGATACATTTATTTTGTTTCTTTTTTTACTACTTATTGACTTATATTTTTGAGATATTTATTGATATATGTCTTTATTTTGTGTTTTGGTGAAATCAAGAATTTATTTTGTTTACTTATATTTTTCATATATGCGTTTATGCGTTTGTTGAGTATTTTAGGAAATATAGATTGATTCAATTAAGCTGCTATCTACACCTGCAACTGATGGATAGTAGTTAGGATTGAATTTGTTATGTAAAGGGCTTTATTTTGTAAACTTTGAGTTTTTAGTTGTGTTTTGTCACGGATTGCCAAAAGGGGAGTTTGTTAGGTTTTAAAGACTTAGAATTTCATGCATTTAGAACTCTAATATGTATTGTTGGCAAACCATGATCAAAATAAGTTATTTAGTCTTGTTTAGACTTGCTCAAAGTAGTATTGTTTATGTAAAGTTTGAATCGAGCTGATGCAGAATTCACTATGCATCTCAGCCTGACTCGATTGATCGAAGCTTAGGCTCGATCAATCGAAAATCGGGTAGATGCATTTTTTTAATAGAATTTCCAACTCAACTCTAATTCCTAAAACGTTTAGGGTTTTATGTTTTTGCCCTAGGTATATAAGGCAAACCCTAGCCACATTTTAGAGGTTGCACATATTGCTGTTTGTGTGAATCTCTTGTGAGATCAGTAAGGAGCTTTCCTTCACACAAACTTAGGATTATCAAGAGGAGATTTATTCAAGAACTTGATGATCATTCAGTTGCTGTCATAAGAGCTTAAAGATACACAAGCGGGAGTGCTTGTACTTGCTAGAGAATCCAAGAAAGAAGGAGCCCATGGTCTCGGAACTTACCCGTGGTCGTATCAATAAGTTCTACTAGTGGGTAGCAATAAGAAGTCGAGCGTGGGGGCTTGTAAGTCTTATTGTATGAACTTCCATTCTTTCAAGATAGTGGATTCAAGTTTACCTTGAGGATAGCTAGGTTAAATCCTCCCCAGGTTTTTTACTGGTTTGATTTTCCTGGGTCATTATATCTTTGTGTTATTCATATTTCCGCTGCTATATATTTGATATGATTGTTTGATTATGATAACCTAGATTTTCATAATTTGACTAAGTTAATCACTTGGCTAATTAACTAGATTAATCTGGTTATGTTAAGGGGTCTAAAAACTGTTCATCATATTTCCTCATTAGAATCATGTTTGGTTTATTAGATGTGTATTTTACACACCTTGCTCCATATGTACATTTCTAATGCTTTGGTCATGCATTGTACATAGCCACCTCTTGTACACACTTTTGCTACCCTTGTCATGCCTTGGTCTATATTTTGTTTTCTCATCCTTAGCATGTCATGTTTCATAGCATTTTGTTTTTAAGGTGTTTTGTCTTTTGTTTGAGCTTCATTTTCTCATTTATCTTGTACCCTTCGTGCATCATATCCTTGTTCATATCTTCTTTTCTTTCTCTCATTCTTATTAGCCTCTTTGTCTATTCATGTCAAAAAAGGGGATAGTATACTAGATAGTATACTGGAGAGTATTGTCGTTTCTGTATGACTCTTATGCACATTCTTAGGGAAAAATATTCTATTTCTTGTGCACAATCTTAAGGGGAGAAAGTCTTAGAGGAGATGCATATGCCAAGGGGGGAAGACATTTCTTTTTAAGAAAACCTTATTTTGTTTTGTTTTCCTTTATGTTTGTTTTCTTGCTGTCTTTATGGTGCTTTGAGTTATGTTTAGTATCCATACTTTGTTGCTCTCATCACATCATGTTATGTTGGACATGCATACATCCTATAGTTATTGTGATTTTTTAATTGCATGTTCGAATGATCATTTGCTTTGCTATATGATCATTGTAGTAATTTCCATATGACTGTCATGTGTTTGATCAAGTTACTCATGTTTCATATCATGTTTACTTGATCGCATTTTATTTGTTACATTATACATGTCTTTTTATTACTTGCTTTACCTTGGGGGTCTAATGTATTTTGTGCAAGTGTTTCAAGTTAAAAGTATTGTGTTCCATGTTCATCACAGGTTTTAGATTTAGATGTGAGTGAGTTTTGTCATTATTCCTAAACTCACGTTTAAGTCTAAAGTATGTTATAGGGTGTTTTTGTAATGAATTAGCTAAAGGTAAAATTGTTAAGTTATGGTTTTTCACATAACATTTATGTTGGCTTATTCCATGACAAAAAGTGTTGTAATTGCATTAATTTATTTCTTTGTATTTTGTGGAATTTATTTGTAATGGATTTAGTCTTAAGTGGTGAAGATTTGTTGGAGAAGTTGATCTCGTGACTTGGCTTGCGAGTGGTGCAACCCACGAATGTCACATGAGGAGCACATGCCAAAAGTTGAAGAGTCAGTGAGTTTCGTGACTCATCTCGCGACTTGGCTAACTTGCGAGATGACCCAGGAAATGCACTAACTGCTGAGATTTTAAATGTGACTTTCATACCCTTCACTCATACTATATATACCCTCATTACTCACAAAATTGTAAGTAGGCTATTTAGAAGAAAACCCTAGAGAGGTTTCTACAACACGCCCACCATTTTAGAGAGAGCTACTCATCCTTGATTGAGAATTCCTTTGTAGTCTCTTCTCCTTCCCCTCTCCCGTTGTTATACCTTGAGAGGAGATTTGTACCCAAACCCAACCCACACCTATTCAAAATGTAAAGAGTGATTTGAAGTTTGGGAAGCATTTGGGATTTGCCAAAAGAAGCCGGTGAGGCTTGGCGGATGCAATTAGGCAGTATTGCGAGATCCAGATAACTAATGAAGACAAGACTCCAAGAAGTCTGTTGGTAGCTGGAGTTCGGAGGGTTCAAGTACATTGGGTAGATTAGGTTCTGAGGGTCTTTTTTATATTCGTGTACTCTAACTTATTCACTAGTAGATCGATTTCGACTTGAGGGTCGCGAAGAGGTTTTCCACCAAGTTCTTTGGTTTCCTCTTCAACAACAAGTTTCGGTATTATCTTGTGTTTGCATTTCTCTTCTCTTACTCTTTAAACTTTATATTTGCTATTTTTTGCTTGTGGTTATGGCTCAAAGAGTAGTTCCGGTTTATTACGTATCACTTATGAAAGCTCAAATTACTGCTAGATTACAGAACAAGAATGAGCGCACTAAACCAAAACTACTCTAGTGCATGAACATGAATAATAAATAATAAATGTAAAGCACAAGAGTAAAGGAAGAGAGATGCAAATACAAGATAACACCAAGACATGTTATCAAGGAGAAAACCAAAGAACTCAGTGACAAACCTCTCCGCAACCCTCCAAATTGAAAAAGATCCACTAGTGAATATGTTGGAGTACACGAATAACAAAAGACACTTCAAGCCTAGTTTACCCAATGTACTTGAGCCCTCCAAGCTCCTACTACCAATGAAATTCTCATATTCTTGTCTTTACTAGCTTTATGAATCCCGCAATATTGCCTGATTGCATCTGCCAAGCTTCATTAGTTTCTTTTGGAAAATCCTCAAAATTTTCCAAGTTCCAAAACACTCTCTATACTCTGAATAGATGTGGGTTGTGTTTGGTGTTAGGAAATTTAGACCCTGGTTGATAGAATTAACAAATTTTAAATCCAAGTTATTAATTAGATTTATTACGAATAAAACTTGTTAAAACAAACAAACATCAACATCATGTCAAAATCATGCAGCGGAAAAATAAATAAGATAAGATATGATGACCCAGGAAAACCAATAAAATAAATGAGTTTCATAGTAAAAAACCTGGGGAGAAAATCTTCCCGAAAAGCAATCCACTATAGTAAAGAGAAGTTTCAGATCTAGTACAAAACTTTTGTCCCTAGACTCTACAATCCCCGTAGATGAATTTACAGCAGAAATGTTCTACCACTTCAAAACCTCTAAACTCTTTAATATATGAACACCACTGTTTGATGCACAAATCTCAGTACGCGACTTCAATCACTAACTAGAAGAAGATTGTTGGCTTCAAAATTCTTCACTTCATCAACAATGAAGATCAAGAAGTATTTGGTTACAAAACCCTAAGGTGCAAAAGACACAGTAGCTTCTTTCAGAGAGAATAAGGCATCGGTCACCTTTTGCATTCGTTCTCCTTGTATTCTCTTATATGACGGCCTCTAAAATAAGCCCTATATAAGTATAGGGTTGTGAAAAAAGAAACCCTACACAAATACATAAGCATGGGCCGAAAATCAGATTTGAAAATCTAAATTCTCGTAACCTCGATCGATCGAAAGGTGTCAAGGAGATATCGAGCTTTAAACTTTGACAGATATAGCTATCGAGAAGCTATCGAGGAGCTGTCGAGGAGATAGGAAATTTCTCAATCAATCCACCAGTTGTCGAGAAGGTGTCAAGATTGCGATAACAATCAATTGAAGATCTCGATAGATAGCCTAGCTATCGGAAGGTGTCGAGGTATTTGTCCAGTTTATTGAACATCTTTCTTTCACTTGTTTCTTGGTCCAATCTTCATGACTTTAATACTAGACTTAAACAACATGTTTCTTGAAGTATTAAACACATCATAGATCTAGTCAATTACAAGTAAAGTGCATTTTGTTAAAGGATTAGCCAACTACATAAAATAGTGACATATGTTCCTAACAAGTCTATCACATATGTCCTAGTAATCTCCCCCTTTGGCAATCCGTGACAAAACTACAACAAACAAATGAACATATGAGAAAAGTCATAAATCACTCAGCTCATATTCACTTGTTAAATACAATAAAATCTATCTTAACACAAACTCTTGAAAAACTTTGCAAAAAGAGAGTTTATGGCAAGTAGACTTTGACAACCTGTATTTCTGAAACACTTTAAACAAATCTAATCAAGGTATCTTATTGTGAAACAAAAATAATAGATTACATACAATTAATAAGAATCATATGCATAAAGAGAGAAAAGAAACAACACATGTAAGGGATAGGTGAAAAAGACATACATCATATATATATATATATATATATCAAAGATAAGCATAATGTATGTAAACATGGTCACAAGATCGATGTACAAAAAGAAGGAGGTAAACACTCTCCCTAACAAAATGAAACACATCTCCCCCTTATAAAGGCATGTATTTCTCCCCTTAACATGTAGAATTTTCAAATAGAAATCACATATTCTCCATAATTTCTCCCCCTTTTTGTCATGATTGACAAAGGGTACAAGAAGCTAGAAAGTTTCACCCGAGAAATATAAAGATGATCAAGGATAATCAAGGGGGCATAAGAAATCCATATAAATGCATGATTGTAATGAAATAAGATGCTATTAATGATAAGATAAAAAAAAAAAAAAAAAGATTCAAAACATGTGAAAAACAAATCTCTCAATCAAGAAAGATGTTAAGAACATAGATCACAAAACACACGCACACACATTAAACAAATCTAACCAATTTTATATTTCAAAAACAAGTTAAGACAGTTTAGTAAGCATACATGAACACATGTAAAACCTTATGATAGCCAAATCACATTGTACCTGCACATGTATCAAGAGTAGCAAAGAATATTGCGTGTTGAATGTGAAAAACATCGCAAGATTACATAAGTGTATACATGTTATGACGATTTGAGATATGAGAAAATCACTTTAACTCACACACAATCATAACTGTTTGATGGGGACTATCACCTTTGAGGTACATCCTATAACTCCCACATCTCCTAGAATACATGCTTGCAATCATATTTAAAGCATTTTGATCTTTTTACTTTTTATTTTTCTTTGCATATTTTTCTTTTAATAAGCATATCATGCATTGGCATATAAGAGAGAGAAAAGAAATACCCAATGATATTTGACATTTTAATTTTGTTATGCCGAAGCACACAAATGTCATTGACATTACATTTTTGCTATGCCGAAGCATACAGATGTCATTCATGATTGGCAGGCAACAGTGATGAGATGGTTATTTATGCCTTTCTCTTAGGATTTTCTAATCATTCCCGTTAAAAAGAGTGATACGAGTGTTAAGTATAAGAAATTACTTAATCTTACTCATCACAAACAAGAGCCACAAAGCTCACTTGCTTAGTTGTGCATAGAGACGCTCATTTAAACCTCAAAAGATACAAAGTTTAGAAAACTTTGTTTCAATCGCCATCCAAGGTACACAAGTACCAATGTACACAAAACACACACCGTTTTTGTATTTTTCTGATTTTTCCTTTTTATTTTTATTTTGAAAACAAAACAAAATAAAAACTAAACAACCAAACAAAAGCAGACAAACAACATAGTCTTGTTTGATCTTAATACATGCATAAACTTAATCCTATATATCTTCTCGTATTTATTTTTATGTCATAAAGCTTTTCAAACGTCAATCTCTAAAAAATGAAAGAGCTGAAAAAGTCTTGCTTCAAAAGCTAGTTTCACTAGAAAAATGTGGAGCAAAAATGTATTCGAAATGTATATGCTAAAGTCAAAGGCTTATTCTTCAAGAAATATAAAAAATTTCACAGCATCGTTGCTCAAAAATTGTGTTGTATTGATAAAAAAAAAAAAAAAAAAAAAGTATGAAAAATGGAAGCCAAATGAAAAGTTTTCAATTAATGTAAACACTTTGGTGAGGGGTCATATATGTTCATTTCTACTAGTGAGATAGGTCACTTGAATTTGTGCTATTTGTGTATAACTTGATTGAATTAATCATTAAAACTTCATACTAGACTATGGACTAGTTCATACTTGATTCCCACACACAACACACAAGTCTAATGTTCAATGAATGCCTATTTCATTTGTGTGATTGTACATGTTCAAATGTGATGTGTGTGTACTCAACCATATGCGGATCAAACCAAAAAAAAAAAATTTGATCATTTTATTTGTATTTGGAAGTGTTTTTTTATCACTCTGTGTTTTTAAGTTTTGTACTTACTTGGTTTTTCAATGTTTCAAGCTTGTTTTTGTGTTGAAAAATAAGGGTCAGAGTCTTTCGCGAGTCATTCGTGACTTGGCTGCGAGTTGCAAAGGTGAAAAATGCATTTTTTTTTTTCAATTTTGGTCATCAAGTAGTGGGTTGCGCAAGTCACTTGCTAGTCAGCCACTCACGAAATGCCCAAATCAGTTATTTCATGGGTATTTCATGAGCTTTTGGTCCAAAACTCCTTATATGACTCTTTTATGACTCCATCTTCTCTAAACCCTCTTTTTTCAAAGCTTCTACATCAAAACCCAACTAATTTCAAGTGTTTTACATTTCATATACATCTCTAAGGTAATCTTTAACACTTTTAATTGTATTTAATCCTTAGATTATGTTTTTGGAGGGTTTTATGTTCATAGTTGGAATTTCAAATCTAGTATAAAACCTTTGTCCCCGACTCTACAATCCCCATAAATGAACTTACAGCAGAAACCTTCTACCACTTCAGAACCTTTAAACTCTTCAATATATGAACGTCACCCTTTGATGCATGAATCCCAGTACGTGACTAACCAATTGCGTGGATCCCAGTACACGACTTCAATCACCAACTAGAAGAAGATTGTTGACTTCAAAGTTCTTCACTTCATCAACAATGAAAATCAAGAACTACTTGGTTACAAAACTCTAAGGCGCAAAAGACACAGTAGCTTCTTTCAGAGAGAATAAGGCATCGGTCACCTTTTGCATTCATTCTCCTTATATCCTCTTATGTGACAGCCTTTAAAATAAGCCTTATATAGGTCTAGGGTTGTAAGAAAAGAAACCCTACACAAATACATAAGCATGGGCAAAAAATCAAATCTAAAAATCTAAATTCTCGTTACCTCGATCGATCGAGAGGTGTCGAGCTTTAAACTTCGACAATACAGCTATCAAGAAGCTATCAAGGAGCTGTCGAGGAGACAGGAGATTTCTCGATCGATCCATCAGTTGTTAAGAAGGTATCAAGATTTCAATAACAATCAACTGAAGATATCGATAGATAGCCTAGCTGTCGGAAGGTGTTAAGCAGCTATTGAGATATCTATCCGCAAGTGTCGAGCTATCTATCCAACTTTATTGACCAGCTTTTCTTCACTTGTTTTTTATGGAAATAAGCATGTACGCAACAGAAAATTAACGAATCTACTTCATTCTCAATCTATAACATGCACTATGTAAATTTCAGAATTCAAGTATAAGAGAGCGTACCTTGAAGCGATGAATTTCAAAACAAAGATCAAAGCATTTGAGAATACTTTTAATCTTCACTTCAATTCCACTAACGCCCAAAAATTGTGGACTCTCAATCAATTACAAAAGGAGAATTAAAGAGTGACTCACACTCACATACACACCATTTTACAATGATGTTTTTCTCTCTATAAAAATTCTGTATGTTTTTCCTTTTGTATCTAATCAATTATCTAATTGAGCTGGCCTTTTGGGCCTTTCCAATTGGGCTTAAGTGTGTGGCTTGAAGTGGAACCAAAATGGACCAATAAGACATTAACTCCAATGGGCCTTGGGCTTTTCTGTTAACTCTTGACAAGTCCAAAGTTACCATTAACTATATTTAATACCACCATATAAATATAGTTGCACTCTAGGCCTTATCTACAAATTATATCCCAAGACTTTATTATACATGCAAACCCCTTCATAAAATATTCGTAGTAATACAAAGTCATAAATGTGGATTGCCGCTTTGTAGAATACTACATCTTAATTCTTGAGTATCCGATTTAATCCTTTTAAGTTATTCATCATACATTTATGAAATCCAATTTCATAAATATATACTTTAGTAATTTCTTATCAAAGTTGTTAGGCCTAACTCTCTGAATAACAAACTCATTAAACTTATCTCAAAGGAATATTTTATATCTCCATTAAGAGACTACGAATTTTATCTTGAGAATATATGTTCCATCAATACTAAATGTGGCTACCCAACATACTGAGGTTTTGACCGTTACTTTAGATCTCACTCCTGATATATGAAAGCAACTTACACTTCATGATCAAGTCCATTATTCTCTCAGGATTAAGAGTTCATGCAAATATAAGTTGTGAGATTTATTATTCATTTGACAGTCCTGAAGAGAATAATAAATCTCACAGTGGTCCAATTCAATATGTCTTAACTGTTAAAACATATTAACACATCAACTAGAAGTCTACACTTCCATGATCAAGACAAATCGTCGTAGTTAATATGTTATAGTCTTTGCAGATGAAATGCCCAATTTCATCACTGACTACGAACTATAGTTTTGAGTTTACAAAGAACTTGTAACTTATATCTTCTGTGACTAAATCATATAAATCACATACTATGCAACTCATGGACTATGTGATAATGTCTGAATATTCATGTTACAATTATTTCAAATAATAATAATAAAACAACTTTATTTAACACAATATTAAGTCATACATAATGTCATACACAATGTCACACTTAATATCATACATAGCATCATACAATAGGATTTAAGGGCAATAATCCTAATAGTTTCTTGGCCCAATCTTCATGACTTTAATACTAGACTTGAACAACATGTTTCTTGAAATATTAAACATATCCTAGATCTACCCAATTACAAGTAAAGTGCGTTTTGTCAAAGAATTAGCCAACTATATAAAATAGTAACATATATTCCTAACAAGTGAATCACATATGTCCTAACATTTGGGTATAGATCTCCTCTTAAGATATAACAATGGGAGAAAGAAAGAGAAGAGACTACAATAATTTCTCACTAAAGGATGAGTAGCTCTCTCTAAACAAGGGTGGGTAGGTGTGTTGTAGAAAACTCTCTAGGGTTTTCTCTTTAAATAGCCTCCCTTACTTTTGTGGGTAATGATAGTATATATAGTGTTAGGACATATGTGAGAATTGTTAAGGACATATGTTATGTAAATTAGCTAATCATTTGACAAAACGCATTTTACTTGTAATTTGGTAGATCTAAGATGAGTTTAGTACTTTAAGGAACAAAAATACAAGTTTAGTATTGAAGTCACGCAAATCTGTTCAAGAAACAAGTGAATAAGTGCTATTCATTAAAGTTCGACAAATAGGTCGATAGAATCATATCTATGGAGGATTAATGTTGAAGCTCGATAGCAGATTGATAGAAGTTGTATCTGTCGAGAATTATGCAATTAGAATTTTCAGATCTGATTTCACGCATATCCATGTGTATTTGTGTAAGGTTTTTTTTCTCACAACCCTAGACATATATAAGAATTATTTTAAGAGCCATCACATGATGATGCAACTTGATGCAAAGTGATTATACATGCATATTGTGACCGAAAACAATTAGCCCTAGTTCATCATATTTTCTCTAGAAGCTACTGCGTCTTTGCGTCAAGGGTTTTGTAACCAAGGAGCTTCTTAATCTTCATTGTTGGATGAGTTGAAGAACTTTACAACCAACATCTTCATCAAAGTTGGTGTATTAGTCACGTACTGGGATTCGTTCATCATTGGTTAGTCACGTACTAGAAGTCGTGCATTAAAATGAAAGATTGCCACTACATTACAAGTCTAATTGGGTATTGGGATAAAGGTTCAACTACAAGTTAGTATTAGGTACTGGGATTCTTTTTACTTGTAACCGCTTATTTTGATAATTGTGGATTCTTATGAGCGGTGACCTTAAATTCACCCAATAGGGTTTTGCTTCGGTAGTTTTCCCCATTCATAAACAAATCACCTGTGTCAAATTTATTTTCCGCTACATTTAACTTAGTTGGTGATTTGTTTGTGATACCACGCTTATTGCATAAAATTGAATCTAACTAATTCACTTGACTAATTAATTGATTAATTTATCAAATAGGTTAATACATTCTTGGCTAATCATATAGTATGGGTGAAGGGTATAAGAGTCACATTTGAAATCCTCCAAGCAAAGAGTTTCGCAGGTACCTTGCGAGATGGCCTTTCTCGCAAAGTACCCGCAAAATGCAACCTGACACTTGATTCTTCAGCTTCCAACATGTGCTTCTCACGTGGACTTTTCGCGGGAACCTTTACTTGCAAACTTCTTGTGAGCTAGTCACTAAATTGCACAAATCTTCATTGCATGCTTAATTCTTCACCAACTTAATACTAAACCCAATACAATAAAATCCCACGAAATACAATGAAATAATTTAATACAATTACAACACTTTTTGTCATGGAATAAAGCCAACATAAAACATAGTTGTAAATTACAACTTTACAACTTACTCTTGTTCCGCACTTAGATAAATTAGAGTAAAAGCAATTAAGCCGTAATTTAAAATTGGGGATCTAAACAAGTGTTAGTGTTTCTACACTAATTGAGCTTTCAAAAACGAATAAATAAATACTTCTTTAATTAATTGATGTGCAGCTTCTCAAAAAAATAAAAAAGTTGATCAATAACAATTAAAAACACTCAAAATTAGGCAATACTTTGAGGTATTCATTAACCAGACCCTTTGTTTATTTTCTTTGTTACTTCTCAATGCAATGAGGCCCATTAGATTCATCTCTAAAGGGTGTATTAATCCATTAATGAGGAATTTAATGGTCCCCATTGCATTGGGAAATAATAATAAATAAATAAATAAATAATTAACTGATTTATATGTGACTCCTCCAAAAAGGCTAATCAATTAAAAAAAATTATCAACTTTAATCAATATCTTAAGGCACTCGTTAACCAGATCATTTGTTTATTTGATTTTGTTACTCCCCACCCTATGGGGGCCATTAGAGTCTCTTTTGAAATTTGTAGTCATCTATTATGGAGAAATTCAGTGGACCCCACTGTCTTGGTAAACAACAAAAACGAATAGGCAATTACTTCTTTTAACTAACTGAGGTGGAATTCTACAAAAAGATGTGATCAATTACAATTAAAAACAAAACAAAACAAAACTCAACCTTAGCTTTATCAATGTCTTGAGGCACTCACTAATCGGACCCTTTTTTTTATTTGCTTTTGTTAATTCCCAATGCAGTGGAGCTTATTAGATTCCTCTTTAACGGCCCCACCTCAATGGGAAGTAATAAAAAAGAATTACAATTAAAACAAAACAAAACAAAACTCAACCTTAGCTTTATCAATGTCTTGAGGCACTCACTAATCGGACCCTTTTTTTTATTTGCTTTTGTTAATTCCCAATGCAGTGGAGCTTATTAGATTCCTCTTTAACGGCCCCACCTCAATGAAAAGTAATAAAAATGAATTCAGAAATACTTCTTTAGTTGATTGATATGCAACTCCACAATTACAATAAAAAGAACTCACCTTGCTCAATGTCTCGTGGAATTAGTTAACCAAACCCTCTTTAATTTGTTCCAAGAGTTAGATCCAAGATGCCTTTGCGTCTTCTACATGGAACTGACTCTAGTGACTAAGTGTGTATGTGTGTGTATATATATATATATTATCTTTTGTTACTGAAATATAGTTCAAGTTCCATTTTGGTCTCCCTATATAAAATTTGAAAATTTTGTCTCAAAAGTACGTATATAAATATATCAACTTCATATTTCCCTCCATCTGCCCCTAATGAGTTGTGTGTATGACAAACAAGTAATTATATTACAAGTTAAAAAGTAAAAGTTGAGGTCCTTTCAAATAAATTATATTTAATGGTAGAACAATGAAATTCATACCTTTTTAAAACTTCCAAAATTTGAGGGGGACACATATCAAATTTAGATCAAATTTTTCATGAACGAAATTTGTATTTTACACAAAAAATAAATTGTTTGTCTGTTCTTCATATCGTTTAGCAAAGAAGATTCATTTCATTTTCTTAATCATAATTGACAATGCATTTGCAAATAAAATGATGCGTCAACCAACTTACAAGGCCAATAATATGAAACCTTCAAAAAGGCAGTCAAAGAGCCTAGACCCTTGAATTACCTGAATTCTTGGAATCTAGTGCTAAAAAATAGTGAGACATATATATATATATATATATATATGACACCGATAATTAAAATGTACTCCATAATACAGGTGAAGTGATATTTCACACAAATAAAAACAATACATTTAATAAAATAATGTGATATATACTCAAAAAATAATGTAAAATAAATCATTTTTACTTCTAGTGATTGGCCACCACATCAACTGTACTTCTGTACTCATTGTGGTTGGAAAGTCTTTGATATTCCTTGCTGGAAACAAACACTTATCATAATACAAATTGCTGCAAAATGTCAGAATCAAAAAGGTTTTCGATTTGTAAGAGAATTTATTTCATTATTGAAAATACTAGAATTCGACCTATAATTAAAGTTTTATAATAAGTTCTATTATTATAAACAAACATTTAGATCCAGTTTCAAAAACAAAAAACAAAAACAAACAAACAAACATTTAGACGATTATTGGACATTTGGTTTCACAAATACGTAAATACCAAGGCAAATCCTTCCTCTACGTACCTGACAAAAACTCCAGGCCTTCATGTGTGTAAGATGAAGAAGATAGAAATAAAGTATAAAAAGCTATTATACTGTCCAAGATGTTATCGTGGAATTATGGAACTTCATGAAAAACATGTACGTGTCACGTTCTTTGTATTTCTTTGACAACTTCTCGATCGGGTGTTTCCTCTCTAATGTTTTAGTAAATTCTTATTTATTGAAAGAGGGGACAAAATGGGCTTCTGCCCTTTTCGAGCATATTAAATAGCTTTATACCTCCTTTTCCAAACTAATTAAAGAAATGCACTTCTTTTAAAATTCGATTTATGATAAATCGAGTTAGAAAAAAAAAATTCTAAAGCCCTATAGTGGTGTTTTAAGAAACTTATAGTAACGTTTTAAGGACCTATAGTAACGTTTTTTTAACTCAACTTCAATGAAATCGAGTTATAGGCAAAAAATTTTAACTATAACTCGATTTCATTGAGGTCGAGTTAAAAACGTCACTATAGAGCCTTAAAACGTCACTATAGACTTCTTAAAAATACTACTACTATAGGGCCTAACTCAATTTATCACAAATCAAGTTTTAAAAGAATGACATTTCCCTAATTAGTTTGAAAAAATGGGTATAAAGCTATTTAATTTGCTCGAAAATGGCAAAAGCCCATTTTGTCCTTGAAAGAGGTCCTTTAATTTTTTTTTCTTTTTTGTCCTCTATGCTTATAGCATGACACATTTCACATGCAAGATAGCTTGTTTGCATGCATGCTACCTAAGTTGGTATAGACATAGTTGTCAAATCGTGAATCATATCGTGAATCGAAATTTAATTTTGTTGTATCGTGTATCGTATCGAATCGTGTATCATAAGATATAAAAACACCTAATAAAATTATAAAATAATAGTAGACATACATATATAAAATGTATATTCATTATAAATTTGAAATATTTTCAACTAATAACCAATTTAATCATTACTTATGTAATAAAATTTAACAAAACTAACTAAATAAATCAAATTAACTTATGTTTATAACATGCACATTCAAATTGATTAAACTTAAAAGTGATAATACATTATATATGAACCAAAATAATAATATATTTTCATCATCTTGGCTAATCAACTCCATATAAGTCAATGTTATCATCATATTCAACATCTTGCAAAATTATTTTTTTATAAATAATTTCTTCATTATTATCAACATTTAATATTTTTTTGTTTTATTCTAATAATTTTTATTTATATTTTTTCTTGGAATTCTAGATTTTTAGACTCATAATAATAATAAAAAATAATTCTATTTTCATATAATACATTATTAATAGCATAGAAAATAAATTTGAACATATGAAAGTGAGTGTTATGTGTATAGTCTAAATTTTGTAGGAAAAAGAGAAGGAAGGAAAAAAAAATACTCATGGACTTGCTATTTTGTTAGACACAATTAACTTTCCTAATAATTTTGTGTTAAAAAAGTATAACAACTTATTTAAATCAAATAAAACCACAAATTTTACCCAAAAAAAAAAAACTCATTTTAAATCCTCAATTCCTCATGTCTATGTATCGTACATATCGTACAATTCATCGATACGATACGATTCATACGATACGCATCTATGTATCAGACGATTCATGAGCACTAACGCTACGCCCTTATGATACAAAACTTTTTGTACACGATACAATACGTATCGCGTATCGTACGATACTGACAACAATGAGTATAGATAATAGATGAGTCATTTCATAGCTAGGGAAATTGAAAGATAAGAAGTGGTAATTCTAGGGATTCTTCCAGTATCAACCTTATTTTGTAATTCTTTAATCCTCCTTTGCAGTTTTTTTTTTTTTTTTTTTTTTACAAAATAGAATTTCTACTCTAACCTAATCTAAATGTATATATGTGTGAAGTTCCCTTCTAGAGACTTGAACCCCGACTCTTGCCCCCAACACCCCACAAGCATTTATATTTGTGGAGCGACCACCGCGCCAAAGGTGCGCAGTGGTACAATCTTAATCCTCCATTGCAATTAAGTTGTCATCACTTGGTGACAACATGGGAGTGATTAATTATTGCATTTATTTGGATCTTTTCGTAGGCAATTTCATCCACCTTGAGATGACTAAAATTGAATAAATTGATTCTTTTCTTTTCTTTTTTTAGTTCAACTAATTAAAGGAGGCCACATATAGTGGACAAAATTGGCAAATGCCCTTTTCGAGCAAAATAAGTAGCATTTTTCCCCCTTTGCCAAACTAATTACAGAAATGCCCCTTTTTTGAAACTCAATTTACTCAAAATCGAGTTAAGCCCTATAGTGACATTTTTAAGAAGCCTATAGTGACGTTTTAAGGACTTATAGTGGCATTTTGGAACTCAAGCTCCATGAAATCGAGTTATAGGTAAAAAAAATATATAAAAAAAATGTCTATAACTCGAGTTCATGGAGCTTGAGTTCCAAAATGCCACTATAGGTCCTTAAAATGTCACTAAAGGCTCCTTAAACTGCCACTATAGGGCTCCAGAATTATTATTTTTTTAAACTCGATTTTGAGTAAATCGAGTTTTAAAAGAGGGGCATTTTCCTAATTAGTTTGAGAAAGGGAGCAAAATGCTACTTATTTTACCCGTAAAGGGCATTTGCCCATTTCCTCCCACATATAGTTGACCTCACATTCTTTATGTTATAAATCACATTTGCTTAATTTCTTATATATTTTGTGGGTGTGGACATATAAGACATGACATAATACTGCAATTGGTGGAGTATAAATTAAGCAAAGTACAAAAAACAAGACAAAAATCTTTATTTGACATATATTATATATGTAGCGATGTCCGTCACATTATATGTGAATGATAAGTGTAGAGTCAAACATTTTTGCCAACATTATGATACGCCCTTAAGTTGCCTTATTAACAAAAATCTCATTGCTAATTGTCCAGTCTATGGGAATATAGTGCATAACAAGAAATACCAGGATAATACATGCTTCACTCAAGGAAGTCAATCTCGTACCGGAGGCTATACCGGTTTAACCAGTGAAACGATATTTCGGCACCGGTCAATACCGATATACCGTTTCGGGTATACTATTATTTTTTATTATATATATATATATATATATATATTATAATAAATATAAAAGTTTACCATAAAACAATACATCAATTCAGAACAAATTATTCATTGTTTTAGACCTTAGCATCAATTAAAAGAAAAAGAAAAAAATATAAAATAAAAAATAGAAAACTTAATTGTTCATTGCATACTAAGAAAACAAATAATACTAATAAGTTACAATATTTACCATAAACAACAAGTGAAGGAACGAATTAAAGCCAAAAAAAAAAAAAAAAAAAAAGCTTAAATGCACTTTTAGTCCCGACATTTTGACTTTTTTTCATTTTAGTCCCTACATTTTATTTTTACCACTTTTAGTCCCTAAACCAATTAACGCGGGACATTTAAGTCCTTGAAGCACCATTCCGTTAGCCAACTAATAGGAAAAGCTGACGTGGCTAACGTAGGCATTAAAATATTATTAAAAAAATTATTTGGCATTTTTTAAATGCCAAAATTTTAAAAAAAAATTAATTACTCAATTTAATCAAAAAATAAAAAAAACAAACAAAAAAAATTATTTTCTTTTCATTATTTTTTTCAGAAGAACATGTTCATGTTCTTTGTGTTCTTTCCTAGTGTTCTTCCCTATAATCAATCTCCAGCAAAAAACAAACCCTAAACCCAAATCCAAACCAAACCCCAAACCCATATCCCCAGTAAAACAAACCTTAGCCTTCAAACCCATAAATTTTCTTGGTAAACAAACACAAAAAAAAAAAAAAACCAAATCACCACCACCAAATCAAAGAACATGAAGATCAAACCCAAGCAAAAGAATAGAAACCTAGCAACTAGCAAAGCACCACCACCAAATCAAATCATCCACTACCACATCAACGAAACCACTCCTAAACCAAACCATCCAAAGAATAGAAACCCAGCAAAGTACCTAATTCATCCACTCCCAAACCAAACCATAATCAAAGAGGCTGAGATCAGGTGTGATGGGTTTGAGATAGAAAAAGGCTGAGATCGGCTTGATTTGGGTTAGAGAGATGCTGTGATCAGTTGGTACCTGGTGATCTTATCGAACGGCTGAGAATGCAAACACAAAGGCACACACACACACAATGAGTAAATGTAAACAAACCCAACAATACATTTTTCACCTGAGAGAGAGAGAGAGAGAGAGAGAGAGAGAGAGAGAGAGAGAGAGAGTTGGTACCTGGTGAGAGCGAGCGCCAGAAACGGTGGCCGGAGATTCCGACGGAGGGACTTCCAACCAGGTAAGCAGATCGGCGGTGGATGTGTGAGGCTTTCTCACTAGTGTGTTTCTCTCCATCTCTCACTCACACTCACTCACAGATTTTCTCTCTCTCTCTCTATGTGTTTAAGATATTTTTTAAAAATTTGAAATTTTCAGATCGATAAAAAAAATATCTTGGATGGTGTAAAAATGTCATCCACCAGACTTATTATTATTTTTTGCCATTTGGGTTTGCTTAGGTCTGTAAATTTGGATTAAGGTGTGTAAGGACTTTGGGTTTGTTGAAGGTATTTTGAATCAAGTCTTTGTGTTTGTAATGGAAATGTGAAAGAATGATAGAGTAATTGTTGAATGTCTTTGTGTTGTGTAAATTTGTGGGCATGTCTTTGTGTTTATAAATCTGACTGATTTTATGGGTTTTGTTGCTAAGGAAATACAAGAAAAGAGAAAAAATATATATTGATTTTTTAAAATTTCTGGGCAAGGGTTGCTGGGACGAAAATGAAGAACATGATTAACGGGGAAGAACACATGTTCTAGATTCTTCATGTTCTTCCCAAAAAAAGAGAAACAAAATTAATTTAATTCTTTTCTTTTCTTTTTAAAAAAATAAGAAGTTTAGAAATTTTATTATTATTTTATTGATCCGTCAGTTTTCTCGTTAGTTTGGTGACGGAATGGTGCTTCAAGAACTTAAATGTCCCGCGCTAATTAGTTTAGGGGCTAAAAGTGGTAAAAATAAAATGTAGGGACTAAAATGGAAAAAATTCAAAATATAGGGACTAAAAGTGCATTTACGCCAAAAAAAATGTGAAGGAACGAAAAAAAAAAAAAAAAAAAAAAAAAAAAAAGAAAAAAAAAAGAAAGATGGACATGTGATGACTCTAAAATAGCAAAATATATACAGTAAGTGCATTAAATTGCCACACCACTTCCACCTAACAATCTGACATCATTGACTAAATAGTTAGATAAGAAAATTTGAAAGTCACAAAGCTGAAAGCACACAGTTGTAGTGCATTAGCAGGGAAGAAACCAAAGACGCAGGAAAAAAGAAGAAGAAGAAGAAGGAGAATAAAGAAGTTGCAGTGGCAGCTACAATGGAGAGGAATGGGATCTAAATTAGAAAAGGGTATAGAAGGAAAAAAAAATGAAAGATTTGGAGCACAGATCTCAGTCATTAAGCACCAAGTCAGTGAGTCACAGACCCATTTTTCTTATCTTCTTCTTCCTTTTCTTTTTATTTTTTCTTCTTGTTTGTATTGGTCCAAAACCTCTTTACTGACCGAAATTCCCAAAATATCCCTAAATGATCGGAACAGACCGATACGACTCGGTATCTGAAGCGGTACGAATCACAGCGGTTCCTATACCGGTGATGGTTCCAGTACAGAATTGACTACCTTGGCTTTGCTAATGAATTTACATTATTAAATATAATTGTGCCAATAATGTGCATATTATTTATCAATTGCACATTTCATACATCACATTTCATATGTCACATTTACAGAGATTGAATTCATGTGACACATTTAAAAAAATTCAATAGCAATCAAATTAAAGTTTTTTCATAACGAAAATTTGTGCTAGAGACGCTCCAATTGAGTAGTTAATATTAAATATAGATACATCACTAGTTACCTAACCCACAAGCCACTATGTAATTAATACTCTATACACATCACCTATTATTTAACAATTTGTAATACTCTTAATTTTTTTTTATTATAATAGTAATTACCTAACCCACAAACTTAATTCTATACATCACATATTACTTAACTACTAGCTTGTAACCCCATATATATGCATGGATATACCTAAAAATATACAATAAAATGCATAATATAATTCCTATACATATATAATTTAAATACTACTAATAGTCATTTTTATATTTTGTTAACTCTTTAAAAAATTTTGTAATGACATTATTAGGTATAAAATATAAATTGTTCATGGTTTTTTTTTTTAATTGTGCAGAATTTTTTTTTTTTTTTATGATTCATTTATTCTAGACTCTTTGGTTTTTGTACTTAATAACTCATTTGGATGAATATTTATGATGTGGTCTCACATTTGATTCTAAAATTCAGAAGTAAAACTTTTTAAGAATAAATAATTTAGGACACATAACACAAAATTGGAACTCTAATTTGGAATTCTAATCTGAGTTTCTCTCAATTTCACCTATTATTTTACATATATATATATATATATATATAGAGAGAGAGAGAGAGAGAGAGAGAGCAAGACTTAGGTACAGTACTTAGGTGCTGTTCTTTAGGTTCTTCTCTTAAAATTTTGCCATGTGGCTTTTTTCTCATAGATGGAAGTGTATTTTTTAAATTAAATAATCATATGGCCGAATTTTAAGAAGGGAACCTAAGAAATAGCACCTAAAGAACTGAACATAAATTTTTTCCATATAATAAGTTTTTTCCATATATATAGATGACTTATAAATTTGAATTTTTTTAGTTATATGATTATGTTTTTTATGGTTTATTATATTGGACTCCTCAAATTCTTACACTAAATTAACTAATTTGGCACAAAAATTTAAAAATTTAGTTTAGATGGGACATGTGGCGCAAAATTAAACTCTAATTGAAATTCAATTTTTACACTAAATTAACTCACTTGACACAAAATTTTAAATTTTAGATTAAATGAGACACATGGCGCAAAATTAGACTCTAATTGAATTCCAATTTGAAATTTAGTTGGATTTTCTCTCTACTTTACCTATTTTTATTATTTTTATTTTTATTATAATAGTAAAAAAATCATTACACCATCGTTCCATTAGTCACACATATACAAGAAAGTAAACGAAATTAAATAGATGAACCAGTAGTGCTCAATTTTAAACTTTAGAGGCTAAAAGTGCTTAACATGTAAATTTTGAGGGACTATATATATATATATATATATATATATAATACTCTTAATTTTTTTTATTAAACCAGTAGTTACCTAACCCACAAACTTAATTCTGTACATTACCTATTACATAACAATTTGTAATACTCTTAATTATTATTATTTTATTATAACAGTAAAAAAAAATTGTTACATCATTGTTCCATTAGTCACATTTATACAAGAAAGTAAACGAAATTAAATAGATGAATCAATAGTGCTCAATTTTAAACTTTAGAGACTAAAAAAGTTCATTTGAAATTCCGTGAACTAAAAGTGCTTGACCTGTAAATTTTAAGGGACTATATATATATATATATATATAGAGAGAGAGAGAGAGAGAGAGAGAGAGAGAGAGAGAGAGAGAGAGAGAGAGAGAGAGAGAGGTCAGGGTCATTCCCCTCCCCCTCCCAGTGCCAATTAAAAAGCAACTACATGCTATATCTTTAGTTTAAATTCACTCAACTTCTCCCCATAAAATAAAAATAAAAATAAATTCATTAAAGTTTTGCCCCTATTGGGGGGGGGGGGGGGGGGGTGTGGTAGAATACCCCTTATTTTTGAAATATTTAGCAAAATAGCATCGTTTCCAAACTATCTGACAAAATTCCATTCTTTTGAAACTCAATATTGTGAAAATCGAGTTCTATGTAGAATTCAATATTACCAATATCGAGTTCCATGCGTATTTTGTCATGGTGACAAACACTAAATTGACTTTTCTAAATAAAAAATGGCATGTGGAACTTGATTTTAGAAAAATAGAGTTATGTACAATTTTTTTTTAAGTGGAACTCACTATTACTAGTATTGAGTTCTTTGCAAATTTTTTATTTTAAAATAAAGTGGAACTCAAGTTCCACTACAACTAAACTCAGAAGCAAAGGACTTCTGTGATAGAAGAGTACGTGTAGATGCTGCTTCTGGGAGACAAGAGTACAAGTCAGAGAGCATAAAAAAAATGACACAATAAAAGTAGGGGCAGGAAAATTGAAACTGATTTACTGTTGAAATCAAGGAAAATTTGCACAGTACATTAACAGCAAAAGAGATTGTTTTTCTCTTGCTCTCTTTTTTATACAATCTACCACATAAAGGTTCACAAACTTCAACAACTAATTTCCCGTGCAAGTGTCAGCAAGCAATATTGTGCATGCAGGATTTGTAAGTTCCCTTCGGAATAATCATATTTGGAAGTTAGAAGACCTTCAAATTCCCCTTCCTCCATACCTCAAGCAGCTTATTAAAAGTATTCCTGTGGCCCAACCGTCTAGTTTGTTTGATTCCTTTATTTGGTCTTACAATAAAGGCATATGTTTGGCAAGTTCTGCATCTAAACTTTTATATCATCAAACTAACGTTCCTTTTAACAAGTTCATGTGGAATTGGATTTGGAAAATCCCTTGCCCTAATAAACTCCAATTCTTCATTTGGAAGTCGATGCGTGATCGGCTTCCCACTCGGCAATATCTAGCTTTCTCTCGTCCGAATGTTAGTGACCGATGCCCTAGGTGTAACAATCTTGAAACCAATGTTCATATTTTAAAAGATTGCCCTTGGGCTAAGGAGATTTGGCTTCAATCTCCAGGTATCTTGCCTCTTTCGTTCTTTCAGCTACCATTCCAACCTTGGCTTAAAACAAATTATACATCGGATAATATTCTCCCACGTCATAAGCTTGAAGGTGCTCTTTTCTTTCCTTTGTTGGCATCTTTGGTTAGCTAGGAGTGAGCGTATTTTTCATAATCAATCTAGCTCCTAACCTCGTCTAGTCCACAAAGCAGTTCAGTTAGCTACAAAATATTTTTATCTAGTTTGCCCTACTAAAACAACTAAAATAGGTATACCTAGGATTATTAAATGGATCGCTCCACTTAAGCCTTTTATAAAATTAAATACAGATGGTAGCTCCTAAGGAAATCTCGGGTTGGCTAAAGCAAGCAGTCTGTTGCAAAATTGCTCAAGTTCATGGGTCTCTGGATTTTCTTTAAGAGTTCATATGCAATACCTCGAGACTAGTAGACTGTGTCCCTTGGAGGTCTTTGCGCATGTTGTTGTATAAACCTTTATAAATAAATAAGACTTCCCCTTTTATCAACCCAAAAAAAAAAAAAAAAAAAAATTGTGCATGCAAGAAGGTCAATGTTAGCTAGATTGTTCCTACAAGAAAGTCCATAGGCGTGATCAAGCATTTAATGGCTAGGCTTGATATTTCAAGCCACCTATCCTAGGTAGGCATGTTACAAGAATCAGCTTGTGCTGAAATTGCATACAAAAAGAGAGATGCAATTAAGACTTGAGAAAAAGTCAAGCCACCTTCTAACATTGCATACAAAAGGAGAGATGCAATTAAGACTTGAGAAAAAGTTAAGCCACCTATATAATTTTAAATCTTCTGTCTCACTTTTTTAAATATAGAAGATATATGACCGTGAAGATGATAGGAATCAAATTTTCTATCTCACTTTTTTAAATACAGAAGATATATGACCATGAAGATGATAGGAATCAAAATGTGAATCCTCAGGTCAAACAAAACTTCTTTAAAAATCTCTATTGTCATCTTGCCAAACTGGTTTCACACAACACTCTCACCTAAAACAAAATTGACTGGGATGTTGGTTTCATTTTGCCCATGTGTTCAAATCTCTTAGCCAGCCTCCTGACTCTTGAGATCACCCTAAAATATTCCTTTATATAATTACTTGGTATATATGAATGGGGAGCACTCGTATGCATAGTTACATACACTGGGAAAAATTGTCATGTATTCTAGACAGTCACGTTGGGACTTGAGGGGGGGAAAAAGTCACTGTTGGACACATTATATTTATTGCTTTCAAAACTTTTTTTATCTAGCAAAACCTTGTAAAGAAACTTTTCTTTTGGTTGCTGAATAGTAAAGCAACTTTGTTGTCTCTAAGTCCCAACCTTAAATTTGTCTATGTTACGAGGTTTGAACTTTGAAGTGGGCATTTCTACCAAAAAAAACTTTGAAGTGAGCTTGCATTTGCGTTGAAATTAACTACATAGTAAATTAGTCTAAAGTTTAAATGTAAACTACATTGCGCTACCGTCCATGTGTTACATGTGCACCTTTTTTTTTTCCTCTCAAAAAACAAAACAAAACAAAAAAGGTACAGAATGGTTAATAAGTGGTCCTGCAATTAACAGAGAGGTGCACTTGTTGCAAAATATCAGCCTAAGGTCCGTTCGGTTGGAGAGACGGAAAAGTGAGATAATAGAAAATAGTAGGAGGATGAAAAAATGAAAATATAGAAAAGATTTTAATTTCTCTCATTTTTGTTTAGTTGAGAGTGAAAAATTGGAGAGGTGGAAAAAGTGAGTTTGTATAAATTTACTCATACACTCTTCTTTAAAAATTGTGGCCAATTAAAACAAAAAAAAAAGTGACAAAAAAAAAAAAGCAATTACCCAATTTATTAAAAAATAAAAATTATGTTCCAAAAAAAAAATCATGTCTAGTTAAACAAAACAACTATCACACCCACAGACCCAAAAAAAAAAAAAAAAAAAAAAAGGGGAAAAGGAAACGAAAAAGGAACTGGACATAGGCATTCTTGTCCATTAAGCAGCCCTATTTTCTCCCTTCAGTTTTCTCTCCATTTTAAGGAGAAAACTTTTTGGTGGGCCCGAGAAGAAAACATCTGGGCCCTACCATTTATTTTCCTTCCTCCTCACACAACCAAACACTCAAAAAAAATTTATTTTTCATTTTCTTTTCAAAGTTTTTCATCTACTATATTTCACTTCCAAACAAACACACCCTAAGTTCCTATCAGTTATGACTTACCATTTTGAAATCCAAAAAACATTAATGTTCAGCCTAAGTTCCTATCAACTATGACTTACCATTTTGAAATCCAAAAGACATTAATGTTCAAAACTCTTAATCAACATCTTGAGACCATTGTTTCTCAAAAAAAAAAAAAAAAAAAAAAAAAAAACATCTTGAGACCACTCCCAAAGTCCATCTATAAAGGCGTGAACCACAACTCCTCCTTCTCCCTATTTCTCTATCTTAATTAAATAAAAATAATCCAAAAAGACATTAAACATGTCAGGCACTATTTTTTTTTTGGAGAAACATATCAGGCACTATTTAAAATATTTATTTCTCCAGAGGTTTAAGGAAAATGCCTTAAAGCTAATAGCCTATTAACAATAAATTTATGTACACGACATGTTTCACACATTTTCATGATTTTTTTAATATAATAAACTATGGTTGATGTATGAAAAAGTGAGGATAGTGAGTCTATATGCCCAGTAATTACAATTTACCATCTTAATAAGTTGTGAAATATTTTATGTTTTAAGAAGTGTTCAATAATTAAATGAAAACAATATTCATGGTATTGGTTTTGTATCGAATTTCTTTCTTTTTGGATTAAATTAATGTTTGATGTAAATTGATGAGGATGTGCATGGCTTGATTCCTCTTCTTTTCTTTTCTTTTCTTTTTTTTTGGTTGAGATCTAAATTAAGTCTGGCTTGAATGAAATATTACTAGCCATTTTTATCCGTAAAATGTTTTCAGTAACAAAGCGCAATTTAGCTAATGGCCTTATCTTATCTGTCTCTTTAGGGGAAGAGGATTATAATTCCATTGTGGATGTGTGGGCCTCCCACTGAATCCGAAAAAAAAGAACCTTTTTTTTTAGTCATGGAAAAAAAGGAAATTAAATTATAGAGTATTCACGTATGATATGAAAAAGAAATTCACAATACACTTTGCATTTTGAAAACTACTATATTTTAGTGAGTATATAGTTGGGACATTCTTCTCATTTTGATTGTAATTTATTTAAGTTATTTGACTTTATTAATTGGGATATATGATTTTTTTATCAATTTGCGTATTTCTTTTTTCTGTTATTTTTTTCTTTTTGGTTGATAAACAATTTGCATGTTTCTAATAGACCTGTTAACTTAATTTTAATGTTAGAAGGAAAAAGACTCATAGTTTGAACCGAACTTATTGTGTATCTTTGGACTAAAAAAAAATGACTCGTTTAAAAAAATTTAATTAGGGTAATTTTGATTTAAGCCTGGTTATAAAGTCATCCCAATTTGGTTGAATCTGAACTCAATCCACTAAACCATGACGGAAAAAAAAAAATCTATAGTAAAAAAATTTTGTTTGACATAATTTACGAGCTCCACCATCGCATTGTCAATCAAGTCATCAAATAGGCTTTATTAGTAATAATGGAAGGGATAATTATTATTCTTAATTATTTTTTGAGTAACAGATAATTATTTTATTAAGATAACTAATGCTTTTGTTTGTCAACAAGAGTGTGAAGTAAAACATTCAATGTATTCAGTCACAAAGCTCATGACACGTTACCAACCTAATAATCTCATTTTAATCACGAAAAATCAGTATCACTCTTTTCAATAATACCAGTGTGTAGCACTAATCGATTGAGGGGGCAAAAAGTTCCATTAGGTAATTACAAGTTACAACAAGGGGGATTTTAATGCCAAAACTGCAATTTTCTGAAATGTCACATATTCAATAAATTACCGTATTCCCTCAAAATAAAATAAAATAAAATAAATCCCCGTAAATATATCCCCCTCCACAAATGATTTTTTAGCTTGTTTTTAAGGTCACAACCATATCAGTAAACAGGTGAAAAAAGGTTTTTTTTTTTAAGTCATTTTCTAAAAAAATATTTTCTGTCAAAATAATTCTGTGTTTTTTTTTTTTTTGGTTGAGAAAATTGTAAATTATGTGTTACAAGCCTAAATTTGACATATTATAATATATAAAAAATTCAGGTTCTTGCATTTGGATTGATTATTATAAATAAGCAAATAAAATCAAACTATTACATTGTCCTGAAAGCATATAAGTACAGCATGCGAGAGAGTTGCATATGTCAACCGATCTATTTTCCTATTCATGTGGTTTATTTCCATTCTTATTCATTTAATGTTTTATTTTGTTCCCGTTAAAATGCTGACTTTACACATTGAATTTGATTTATCATGCTTATTCATTTACTGGCCTTTTAGATTTAATTTCAATATTCTTATTTTTCAGTTGTGTTCTATGAAAATAAAATGCCAATTGATTTCATTTAATAAATGTATGATTATATGATAGAAATCCACTTTAATTAATTTCTTAATTAACTATGCCTTACACCTTTCCATTCCTATATGTCTATACCCTACACTACAAAAAAATTAGGGCTATCCCAACGTTTTCAAAACCGCTGGGATAGCCTCAGAAAGCGCTGGGATAGGGTCAAAATTCCTATCCTAGCGTGTTTTTTTTTTCCCAGCGCTTCAAACCGTTGGTTTTTGAATGTCGGGATAGGGTCGCCAGACCTATACCAGCGCTTTTCAAAAACACTAAAATAGGTCCCGATGCTTTCAAACCCTGTTCCGGCATTTTTACTTGTGTCGGGACAGCATTTATGAAAATGTGAATATACCTTATACCAGCGCTTTTGAAAGCGCTGGAATAGGTACTACCTATGGCAGCACTTTTAAAAGCGTTGGGACAGGTCCCTCCATTACCTTATGGAGAAAAGCCTGTCCCAGCGCTTTTAAAAGCGCCAAGATAGGTCTTTCCCTATAAGGGAAATCAGTAACCCTATCACAGCGCTTTTGAGCTTCCTATACCAACGTTTTTGAAAAACACCGCTATAGGCCTCCTATTGCAGTGCTTTGTAAAGCACCAGTTTTGAGCTGCCGTAATAGGATTTCCTATACCAGCGTTTTCAAAAAGCGCTAGTACAGACTTATCTATTATAGCGTTTTATAAGAACACTAGGAAAAAAACACTGGGACAAAACGATTTTTTTGTAGTGATAACTCTTGAAAAGTGGTTTTGAACTTGAATCAAGTATCACTAATTTTTCCATTCTAACCATAGAGTTAGTGGGATACTTTCAACTTTCAAGTCCATTTTTAAGATGGGCCCACATCATACTATTGCTAAAAAGGTTGTTCATGCAACACATTTGACATTTTGAGATCACGTTTTAAAACACTCACAATGTCAAATGAAGTATTTGACTCAAATATAATTTTGATTGGGTGGTTAAGAAGACCAAGAAAAGTCAAAAGGGAACTCCAATGACCACCCATAGGTTGTATGCGCTGGTACTAATTGGCTAATGGCTAAACAATAAGCGTAGGGACATGTCTAATTTCATATCCAACAAACGCACAAATTATGATTACTACATAATAAAAATAATATTAGTTGTAAATTCATATGAAATGAATGTTACTTCAATCATAAGTTAACAAGTCAATATATCTGGGTTCCAGTTAACTTAACTGGTAAAATCTCAAATGATTAAATAAGAGAGTTAGGGTTCAATATCCGCCTACACCAAAAACTGCTCTCTCAAACAAAACAAAAAAAAAATTAATATATAGAATGTGAAACTGGGTGTGTTTATAAAATTGTTGAACAAGTAAATACCTTGTTTTTAATCTATAACTTTAAAATAATAATAACAATAATAATCAATATTTTTATGAGATCCTTTTGATGTGTGTGTGTGTTTTTTTTTCCCATAGTATATAACAATTATTCCTTGTATCTTTGTCTTTTTTTGGTGAAGGTGATATGAGGTATTGTATTATTCATAAAAATGTTCTCTTTTGTTGGTATATTTTTTAATGAAGAAGGTAGAGTATAAATCGATAGATTCTAGCATTCATTCAACCCATTAAAGTTTCCATCGATAGGATTATAGGAAGAAACTAAAAAGAAGCCCTTTCTTTAGATTAGTTATTTTGTTTATTGAGTGGTCTCTAACGGTCTAAACTATACACTTTTAATTATTATTATTATCTTTAGAATATATTTTAATTCTTAATTATAATTTATTTATAGAGACAATTGAAAATGGTATGACCCATTTGAAATGTTTTCAAGTTCTGTTGACTGGGGGGAAAGGAAATTTACCATAGAGTGGACATAAACTATGAAATTTCTGATTTAGTTGAACATTAATTGGACATTACGTTATCTTATGGCCCATCTATAACCAGGGACAGACCCAAGAATTTAAGCTATTGGACACCAGAGTTAAAAAAAAATAAAAAAAATTAAAAAAAAAAAATCTCCAAATAGGCATCTATATAGTATTAAAAAATTATAAATACACAAAATTGTTTTTCCTAAATACGTGAAGATGCAATCATCTACCAACAAAAACAAAATAAATTTTTTTTTTTTAAATACTAGGTGTAGGGACAGGTTTTCGGCTTCTAAGCCCAACTGATGAATGGGTTAAAGCTCAAAAAGCCCCACACAATGAATTTGTAGAAAGTGGGCTTAAAAACTAGGCCTCAATAAATCAAGCAACGCACACAATGGGTCAGGGATATTAAGATAGCAAAGAATGACAAGTTTAAAGCAAGGAAATCCTTCCTCGGCAAAGTCCGAGGAGAATGATTCTTGAATTTAGTTCTTTTAGACTTGGATACAATTTCAGCTCTTGTTGCCACTATGTGTTCTCTACAGATTTTTCTGATCCCCTTTCCCTGGAAAGTCTCTTACATTATATAGCTCCTTTTAGATGATCTTGGCCCTCCATTTGTTGATCGTCCAGGCCACTACTTGAGTGTTTGTCCTATCAGACACCTTTTCAAACCCCTTGTGAGTTGGGGCAGCCAAGGCAACACTATTCAAGGGTCTTCTCCATATAAATGCAGCCAGGAGGTTTGGTGGGATGCATTAAATGTGGTAGGAGGCACCATCCCTTCAGTCATGTCAGGGTTAACCCCCTTCCTAAAGCTCTTTCTCTACAATATGGCCTCCTCTGGTAACGTGCCACTAACGTGGCCTTACTATCCAAGCATGTAGCCTCCTCGACACGATAATAAACTCCTCAACCATGGATACAACACGTGGCAGAAGTACCTTATTTAAGTTCTTGTGCCCCACAATAGCCCCTCAAAACTCCAATTTTTTCCTCTTATTTGAGGAGAAAAATGGGGTTTTGACTTTAGAATATTAATTTTGCACATTTCTTTGATTTCCACTCGTGAAAACGTCATTTCACGTGTCTCGTAACCGTTTTAGAGCTTTGGAGTCCGAAATGTCTCATTAAATGCTCCAGGCGGTGCTTTGTTCCCCACATCCTACGGTGAGATGGAGATCCTACAACTGGTGTTTCTCCTTGAATTTTAGGCAGGATAACTCCCACCCAATTCCGCCCCCTATATAAGGCACCTGGGGGGTTCATTTTCTCCTACTTTACAAATCTTCAAGCTCCCAAGACTTCCTAAACTCTCAAGCTTTCAAGACTTCCAAAATCTTCAAACCTTCAAGAAGCCCCTGAAGTAACCCTCGTCCTTATTTTCTTAAGTGTTCACATTCCTAGGCTCTTTTATTCTTGGTTAGTCTCCTCGGCCTTCCACTCTTTACTCCTTTTTCAAAAACATTTCCTTCACTTCCCTTTAGTTTGCTTAGATGGGTAGATTCATTCACCTCATAGATTCTCCCGCTGGTATGGAGGGATTTAGGGCTAGGTACCACATTCCCTAGGGAGTTTCCCTGTGATACTGTGCTCCAGGTCAGTGGCTTACCCACAAAAGGGAAGAAGAGGTCGTCATTCCCATGATTGCCTTCATAGAAAGGGGAATGACACTTCCCATGGGTAGAGTAACTAGGGACTATCTGATTGCCCATAGGTTATGCCCCCACCAATGCACACCTAACCTGTTTAGGGTCTCGGGTAGTATAGACGCTCTCAATAAGCAAATGGGGCTAAACCTCACTTGGCACGACGTTGTTTGGATGTACGAGTGCCACCTACTCTAGACTCGGGGTATTACCTTAAGTCTAGCTCCTCTGTTGTCAGGCTCGTCTCATGCCTCCCCAAATCCAACAATGGCATAAAGGATGACTTTCTGATAGTCTCGGGTGGATGGCACAACGGTCTTCACTACCCAATCTGGGAAGGAGAGCCAGGTGGGGTATCCTAGGTTTAGGTCTTCTTCTTTTTTTAACATAGGCATTAGCTCTGTAGTTTTGTTGCTTTCTCCTTTCCTTTAGCACTCCATTTATTTATGATGGATGGCTTCATTAATCTGACCGTGGTTTTGCTTCTCGAATGTTTTTGTAAATAAAAGACATGTAGCTCCCAACCTCAACCTCGTCAACGTCTTGGACCTTAACAAGGTGTTGAAATCCAAAGTGTTTGTTAGTGAAAACAGGCAATTGAGAGCCGTCCACCTCATCCTCGACTTCGAGCCCTTGTTGAACAAGTTTCAGGACATGGGCCACGCGATAAGAGCAAGCAATCCTCAACTAGCCCAGATAGACGTCTTAGTGCCCAGTTTTCTAGCCCGAGAAGATATCGTGCCAGTTAAGCTGCCCTTGCAACATTCTCCCCACGAAGCTACAGTCTTAAGAGAAGAGATAACTTCACCACGACTGTCACTCGAGGTAGAGATAGACCAATTTCGTCTCGAGGAAGAAGGAAAGGAGCAAGAAGAGCCTGTGATTCAAGTCTCAGACTCCGAGGGTAAGCTTAACAAGTCCTCCGTGGTTCATTCCCCCAAGTTTATAATTGCCCGGGTGGACAACAGTTTAAAGGAGGAAGAAGAAATGGCCCTGAATATGAAGAAAGGCCTGAAGGAGCTTCTTGTGGATAGGGCTAAGGGGCTGACACAGAAGGACACCTCAAGGTCCCAACCCTTTCCTACTCTCTCCCCTCCCCCCCCCCCCCCTTCTCCTTCTCCTACAGTTAACCTACTCCCTAAGCCCAACTTGAAGAAGAAAATGAAGGAGAAGGAAGTAGCCAAGGAGGGGGAGGTAGTCCCCCAAAAGGAGCCTAAGCAGCAGAAGATGGCCAAAGACAAGGGGCAGGCCTTCTCGGTCAAGAGCAGGAAGGACCACAATGTGGCTGAGATGCACCACCAACTTCCCATAGGCCCCTTGGCTGGAACTAGATGGGGGCAGCCATTCCATGGAACTCCACCATCAGGGAGTTCCAAAAAGGGCACGCCCACTACCTGACCGAGGCCCTAAAACAGCCTCCCCTTCTACTAAAGGATATGGCTACACAGAAAAATATGAGGCAGTCAGACCTCTTTCTGTCTCTGAAGAGAGATCTAGCCTTGGTAAGTTCCTTGGCATGCTTCTCTAATATCATGTTGGTTCATGTTTCTCTTATTTACTAACATATTCATCTATCGTTTCCATACAGGCCATCTAGGAGGTTTTTACAACTGAGAAATGGGTGAGGGATGCCTTAAATGAGGCTAAGGTCGAGGCCAACCTTCGTGCCAAGAGCAATAAGGCCCTGGGCGCTGCTGAGCAAAAGTACAAGGAGCTCACAGCAAAGCTGACAGCTGAGGAGTGGGAACGAAAGAGCACTGAGGTTGGCCTGAAGAATTCCCAGAACCAAGCTAAGAAGTAGCACAAAAGGCATCACTATGTTGAAATAAAGCTAGCCACGGCCAGGCAGTAGGTCCTGGAGCTGAAGGCAGATTTAAAGAAGGCTAAGGAAGCTGCAGAGGTTGCAGAGAAGGCATCCTACAACCTTGGGGTGCAGGAAACCGAGGTCTATCTAAGGGATGAACTGGCTAAAGTCTGCAGGGATTATTGCCAAGAAGTGTAGGCAGAAGCACTCAACCTAGCAAGAGTCCCTGCTACTTCGGAGTGGAGGAAGGCTGAGAACGTATACTACCCTCTAGACATTCGTGAGGTTCCAGCTGCACTTCCTCTTCCTGCTGCTCCTACCCTAATCTCCTCTGAGCAGCCCTTCATCACTTAGGCCTCTCTTCCTTCTACCGAGGTCTCTAAAGGGCCTAACAAGGCTGGTGACCAAGGCTAAGGAGTTGAGGTGGCTAAAGGTAAGGGGCCTGGCCAGAGTGGTTCTTGGCTAGAGGATAAGGGCAAAGGCAAAGAGGTTAAGCCCCTGCCAAAGGCCAAGGGTTCTGAAGCTACCCTTAAGCTCAAGGATGCCACTCCCAAGGCTAAGGATGTGGCTTCCAAGGCAAAGGAGGCTGATCCCAAATCCAAGGAAACTGATCCCAAGGCCACCAACCTTCCTATCCCCCAGCCGTGCAACAAAGACGACCCTTCACCAGCCAAGGCATAGTTTAAGATCTTTCCTCTTTTACTTTTTTTTTTTTTTTTTTTTTTTTGGTATGTAATTTTTCTTTGTTATGGCAGTTTTCCCTTGTTCATAATGTACTTCTCTTTTATTCAATGAAAAGATGTCAACTTTTGCTTTATAAGTCTTTATCTTTCTTGCAATACTTATCTCTAGTTGGCTGTAGTCATTGTTTCGCCCTTTGCTGATGCTTTTAGATTGATGGTGCTTTCAAGGGTGAACACCCACACTTTAACAAAAGCGAATAGTAATATTATGTTGTTAGCTTAAATAAATTAAACCTATGTAAACAGTGAGAAAAAAATGACTATGTGCTAGTATAAAAACTGTGTAATCAACAGGGAGGTCTAAGTCTTTAGAGATAAACAAAACACTTAGTAGGAAAAAGGATAAATAAGTGTTAATTTATCCAAGGCGTGTGATCCAGGGAACCAGACATAGCCTAGGTTCCGCTCAACACTTAAACAAATAACCAAGAACATTAATTTACCTAAGGTATATGGTCCGAGGAGCCAGACAAAACTAAGTTTGGTTATTATTCAAACAAGTAATAGAGAGTGTTAATTTACCCAAGGCATATGATTTGAGGAGCCCAACATAGCCAAGGTTCTATTTAACACCTTAATAAATAACTAAGAATATTAATTTACCCAAGATATATAGTCCAAGGAGTCATACATAACCAAGGTTCTATTTAATATTCAAACAAGTAATAGAGAGTGTTAATTTACCCAAGGCATGTGGTATGAGGAGCCAAGCATAATTAAAGTTCTATTTAACACTTAAGCAGATAACCAAGAATATTAATTTACACAAGGTATGTGATCCGAGAAGCCAGGCATAACCAAGGTTCTATTTAATATTCAAACAAGTAATAAAGAGTGTTAATTTGCCCAAGACATGTAGTCTGAAGAGCCAGGCATAACCAATGTTATGTTTAACACTTAAGCAGATAACTAAGAATAATCATTTACCCAAGGTATATGGTCCGAGGAGCCAAGCATAACCAAGGTTCTGTTTAATATTCAAACAAGCAATAAAGAGTGTTAATTTATCCAAGGCATGTGATCTGAGGAGCCAAGCATAACCAAGGTTCTATTTAATACTTAAGCAGATAACCAAGAATATTAATTTACCCAAGATGTGTGGTCCGAGGAGCCAGGCATAACAAAGGTTCTGTTTAATATTCAAACAAATAATTAACACAACACATAATGTCATAAATGAAAACATGGCTGAGCTGCCTTTCATTAATAATAGTACCTTCACAAGTTATTTACATTCCAAGGTTGCGGTACAACTTTTTCATATAGATCTTCTAGGAAGTATGCTCATATGCTTGCTACTGAGGTAATATGGTATGGCCCTTCCCAATTGGGCCCTAATTTCCCCCATGCTGCGTTTTTTGCTGTACCCACAACCTTTCTTAATACCAAGTCCCCAAAGGCCAATGGTTTTAACTTTACATTTGAATCATACCCCTATTTAAGCCTCTGCCAATAGTATGCTAATTGAACCATGGCATTTTCTCTCTTTTCCTTGATTAGATCTAGGCTCTTTTCTAATAGGTGGTCGTTGTCATCTAGAGTGAACAAGCTAGTCCTCAACGTTGGGAATCCAGTCTACAAAGGAATCACAGCCTCGGCCCTGTAAGTCATTGAAAAGGGTATCTCCCCCGTTAACCTATGAGGGGTAGTTCGATATGTCCAGAGAACATATGGAAGCTCGTCCACTTATTTGCCCTTTGCATCATCCAACCTCTTCTTGAGTCTATTCACTATAACCTTATTAATAGCCTCGACCTACCCATTCCCCTAGGGGTAAGCTGGAATGAAATACCTATTCGTGATACCTAATTCACAACAGTACCTTCTGAAAGCCTTGTTGTCAAACTAAAGTCTGTTGTCCGAGATAAGAGTATAAAGGATCCCGAACCGAGTGATAATATTCTTCCACATAACTTTTTCGACTAGATCTTCTAGGAAGTATGCTCATATGCCTACTACCAATGTAATACGGTATGGCCCTTCCCAATTGGGCCCTAACTTCCCCCATGCTGGGTTTTTTGCTATACCCACAACCTTTCTTAATACCAAGTCCCCAACGGCCAATGGTCTTAACTTTACATTTGAATTATACCCCTGTTTAAGCCTCTGCTAATAGTATGCTAATTGAACCATGGCATTTTCTCTCTGCTCCTCAATTAGATCTAGGCTATTTTCTAATAGGTAGTCATTGTCATCTGAAGCGAACAAGCTAGTCCTCAACGTTGGGAATCCGATCTACAGAGGAATCACAGCCTCAACCTCGTAAGTCATTGAAAAAGGCATCTCCCCCGTTGACCTACGAGGGGTAGTTCGATATGTCCAGAGAACATGTGGAAGCTCGTCCACCCATTTGCCCTTTGCATCATCCAACCTCTTCTTGAGTCTATTCACTATAACCTTATTGATAATCTCAGCCTGCCCATTCCCCTAGGGGTAAGCTGGAGTGCAACACCTATTCGTGATACCCAATTCACAACAATACCTTTTGAAAGCCTTGTTGTCAAATTGAAGTTCGTTGTCCGAGATGAGAGTATGAGGGATCCCGAACCGAAAGATAATGTTCTTCCACACAAACCTTTTGGCATCCATATCCCTAATGTTTGCTAGGGGTTCAACTTTAACCCATTTGGTAAAGTAATCAGTATCGACTAAAAGCCATCTCCTGGTTCCTACTGCTTTAGGGAATGGCCCAACAATGTCCAAGCCCCACTAAGTAAAAGGCCATGGGCTAAATAGAGGATTAAGAATGCCTCCTGGCTGATGAATGTTAGGAGCAAATCTCTAACATTGGTCACACTTTTTCACGCGCTCTTATACTTCTCTTTGCATATTGGGCTACCAATATTCCTGAGTAAGGGCCCGGCGAGACAAGGATCTGCCTCCTGTATGACTCCCACAAATCCCTTTGTGCAACTCTTCTAGGAGTAGCTCCACTGCTTCAAGATGGATGCACAACAAATATGGCCCCAAAAAAGAGCGCTAGTACAGCTTTTGATCCTCGAACAGCCAAAATCAAGGAGCCTTTCTTCGCACTTTGTCAGCCTCTCCCTTCTCCTCGGGTAGGATGTCATCCCTAAGAAATAGGACAATAGGATCCATCCAACTAGGTCCCACCCTAAGTTGATGAATCTGGACCTTCTCCCTCTCCATATCGGTAAGGTTGCATAGATCCTCGGGTAGGATGGCATCCCTAAGGAATAGGACAATAGGATCCATCCAACTAGGTCCCACCCTAAATTGATGAATCTGGACCTTCTCCCTCTCCATCTCAGTAAGGTTGCACTCGACTAGGATGATCCGATGTAGACTTTGCGCTGAGGAGGTTGCAAGAGTGGCAAGGGAATCAGAATGCGAATTTCTACTTCTAGGAATTTAATGTAAGGAAAAAGATTCAAATCCTTATTGCAAGTGCCTAGCCTGGTTCAGGTACTCTTTCATTCTCACATCCCTGGCTTCCAGTTCTCCCTTTACTTGGCCTACAACCAACCTCGAATCCGAAAACATCTCCGCTGCTCTTCCTCCCATTTTTTGAACCATAGTCATTCCTACCAGCAAAGTCTCGTACTCAGCCTCATTGTTTGTGGTCGAGAAACTCAGCCTTAAGGATTTCTCAATGATGATCCTTTCAGGAGATACTACAACCAGCCCCACACTTGATCTCCTCTGGTTTGCTGCTGTGGACGACTAAATTTCTCGGTTCGAAATAAAGTCAAACAAGTAAAAATAGTTTCACAAATGTGAATTTGTATTGATGAATGTGTAGTACAATTCTCTGTAATTACAAAAGAGTTATCCTCTGATTCGATCTCCTTGAAAGACTTGTTGATTTGGATTGTAATAATGTAATTTTGATTTGAACACAAAATATCCTTCAATTTGGTTGAGAGATAGATCGAAGATTGTTGAAACAGAATTACAATGAATCTCTGGCTATGAGCTTGTTAGAAATCCCTTGTTCTTCACGTTCTTCGCGTTCTTCGTGTGTTCTTCGTGTTCTTGATGTGTTCTTCGTCTTCGAAGGTTTGTGGTGAAAGTTCTTCGGGGCTTTAGAGGCTTGAATCCGTAGAGCTTCGCTGATTTGTGATTTGTGATGTTTCTGGAGGCTTTTGGGCTTGATTCCAGTGAACTTTGAGATGATTTGGATGATTTCTCTTCGAATGTTCTTGTATTCGAAGGTTTGTGGTGGAAGTTCTTCGGGGCTTTAGAGGCTTGAATCCTTAGAGCTTCGCTGATTTATGATTTGTTGAGGTTTCTGGAGGCTTTTGAGCTTGATTCCAGTGAACTTTTGGATCTAGGCGGATGATTTGGATAATTTCTCTTCGAATGTTCTTCGTATTCGAAGTTGAAATTCTTGAAGTTCTTGGAGGCTTTAGAGCTTGGTTCCGGCAGAGCTTCTGGACTTCTGAGTGCTTCCAATGGCCTGGTCCTCTCCAAATCTCTAGCTCTCTTCCAAATGCTTTAGGAAGGCTTCTATTTATGGGAGTTTAGGGGTAGGTAAGTGACACGTGGCGGAGCTTGATTGGTGACACGTGGCAGCGCTTGATTGGTCCGCTTATGTCATTGCTTACACGTGCGAGGCTGATTATGTCATCGCTTACACGTGCGAAGCTGATTATGTCATCGCTTACACGTGCGATGATGCATGATTGGTTCTTGCATGACACTTGGCGAATTTCTGTTGGTTTCTGAATAGTGATAGCAAAACCTAGCAGCAATATGTGGTGCTTTGTAATTGGTTGCATTTTGTGGATTTGGTAGTGTGACGTGTCAGCTTGTGATAGGTCGGGAATTTTTTCATGTCTACAAATGCCCCCTCGAGACTCATTCACACACACAGTTTCAGAATGTGGTGTGAGAATGAGTTTCGAAAACAGACTTCTACTCCTGGTTCTTCAAATGAAGTAATTGAAGGTGGCGGAGCTTTCAGCAGGATGAGATAATTTCCGAGGGGTAGACCCACCCATATGAAAGGATCTGGTAAGACCGAAAAGGGGTCTGCCTGTATTTGAATGTACTTGCATGACCGAGCATTCTCAGCAGAAATTAAGTTGGAGTAATTTCAGAAGAGTGTTTTTGGATCGTTGGCGGCGATCACATGGTGTAGAAGATGGGGAAGACGTGAGGATGGTGGATGGGTACAGCGCGCAGAGCCATGGGGCTAGCCTCGTGCTTTTAAGATCTGCTGGTGAAGTCATCTCAGATGAGTATACTTCAGATTACGGCGAGGCCATGTGGGAAAGTGATTGAGTGCGCATGTGTCATCGCTTTACTCAGGTTAAGTTGAGGTAATTTCAGAAGTTTAGGGACTCTGGAGATGATGATGTTGGTGGTGAAGAAGATGGGGATGAAGCAAAGAGAATGGGTGAAACATACGCCACCATGGTACTGGTCCTGTATGTTGGGGCCCCTCTGGTGTAGGTGTTTCTAGGAGATACACCTTTGAATATGGTACTGACTGTTTGTTGCTTGTGGTCTGACAGTAAGTCATAGAATGTGCATGCGTGATTGGACCATACTGACAGACGTTATGTTGAAGTAATTTCAGAAAAGTGCATTCTGAAATACTTCGAGTTGAATTTAAGTTGGAGTAATTCCAGGAAATGTGTTTTGAGGTACCAGCAACGATGACCTCTGGATTCCATGCCGATGGGAACATGGAATATGGTTTTGGCAACCATTTACCAGCTCCAAAGGCTGAACTCTGATGAGCTGGTGCCTTGAAGGTTGCCTCAAATGTTGGATGGAAGACAATTTGTAGGATACCCCAATATTTTTTACCATCTTCATCTACTGCTACTTGCTGGAAAAGCACAGAAAAATGAAAGATGGAGCTAACTTGTGATTCTTGTCTTAGAAACCAGCCAAGTTGCTGTTTGTTCCGAACCACTACTTCTGCTGGAAGACCAAGCAATTGGAGAGAGATTACAGGAGACTTGAGATTAGGAACCGGTGTCTCTGCTGGACTTGGATGTCCTGGCCAACCAAATCTGAAGAAGCATGGAACCGCAATGCAGGCCTTGTTATGAATAATTTTATGGACGACTGTGGTCGTTAGGTGGAGAAACAAAATTTGTTTGGATCTCAAAACTACAATGATGCTGTGAAGAGGGTTTCTGCCGAACCATTGGAGGGTTGATTTCACAATGATTATGAAGTGATATTGGTTGCTGAGTGTTGAGAATGATGAAGCCATAGTGAGAAATGGCTGTGAGAAGGACTTGAAAATTTGAAAGAGTTTATGACTCGGTGTGTTTTTTTTTTCTGGATGATTTCTTCGTGAATCCGGCCCTTCTATTTATAGCGAAGAGACGAAGAATGGTGGATGTGAATTTTTTGGTGAGACCGGCGGATGAGAATGGTAGGTTCTCGACTGGTAGATGCCGAATGGTAGGTGGGAATGTTTGGCACCGAAAGTTGGAATGGTAGGTTGGAATGTCCGGCACCGAAAGGGAAATGGTAGTTGGACGGATGACCCGATGCAATTTCAAATTCAAGACACACTTGTGAGAGTTCATCTATATTTTGAAAGAAAAGTCTTCATGAAATTTGGAGAATAACCTTGGGGGAATCCAGACCAAGTGGATGGATCTCAAATTTTGATATTGAGAGCTTAAGCCTTGTACATTGTCAGTACTTTGGAGATGTGAGTTAGATGGCGACTTCCAAGTCATGAAAAACTATGCAAGACAAGTCTGGCTCGAAAATCTTGGCTTTGGATTGATTTCAACACAAAAGACAACTATCTTGGAATTGAGTTATTTGTGCAATTTCTGAGTCTCAAATGATGAAACAGACTTTAAAATTGGAATGTATGCGAAAAATTGAGCAAGATAGGTCCATCCTAAAAATTTTGACTTTCGGTCAACATTTGCGCAAAAGTCAACTTTCTGGAAATTGGACATTTACACGATTTTCGAGCTTCGAATGAAGAAACAGATCCCAAAATCGGAATGTACTCGAAAAACTGAGTGGGACAGGTCCGTCTTGAAAATTTTGACTTTTGGTCAACATTTGCGCAAAAGCCAACTTTTTGAAAATTAGACGTTTGCACAATTTTCGAGCTTCGAATGAAGAAACGGATCCCAAAATCGGAATGTACTCGAAAAACTGAGTGGGACAGGTCCGTCTTGAAAATTTTGACTTTTGGTCAAAGTCAAAGGTCCACTTGGTCTTTTAACTTTTTTTTTTTTCTTTTTTTTTTTCTTTTTTTTTTTTTTTTTTCAGTTGGTTCTGACCGGGTCAGACTTCCGGGTCGGTTCGGGTCAAACCGGGTACTGAAGGATGACGTCATCCATGACGTCAGAGGGCGCGTGTCAGCGCGTGTACATCAGCCAGCGCGTGTGAGCGCGTGAACGAAGCTGGAGGCGCGTGGAGGCGCGTGGATATGACGCTAAGAACGCCGGAGTTTCAGGCGGCGCGTGGAGGCGCGTTGAGGAGTTTTTGGGCCGGAAATTTTGGGGTTTGGCCGATCTGAAGCCGTAGAGTCTCCTGGTATTGTCCGTGTTCTAAAATTCCGAGCACATTTGCGCAGAGTTGAAGGACTAAGCCGCTGACCACTGTGAGCTTGTGGTGGCGCGTGGAGGCGCGTGGCTTATGTTTTGGACCTGAAAATTTCAGGTTTTGTAGATTGAAGGCCGTAGAAGACTTCTGTAGGGTCAGTTTTGTGAAATTTTGAGCAGGTTTGCACAGATTTGAAGGACTAGGCCGCGGTTCATTGAGAGTTTCTGGCGCGCGTGGTGGCGCGTGGTAGATCCTTTGTGAATGATTTTTCTGGGTTTTTTAGATCTTTGTTTGTAGGAGATTCCTGTGGATTTAGTTTTGCGAAATCATGAACTGATTTGCACAAATTTGTCAGAAAAGGGTGCAGGTCATTATTGGACTTACGCAGCTTTTCAATAGCTCTGACAAGGCGGCACTTGTGTTTAGACTTGAAGGTCGTGAAGTGGGTGATGAGCCACCATTTTCTGACTCTCTTCATTGAATGTCCTCTTTTACTCTCAAAATTTGGTGCAGACTTCTTTGATTTTGAGTGCTGAGTGCATGCAAAATTTGACTATGAGGTTCTGCTATTTTCATTTCTGAAACGTGAAAAATTTTTTTTTTCACTGGCTGGTTGGTGGAACCATTTAATGGTTTGCTGACTTTCTTCATTTTCCTTGTCTGCTAGCTTAGCAAAAGTGCTCTATATAAGACGCGAGATTGGCTTTCTTCATTTAGGCATTCTTAGCCTTCAGTCTTCTTCTCCAGCTTTCAAGATTTGATTTTTTTTTTTTTTTTTTTTTAATATGTGCTATGAGACCTTTTCCTGACAATTTTTTTTTTTTTATTGCTTGCTTTTGTTTTGCAGTGATGTATGCCTTCATGTTGTTGCATTATTTTCTTGCAACAAAAATCTTTTAATGATATTCGTCTTTGCAACGACGTTTCCATAAGGATATTCAGCTACACAACAATGCTATCACCAGTACTTGTCTTTGAAGTCGTACTGGCTCTGATGTAGTCAACGAAATAATGCTAGCACTTGTTTTTGTATGAGGGTGGTCTACACTTGTCTTTGTCATGAAACTGGGCCAACTCTTGCATTTGCATTAAAGCATCACTATTACTTGTCTATTGAAGCAATATTTGCACTTGTCTTTTTTTAATGAAGTCTTTTCAACACAAAGCTACGTCAAGAGTCATTACCATGAAGATATGCCAACATTTGTCCTTGTACTGAAGCCATGCCAACATTCATTTTTGCCATGAAGCAATATTTGCACTTGTCTTTTCAACGCAGCTATCTCAAGAGTCTTTGCAACGTAGCCACATCAAAAGTCTTTACCATGAAGATATGCCAGCATTTGTTTTTGTATGAAGGTGATCCACACTTGTCTTTGTCATGAAGCTGGGCCAACTCTTGCATTTGCATTGAAGCCACGCTGACATTCATTTTCGCCATGAAGCCTCGTCAACACTTTATTCGCACCAAAGCCGTGCCGACATCCATTTTTGCCATGGAGCTACGTCAACGCTTCATTTGCACTGAAGCCATGCCAATATTTGTCTTCACCATGACATCGCGTCAACACCTCATTTGCATTGAAGTCGTGCGAACATTCATCTTTGTCGTGAGGCTATGTCAACACTTCATTCACACAGAAGTCGCGCCAATACTCGTTCTTGCCATGAAACCACATCAATGCTTCATTTACATCGAAGCTGTGTGACATTCATCCTTGCCATGAAGCAATACTTGCACTTGCCTTCACAATGAAGCTGCATTGAAGCCGTGCCGACATTCATTTTTGCCATGTCAACACTTCACTTATACCAAAGCCATGTGAGCATTCATCTTTGTCATGAAGCCACGACAACACTTCACATCGAAGCTGTGCCAACGTTCATCTTTGCCAAGACATCTTGTCAACACTTCATTTGCACTAAAATCGCACCAATATTGACCTTTGAAGTTGCATTAGCGCCAATTTTTAAAGGCAACAAAGTTCAAACATCAAGGGTACATAGTACTATTGCCAGACATCAAAATTTCAGGGATGCTAACAAGACTTTGAAGATGCAAGAAGCTCATCAAGACTTTGAAGATGCCGACGAACCCTTGAAGTTTCAAGAAGATTGCCACCAAAACTTTGAAGATGAAAGGAGCTCTTATTAAGATTTTGAAGATGCAAGGAGATGTCAGTAAAACCTTTAAGTTTCAAGAAGTTCTCATAAAGACTTTGAGGATGCAAAGAGATGCCAATAAAACCTTGAAGATGTGAGAAGAATGCCGCCAAGACTTCGACCTTGCACGAACATGCCCTTAGAGGCAAGATGAAGTAACACCATCTTTAGATGTTGGAAGAAGGTGACGTTGTCCAAATTTCAGAGACATGATGTGAAACAGCACCACTTGGAAGGGAGATGATGCGGTTCAAATTTTAGAGTTGTGAAATGGCACAACCTAGAAGAGAGACGATGTAGCTTAGACTTGCAAGGTAGAAGAGGATGCCCCCAGAAGATAAGTGATGTAAAACATACTTTAGAGACATAGGAGGATATCCACGGAAGAAGAGCAATGCTATGAAGACTTCATTTTTTGCAAAAGAGATTGAAGATTTTATTTTACTCTACAGCCAAGAACTAACTTATGTTTATCATTAGTTCGAGGAAAGCCGAGTAACACCAATTCTTTGCAGCTGTCATTTTCTACCACAATGATCTTTGAGCATCATGTAGTGAGCAATTGACTGACCCTAAGCAACGCCTGCCAATTAAAGGGATCTCAAAAGCATATGGATGAAAAATTCCTTAAGCTAGACTGGCAATCCTTCTTCTTTTTCATGTGACTGAACTTAATAAATGATACTAAGTTGCCTACGTACCCCGGAAAGGGATCAAGTCATTACGTAGTTCAAATGATTTTTTTGTTGTTGTTGTTGTTTTTTTTTTTTTTTTTTTTGCAAAAAAGGGGGGCTCAGTGTGTAATAGTGGGTATCACCACTAATCGAACCCGAGACCTCTCAAGGGCGAATTGGGCATCCAACCACTACGCCACACTAGCAATTGGTGACATGGAGTGGGATTTTTTTTGTTTTTGATTTTTGTTTTTGTTTTTGTTTTTTTTTTTTTTTTTGGCAAAAAAGGAGGGCTCAGTGTGTAATAGTGGGTATCACCACTAATCGAACCCGAGACCTCTCAAGGGCGAATTGGGCATCCAACTACTACACCACACTAGCAATTGGTGACATAGAGTGGGATTAATTTCTCTTTATTGGTATGCTTTCAAAGGTAATGGGAAGACATCATATACCCTTGTAGCATTACAGTGGGCAGTTTAAGCTCTTGCCGAGGAGCAATTCTCGATGTTCAAGCGTAGAAGTGTTTAAGGAACTTCCCATTGATGGGGCCGATCCTTGCATCATCATTGTTGATCAACTTGTAAGCTTGGTTGGTGTTTGCCCCCTGCTTAAGAGTTGGAAGTACATCACAAGCAACGGTCACATGGTTTGACCCGATAACTTCATCAAAGTCTAGATCAATCTTGTTTTCTTTGGCAAGCTTCATGACTTGTTCTTTGAAGATGAAGCATTTTTGGATTGGGTGGCCAATGATGCGATGATATTTGCAGTAGTTAGGGTCATCAACTTTCCCTATATCTTGTGGTCGCCTACATTCTGGCAATTCAATCAGCTTCAATTGCAATAATTGGTCTAAGATGTTTGGCACATCTTCATCAGGGAACGGATATGCTTTTTGCTCACGTTCCTTAAAAGTTAGGCGACGCACTTCATTCTTTTGCCATCCTTCAAGCTGTTTTTCATTTGTCTTCGCTCCTCTTCTTGGAGCCTTGATTTCGACAGTGTTAACAACCATTGGGTCTTTGAGACTGACTTTTACATTCCTATCATTCCTCCTTACTTCCCTTTTGCTTTCCTCAAGTATGGGAGGGTTTGTACTTCCATGGCTAGCAATGCTCAACTCCATGTCGTGCGCACGAGTTGCTAACTCTTCAAATGTTCGAGGTTTTATCCCTTGAAGGATGTAAAGAAGTCCCCAATGCATGCCTTGGATGCACATTTCTATAGCAGAAATTTCAGAAAGTCTATCCTTGCAATCTAAGCTCAAAGAACGCCACCGATTGATATAATTGACCACCGGCTCATCTTCCCATTGCTTGGTATTAGTAAGCTCTATCATGCTTACTGTACGACGCGTGCTATAGAATCGGTCAAGAAACTCTCTTTCGAGTTGTTGCCAACTGTCGATTGACTCAGGTTCTAAGTCTGTATACCAATCAAAGGCATTTCCTTTGAGCGAACGGACAAATTGCTTTACAAGGAGGCCTCCTTGAGTCCCTGCGTTCTCACAAGTTTCTACAAAGTGAGCAATGTGTTGCTTAGGATTTCCATGGCCATCAAACTGCAAGAACTTGGGGGGTTGATACCCATTTGGCATCCTCATGTTGTCGATGCGCTTTGTGTAGGGTTTTGAATATGTGAGAGAACTTGTAGAAGAACCTCCATATTGTGCTCGGATGGTATTTGTTATCATGTCTTGTAATTGTTGGACTGACAACGAAGCAACCGAAGTAGATTGTTCTCGTTGGGGAGCGTTTTCAATTTCTCTCCCTTCGTCATCCTTCGCGGATGTGAATTTATGACCATGGCTTGATTCACCAAGATTTTGTACTTCAAGTTTGTTCATTAAAGTTGCAATTTGGAGGTCCTTATCTTCAAGTGCTTTTGTGAGAAGGACGACCCTTTGCTCCATTTCAACCATCTTTTCTTCCATGGTAGATGTGTTAGTCATCATGACTGACACAACTTCCCAAGATGATGGAGAAGGAAGTGAATTGAAGTGAGCACGTGAAATCTCATCTTTTGGGTTCCCTTTTGTGGGAGAGGAATCGTGCGACCAACTTCTTATGAAGGAAGGAGGGGATTTGCCCCCATACTTGAAGTGTTCCAAGGTGGAGACGTCCTTGTTGATGACCTTGTTTCTTGCAAGAGGGTCTAAGGAGATGATTGTCTGGACCTTGGCTTCCTTGGTTGATTGAAATTGAAATTGATTGTTTGCTTTGGGTTGGCTACAATTTGTTACACCAATGTAGTTGTTGGTGGTAGCCGTACCAAGTTTAGTTGAAGTAGCTGTCGAAACTTGGATGTTTTTGCTAGAGGCCATTTGAGCTGGTAGCAAGATGATGAAGATTTCTTTCTTTGAAGGAGAATGAGATGAGAGGCAGAGAGGTCCCACTGGGCGTGCCAGAATATGTGGACGACTAAATTTCTCGGTTCGAAATAAAGTCAAACAAGTAAAAATAGTTTCACAAATGTGAATTTGTATTGATGAATGTGTAGTACAATTCTCTGTAATTACAAAAGAGTTATCCTCTGATTCGATCTCCTTGAAAGACTTGTTGATTTGGATTGTAATAATGTAATTTTAATTTGAACACAAAATATCCTTCAATTTGGTTGAGGGATAGATCGAAGATTGTTGAAACAGAATTACAATGAATCTCTGGCTATGAGCTTGTTAGAAATCCCTTGTTCTTCACGTTCTTCGCGTTCTTCGTGTGTTCTTCGTGTTCTTGATGTGTTCTTCGTCTTCGAAGGTTTGTGGTGAAAGTTCTTCGGGGCTTTAGAGGCTTGAATCCGTAGAGCTTCGCTGATTTGTGATTTGTGATGTTTCTGGAGGCTTTTGGGCTTGATTCCAGTGAACTTTGAGATGATTTGGATGATTTCTCTTCGAATGTTCTTGTATTCGAAGGTTTGTGGTGGAAGTTCTTCGGGGCTTTAGAGGCTTGAATCCTTAGAGCTTCGCTGATTTATGATTTGTTGAGGTTTCTGGAGGCTTTTGAGCTTGATTCCAGTGAACTTTTGGATCTAGGCGGATGATTTGGATAATTTCTCTTCGAATGTTCTTCGTATTCGAAGTTGAAATTCTTGAAGTTCTTGGAGGCTTTAGAGCTTGGTTCCGGCAGAGCTTCTGGACTTCTGAGTGCTTCCAATGGCCTGGTCCTCTCCAAATCTCTAGCTCTCTTCCAAATGCTTTAGGAAGGCTTCTATTTATGGGAGTTTAGGGGTAGGTAAGTGACACGTGGCGGAGCTTGATTGGTGACACGTGGCAGCGCTTGATTGGTCCGCTTATGTCATTGCTTACACGTGCGAGGCTGATTATGTCATCGCTTACACGTGCGAAGCTGATTATGTCATCGCTTACACGTGCGATGATGCATGATTGGTTCTTGCATGACACTTGGCGAATTTCTGTTGGTTTCTGAATAGTGATAGCAAAACCTAGCAGCAATATGTGGTGCTTTGTAATTGGTTGCATTTTGTGGATTTGGTAGTGTGACGTGTCAGCTTGTGATAGGTCGGGAATTTTTTCATGTCTACAGCTGCGTTGCCAACGTACACCTTCCAAGATAGAGGCTCCTGCAAGGAGACCATCCCAACTAATTTTCCATCCATGCTCAACCTTTCACCGTTTTCTTCAAACAATGGCTCAGCAAACTCAGCTACTAAATCAGTAAGGACCTAGCCCTTTATAAAGGTGCGAGGCATGTATTTAATATCGAAGGCTTCTAGGATCGTTGCCCATTTTGCAACCCTCCCTGTGTAATTAGCTTTCTGAAGCAGTGATTGGAGAGGGAATTAATTAGAACCACAACAGTATGAGCCTAGAAGTAATGTGGGAGCTTTCGTATGGCATGCACTACTGCCAAGATGGCCATCTCCAGTGGTAAGTAGCGAACCTCTACCTCATGTAATGATTTTCTCACATAATAAACTAACCTCTACACCCCATTATCATCCTGCACTAGTACCAGACTCACTGCATGTGAGGCTACAGCAATGTAAGCGAACAAAGCATCATCCTTCTCGGGTTTAGATATAATAGATGGGTAAGAAAGATATTCCTTCAGTTGCTGGAAGGCCGAGGAGCATTCCTCCATCCATTCGAATCCCTTCGACTTATGCAACAGCTAGAAGAAGGGCCTACACTTGTCCATTGACCGAGAAATGAATCGATTCAAAGCGACAGTCATTCTTGTCAACTTCTAGACCTCTTTGGGATTCTAAGGAGGCTATAGGTTGTTGATTGCTCTAATCTAATCTGGGTCGACTTCAATTCTGCAGTGGGTAACCATATAACCCAGAATCTTGCCCGAGCCTACCCCAAAAGAGCACTTAGCAGCGTTAAGGCACAGTTTGTGTCTCCTCAGTATCTTGAAAATATCTCCAAGATCATTTATGTGCTCTAACTCCACCTTACTCTTTACCACCATATCATCTATGTAGACCTCAATATTTTTGCCCAGTTGTGGTTCAAACATCCTAGTTATCATTCTCTAATAAGTAGACCCCGCATTCTTTAGCCAAAAAGGCATCACTTTGTAATGATAATTTCCTGTGGGCATAACGAAATAAGTCCTCTCCTGATCACCCAAATCCAATGGTATATGGTAATATTCCTGGAAAGCATCCAAAAAGCTCATTCGTGGATGGCCTATGGTTGCATCCACCAGCTGATCTATTCGAGGCAGGGGGAAAGGATCCTTTAGGCAAGTCTTGTTTAAATCAGTGAAGTCTACACACACCCACAATTTCTCACTTTTCTTATTCACCACCACTGTGTTGGCCAACCACTCAAGGTAAAACACCTCATTTATTGCCCTAGCCTGCTTAAGTTTGAGCACTTCTTCCTTAACGGCATCAAATGTTCTTTGGATGAGCACCGAGATGGTTGCTTTTTAGGGACAACAAATAGATTGACGTTTAAATGGTGATAAATGAAGTCTAGATCCACCCCAGGGGCCTCGTAAGCGCTCTATGCAAATACATCAATATTTTTAAAAAAAAAATTCTATCAGTTCTTCCTTCTCCCAGAGAGGCAGCTGAACTCCAACCTGAAAGAATTTTTCCTCGTCGTTTCCAATAACAACTTTTTCCAACTACTCGCACTTAGCCCCTCCTGCCATGGCCTCAGTAGACAACACTGGCACCTTTGATTGCTATAAGTCTTGCTCGGCGGAAACCAAGGATTCACCTTTAGCCTGATGTCTAATTACGACCACCAAGAACTGCTTAGCCATAGACTAGCTTCCAACTAGCTCCTTTTCCAACTAGCTCCTCGATCCGGTCCCCCGATGGGTACTTCACTTTCAAGTGAAGGGTGGAAGACATAGCTCCTATGGCGTGAAGCCAAGATCTTGCCACAATATCAGTATAGGAGGAATAGGCATCTACTACGATGAAATTCACTTCCACGACTTCTGACCCTGGCTGAACAAGTAGCCTAATCTGGCCTCTTGGAAAGACAATCTTCCTATCAAACCCTATCAGAGAGGAGTCATAGCAAGTTAGGTCCTCAAGCCTCAGCTTCAGCCCCTTAAATAAACCAAGAAACATGATCTCTACACTACTACCCTAGTCTATCAACACCCTCTTCACATCATACCCTCCTATCTTGAGAGTAACTACTAGGGCATTATCGTGTGGCTGCAAGGTCCCAACTTTGTCCTCATCAGAAAAGCTCAAAGCTAGTCGGACCCCCACACTACTTCTCTTTGAATCAGCAGGCGAGTCTTCAATAAATGGTTGAGCTATAGACAGCACCTTGGATGGCCGAGAACTAGTCCTTCCCAAAGCAACAAGAATGACATTAATTGTACCTAAAGGTGGTCTTGTAGAAGCGTCTCTATGAGCCCCCGACCCTGTCTGACCACCCTGCCCGCTGGGCTGATACAGGAATTGCTTCAACTTTCCAATTTTGACCAACTGCTCTAAGTGACTCCACAATGTCCTACAATCTTCAATAGTGTATCCCCGCTCCTGGTGATATTGGCAATGAAGGCTTTGGTTGCACTTTGTGAGGTCTCCTCCCATTTTGTTTGGCCATTGAAAGTATGGCTCATTCTTAATTTTCTCCAGGATTTGAGGTACTAGCTCTCAAAACACGGTGCTGACTACCTGAGTAGTAGTAAATCCAGAGTGCCTTGTAAAATCTCTTCGGGGTCAGTTGTTATTGTACCTATCCGACCTGAAATCCCTTCTATCATGAGGGACCACTTTGGCTTTCCCCTTTCACTGTTGCTGGTCCTCCTCAACCTATTTGTACTCATCAATACAGTCCATGAGCTGGCGCACACTCCTAACCAGTTTCCTGGTCAAAGGCTTTCTCAGATCATGCTTTTTGGGCAACCCGACCTTGAAAGTCCTTATAAGCCACGTCATCAAAATCCCCCACTATCTCATTGAACATCTTCCAATACCTGTCAAAATACTTCTTTAGGGTCTCCCCCTCTCGCATGGTCATAGAGAACAGGGAATCCAAAGGTCGAGGAACCCTACTGCAAGTTACGAAACGAGCCTCAAATGCCCTAGTAAGCTCCTTGAAGGAGCTAATAGAACCTTCTTTCAGACTGTAGAACCATCTCATCGCCACAGGCCCCAAATTGAATGGGAACACTTTACACATCAAGGCTTCATTCCTAGAGTGGACGACCATTCTCTAGTTGAAGTGGTTGACGTGCTCCACAGGGTCTGTTCTACTATTATACATGGTGAATGTTGGCTGAGTGAATCGCCAAGGAAGCTTTCCCCCTTCAATTCTACGCATAAACGGTGATTTAGAGATCTGGTTAAGAGCTTTGCTCATAGCATCATTACCCGTACCTTTGCGAGATGGACTCTTACTCCTCCGCTTGTAATAACGGTCCTCATCATATGAAAAAAAACTCACTGGAAGGAGTCCTGGACCTGGGCCTGTAGCTACCATCTCCATTATCATCAGAGGAGGGGTCAGAGTAAGAGGGAGTCCTTCTCCGTCGCTCGCGGTGTAGCTTCCTGCGAAGATGATCAATCTCCAACTACATGCTTCTGGTATTTTCCTCACGAGAGATGTAACTCCCACCTCGAGACTGGCACCTGCTAGTATGCGTGGTGTGCACACTAACTTTGCAATCCCTCCTTCGCTCAAGGTTGAGGAACTAGTCCTGACATTGAGAACCAATGGACTCCTCCCGATCTTGCCCTAATCCTACCATAGTTGGACACTGGCCTTACTAAAGCTCAAGCCTTTCCCACAAACGGCGCCAATTGTAAGGACAGGTTTTTAACTCCTAAGCCCAATGATGAATGGGTTAAGGCCCAAAGAATCTGACACAATGAATTTGTAAAGAGTGAGCTTGAAAGCTAGGCCTCAATGAATCAAGCAACATGCACAATGGGTCAGGGATATTAAGACAGCAAAGAATGATAAGTTTAAAGCAAGGAAATCCTTCCTCGACAAAGTCCGAGGAGAATGATTCTTGAATTTATTTCTTTTGGACTTGGATACAATTTCAACTCTTGTTGCTACTATGTGTTCTCTACAGATTTTTTCGTTCCTTTCTGCCTGGAAGGTCTCTTACATTATATAACTCCTTTTAGATGATCTTGGCCCTCTGTTTGTTGATCATTCAGGCCACTACTTAAGTACTTGTCCTATCAGACACCTTCCCAAACCCCTTGTGAGTTGGAGCAGCCAAGGTAGCACTGTTCAAGGGTCTTCTCCACATAAATGTAGTCAGAAGGTTTGGTGGGATGTATTAAATGTGGTGGTAGCCATATCCCTTCAGTCATGTCAGGGCTAACCCCCTCCCCGATGCTCTTTCTCTACAGTATGGCCTCCTCTGGTAACGTGCCACTAACATGGTCTTACTGTCCGAGCATGTAGCCTCCTCAACATGATAATGGACTCCTTAGCCATGGATATGACACGTGGCACGATTACCTTATTTAAGTTCTTATGCCCCACACTAGGCTAGCCAGGATTTTTTTTTTTTTTTTTTTTTGGGTTGAAGTTAGAACATTCACAAAGGTGGTGTTAAAAATTTTATCTTTTAGCACCTCAAAAAACTCTTTTATCTATTTTACCACCCCACTTTATAATACACTCATTATCAAATGTTCTATTTCTTTTATCACTTCATTTAAAATAATATAAACAACTCATTAAAATAATAAAAGAAGAAATATAATTTAAGTTTTTTAATTGAAGGAAGAAATATAATCTTAATAAAATATTTTATTTTATTTTTAACAACTTACTATAGTCAACTGGTATAAAGATTACTATAGTTGCAAAAATTTTAGATTTAGCTTCTTCAATAACACATGATTTTTTGGTTCTTTGGTGGTAAAAAGGTTTTTTTTTTTTTTTTTTTTGGCTAAAATGCAATCACCATTGTGAATAATTTTATTATTTTTGTTAAATTTTTGAGTTGAATAGTTGTTATTTGGGTTAGACTAATTGGGCTGATTGAGGAGAAGGTGGGCTAAGGTTTTGAAAGAGGCTAACTACAAAAATGAAAGAAATAATAACTATAAAAAAAATAAAATAAAATAAAATAATTTGGACCCAGAGGGGGCCCAGGCCCCCTTGGGCCCCCACCTGGGTCCATCCCTATGTATAACACTTATTATATGTTATAATATTTGAGAAAATAATTTTAATTATTTTACATATCATTAGAAAGAGAGGATTTGCATATTTTTTTGAATTAATATAATTAAGAATTTGATCTTCCTTGAGTGAATTGATATATATTAATTATTTTCACTAATTTAAGCCTATAATAATTTATTATATTCTTGGTTGTGCATTATTAAATTTTCTTTTATATTTTTATTAACTTTGTTTCAATTGTTATTAACAAAATCAAGTACGAATACCATATTTCAAATACGTTCTTAAAAAACAACCATAAAAATTTATTTGACATAAGTAATAAGTTCTTCATCTATAAATTATTTATATATGAAAATAAATGTATATATCTTATGTTTAATTACAGAGCACAAATTTAGACTATTAAAATGTTAGTGTGTGTATATATATATACACATGTTATTAAAAAGAGTTAGGAAACTAAAATTTTAAGATTAATATAATTCAAAATATAGACATAAATTTTGATGTGAGGAAGGCTAAATGAGGAGACTTCTCTTTTCTTACTTAAACAATTACAGTGTGCTTAAATGGAAGGTATTTACAGCAAAAACAACAAGAAGTTGAAAAGAGAAGAACTAATCATGTTAATCTTTGTAATTAAGTTGTAACTGTTAAAGTTTTTTTTTGGGATAATTCGACAGTTATAATGGAGGAGAGGGATTTGAACCCTAGATGTCTTCATTGGACATAGGAGGTACTGATTAGTAAAGTTACAAGAATATTGAGTCTTGCCTACTGAAGTTGATTTTTAAAAATTGCGTCATTACAAGAAAAAATGCTTATTACAACGAAAAAATCGTTACAATAACACCAAAGTCATTGCAATGGGTGATGTGAAGTGTTATAATAAAATTTGGGATAATAAGTTTGTGCAACAAAAAAATTTGTTGTAATAAACTCTAGATATTTTAATGACAATTTTATTGCATGATATATGTCGTTGTAATAAACAATTTATTGTTTTGAATATCTTATAGCAATTGGCTATTACATCACAAATCTTATCGCAATAAACAACAATATATTCATTGTAATAAATAATTATTTTATATTTATTATTACAATAGGTCATAAAATAATTGTGTTAGGAATATGAAATAATTGTTGTAATCCCTTTAGTTAGGTAGTTAGCTAGTTAGTTGAGATTAGGATTAGGATGAGTTAGTTAGGATTTGAGCACGTGTATCTCATTTAACACATAACTTAATTCCTAGAGTACATGTTGAATTAACTAACCAATTATCTTGAGCCATGTGGGCCAATAACATTAGAGATAGTCCCCTATAAATATATAATTGTAATTCAACATAAGATATGAATTGAAGAATAAACCAATTTCTTAATGCATAAGTGCATCTCTCTCTCTCTTTTAATCTCTCTATTTCTCTATGGAATGTGACTACCTCGAATTAAGTCAATTTTTTTACAATTCCCATCAAACCCCCTACAATTCATATCCATCCCCATTATGAACCTCTAGGTTCCTAACAAATTGGTATCAAGTTATTGCAATAATATCTTCGCTTCATGTTTGTTATTATTGTAATAAATTGTAAAATAATTAATTTTAAATTATTGCAATGTATCTTTCTCATTTTTTGATTCATATTGCAATGTATCTTCATTGCAATAAAATATCACTTTGAAATTTTCGTTGTAATAGATTGCAAAAATAATTGGTATTAAGTTATTGTAATAATTTATTCATTTTAAGTTATTGCAATGAAGTTTTGTAATACAATACTGATAATTATAAGTTATTACAATTAATTATTATTAATGCAATAATTTACCATTATGAAGTTATTATTGCAACGACTTTAATAAACTTGTAGACGGTGATATTTTAACACTAAACTTATTTTGGTGTAGTAGGTGTCATCTGTAATTTTTGCAATGACTGGTGCCAAACATGCATGTGCTATAGCCATGCATGGATGGCATGTGGCTATCCCCCTATAAGATGGGGTTTTCCCATGCACTTATTTTGTTTTTCTTAAGCTTCCATGTAATTTTCAAGTGGATAGAGTTCTATCTGTTTCACTAAACAACAACAACAACAACAAAATGTAAGAAGGATACAATATGATAAAATACTTCTGAATAAAATGGAACCGGATGGTTGGACCGTTGATCAGATCTCTTTTCAGTTAAAATAAGATCCTTATCCTTTCTTAAGAAAAATAAAAACCTGTTTTACTCACTTCTCTCAACTCATATGTGTCTTTTCTCTTTAAGAAATAAATAATAATAATAATAAAATCTCAACCTATCGAGGAACCATTTCACTCTAGGAAGACCACTTCTTGCCTTAAATTTATTATATATAATATGTTTTGTATATTGCAAATGACAAAGGATATGAAGATTACCATGACCGCAACTTACAATCTTATGTTTCACTTATATATATATATATACACACACTAAAAAACCTTATAATATTATGTCATTTCTATGTTACAATTAAACAATCATATAAATAAATTATCATCTAATCGAATCTTTATTAATGGTTTGGATTATAAGTACAATACCACGATTGGAAGATATCACTGCAAGTTTCAATCCGGCAATGGCCACGATAACTTAAATCATTAACAAAACCCTTCAAACCCTTTTAAGGGCTTAGATAAATATAAAAATAGAAAAAGGGAAGGAGGAGGTAAATTATATGCTTCAAATTCAAGAAGTTTGGATTTGGTAATTGAAAGTTCAAAATGGAATAATTAGTCCCTTATGATGTTGATTCAATTTTAGTCCCTTAAAGATAAGATCCAAATTTGGTAAGAATGGAGTGTAAAACTCATATTTTATACCATCTAATAAGAGATTGTCACATTAGCATTTTACTTAAAATTCAATACATCCTACCACACCTAATAACATCTCAATAAACTCCTAATTTTATTGGATTTATATATGGGTATTAGAATTGATTGAGTGTAGTTGTGCTTATTCTTAAATATGTAATAAAATGATAAAGACATATTGAGATTTGAGGGATAAAACATGAGTTTTACACCATATCTTTACAAAAATGTAATCTCTAAATAAAGAGTTTGTTGAATTTTGATCATTCTAATTACCACTTCATTGAAAGACCACTTCTTGTCTTGAATTTGTTACTTAAAAAAGCCACTTGACTAAAAAAAAAAAAAAAAGAATCCCCAAAAATGGATGCCTAACATTGTGTTAGCACTTAGTTATATATAGAAAACTTGTTGGAGTGAACAAATTGTTTTCTTATGTGTCTGTTTAGGATCCGCTTATTTTGTTGATACTGAAAATTTTTTGCTAAAAGTACTATAGATAAAGGTAAAAGTTAACTGAAATAGTATAGTGAGATTCATGAATAATACTAAAAAGTGCAATGAGACCCATGAATAGTAGCAAAAATAAGCTAAATAATAACATAAATTGGCAAAATTAATCATACCAAACAAACACTATGGGATCAAATTTAAACTTCTTGAATGTAAGAAATAAGAAAGGAATCTACAACTAATAACTATGACATTCACATGGTGTTGAGTAAAAGAGAGGTGTTACATATGCCCGTTAATTAGGCCATTACATCATATCATTTTTCAAAATTTAGGAATTAAAAGTGGTCTATATAACATATGAAGGGTAAAAAATAAAAATTGTACCTTTAAAAAAAATGAGAGAAAGAGAGAAGAGAAAAGAAAAGGACAGGACTGCCCTCAATTCGATAATTTTGGATGTTTTGATCCCATGCACCTATTAGCGGGAATCTCTTGGGAAGTCGATTCTGTCTGTTTGCTTCCCCCTCCAATTCTTTTAAATGCTTCCCGTTTCACTAACTTCCTCTCCACAGAAAAACAAAAACGCCATGTCCTCTCAGTCAAATTTTCTCCCTCTTTCCCCTACACTTCCAAGCATTCTGCCACTACCTTTCTTGTCCTTAAAGAGTAAGTACTACTTCTTTACCTTTTTCATCATCATCATCATCATATATATTCTGATTATATTTATCTATATCTATGTATATATATGTGTGTGTGTTTGTTTTCTCAAATTATCATATATGTATCAAACATTTGAATACGTATGGTGTGTATATAAGGCAAGGAATACTATCCTTATTGACAAAGTTGGTTTCTAGAGTATTGATTTGTTATTTATGCTAAATTGATGATTACCCTGTTCCGTTTTTTTTTAAGAGATTCTGATCTAATCTTTCTCTATAACTGAGAAAGATATTGAATGGATCTTTAAAGGTTTGAGTTTTGTTTTATTAGTTGGCAGCAGATCGAGTTAAACGGTGCCAAAAGTGTGTATGGATAAAAAAGTTCTGTTTTTTATTATGATTTCGGTTTTTGAAAGACAAAACGCATTTACAGTCAAACTGGTAATGAGAGAGATACAGCAGCTTTAGTTTCATCATTTGATTTCATTGCATAAACATAGAATACGAGGAAATTGGGTTCTGTAGCTTGTTCTAGTTCATTATATTCATCAGTTTTGTACTTGGGTATAAAGAGTAAAGATTCATATATATATATATATATATATATATATTTCTCTTTTAAATTATCGCTTTGTTCCTTTTGTTCTTGAAATTTCTCTCCCCCTCCTCCCCAAGAATGGTGGGGAATAGGGGATCAACTTTTTCGATTCTTTTTTAGAGAAATTTACCAAATTGGTTCTTAGTGGCAACATCGTATATATCACTACCAAGAGGGACTACATTTTTTTTTTTTTTTCCTTTTATGCTACATGCTATTTTATTGTTAAAATATTTGCAATTTTTAAGTATATTTTACTAATTTTAGTTATTAAAATAAGGAAACTAAGGACTTGATTGACTGCATCGCTATCCTATTTTGTAGGTGTCTGGTCATTCGGGGTTAAAGACAAACGAGTTAACTTTGATTTTCGCTTGGGATGCAGTGCTATATCCAAGCCTCGAACTCAAGGTACATGCAATGATACAAAATATAATTATTAAACATTTTAGAGACCCGCATGCAACCATATATAAGATACAAAAATATATATATATATATATATATATATATATAAAGTTATTAACTTATTATGTATATCCAAAATGCATATGTTCATGCAAATTAGTGTACAGTGTACAAGTCCATTGGGCTCTAGCTAGGCCCATCAATAGTTTTGTTTGTCCATCGGCATGATATTTTGTACATATACTCGTACAACAATTATATGTTTGTTTATATAAAAGTAGTTTCTTGTGCAGTTTTATACTTTGAATATAATGATAGAATTACTCTCACTATTCTAACAATATAAATCAATAATTATTGATTATATACGCAGAATACATAAATGTTTTTCAAAATGGCATCTCAGTCGTAAAGTGGCATAAAATTGTGGAGGATGACATAAAGACGGGAAATGAAGCTCTTAAGGTGCTTTGAAAATAAAAATTCCTCACTTTAATATATATATATATATATACACCCCTGCGCCCTTTTAAGTATTGTTATTATGTTCCATAAGGGCATTTGAAATTATGGTTTTTAATGTGATTTTTCTTTATCTAATTAAAGGTTTCTACACCAAATAACATAAAGGAACGTGTCAATTCCATCAAATTAATGTTGGACTCCATGAGAGATGGAGAAATAAGCATTTCAGCTTATGACACGGCATGGGTTGCTCTAGTTGAAGACATTCATGGAAGTGGTCATCCTCAATTCCCATCCAGTCTTAAGTGGATTGCCAACAATCAGCTTCACGATGGTTCTTGGGGTGATAGTAAAATTTTTTTTGCTTATGATCGAATAATCAGCACCTTAGCTTGTGTTATTGCACTAAAGTCATGGAATAGTCATCCTGAAAAGTACCAAAAAGGTATAAAATTTAAAACTATAGTTTAGATTGTCCTCTTTTTTTTAATGCTTAATTGAATGTGCTTTAGGCTGGACAAATCTTTATTATTATTTTTGTCATTGTTATAGGAATTACATTCTTAAAAGAAAACATATGCAAGCTAGAGTATGAGAATGCTGAGCACATGCCAATAGGCTTTGAAGTTGCTTTCCCTTCACTTCTAGACATAGCTAGAAGTTTAAACATTGAAGTAGTACCTCATGATTTACCTGTTTTGCAAGAGATATATGCCAAGAGAAATATAAAGCTCTCAAGGTAACTTCAGCCATGATTATGTTTGCTACTTTCCACAATTATAAAAAAGATTATAGGTGAAAAAGATATACCTTATCTTATGAAATCTTTTCAAATTTTCTAGGTCCATTTGTTATTATGCTTTGCATTGTGTGTAATGATTATAGTGTGTGTGTGTGTGTGTGGGATAGGATACCAAGGGACATTATGCACAAAGTGCCCACAACACTACTCCATAGCTTGGAGGGGATGCAAGGATTGGACTGGGAAAAGCTTCTTAAACTGCAGTCCCAAGATGGGTCATTCTTGTTCTCTCCATCATCCACTGCCTTTGCACTCATGCAAACTAAAGATGAAAACTGCCTCAGATATTTAAACAAAGCGATCCACAGGTTCAATGGGGGAGGTAAATTAATTATAAAGTACATGCCTTTTTATCTATACCATTACCCAAAAAAAAAACAAAACAAACAAATTGTAACTTTCACTTTTTAAAAGTGTGCAGTACTGCATGCTTGTTTTCATTTCTGATTTTGCTAACTTCATTTTGCTTTTAGTACCAAACGTGTATCCGGTAGATTTGTTTGAACATCTTTGGACTGTGGATCGGTTGCAACGCCTAGGAATTTCAAGATATTTTCAGCCAGAGATTAAGGAATGTATTAATTATGTTTCCAGGTATACATAATATGACCCCAAAGCTATAGTAAAATTAGCCCAAGTAATATAACTTAAAAAAAAAATTAAATCTCTTAATTAATGTGTATTTAAATTTTCAGATATTGGAATGACAAAGGAATTTGTTGGGCAAGAAATTCTGAGGTTCGTGATATTGATGACACTGCCATGGGATTCAGGTTACTAAGATTGTATGGTCATGAGGTATCAGCGGGTATGTTTGTGACACAATCTCTCTTATTAAGATTTTATTATTATTATTATTATTATTATTATAGTATACTATATATTTATTTTGGGTTTGGGTTTGGCAGATGTGTTTAAGCATTTTGAGAAAGGTGGTGAGTTCTTTTGCTTTGCCGGACAGTCAACACAGGCTGTGACAGGAATGTATAACCTGTACAGAGCTTCACAGGTGCTCTTTCCAGGAGAGAAGGTCCTTGAGGATGCAAAGAAATTCTCATCAAACTTCTTAAGAGAAAAACAAGTTGCTAATGAGCTCTTTGACAAATGGATCATAATGAAAGACTTACCTGGTGAGGTATGGTATATATTTTGGTTAACAAAAGGGTTACATGGCTCCTCAATGACCAAAAGGCCGCTAGAGACAACAACATGGTTGCTCCACAAGGAGCCAAGAGTTAAAACTGTCAAAAAAAAAGTTGAAAACCCAATAGGAGCTCATTATTATTATTATTATTATTATAGTAGTAGAAATAGTAAGCTCTAATATATTGGTTGCCCCCCAAAATTTGGTCTAGTTTATTTTTTGTCCCCAAATTCATAAATTTACAGTTTCATCCTAAAAAAATTAAAAGATAATAATTTTCCTTTTAATGGTCTATTCCAAGTCAAATTATTTTTTTTCTTAATATATCATGACAACATTTTGTTTATAATGTATAAATCTCTTCAATCAACTATATTTTTATTCTATGAGATTTCTGGAGTGTCTCATGTACACAGAATAAAATAATCCACTTAAAATACCACTTTATTATATTAAAAAAAAATTGACACCTTTTAAATTTTTTATGAATTAGAAATAAAATTATGGCCTTAAACTTAAAAGATGAAATAGGCTAATAATTATAACAATAACAGGTGGGTTACGCACTACAACTTCCATGGTATGCAAGCTTACCTCGTGTAGAGACGAGATTCTACATAGAGCAGTATGGTGGTGAAGATGATGTTTGGATTGGCAAGACCCTTTACAGGTTATTTCCTTCTTTGTTCTCCATTTTTTTTCAACATTTTATTTTTAACTCTAGGCCTGCCTTAATGTTCTAGAGCAAAGGTTTGTAAAATTAGACATGGTCAATGATACGAATTGCCTTCGTAATTGCTTATATAATAAAAATTTATCAAATAAACTCCTCATTTGATACTTTTTACAAGCATGCATTATATGCATTCATATAATTCAATCTAATTTTCACAATTTAAATATCACGATCAATAGTATTGATTTACTTTTTACACGAATGCATTATATACATTTATACAATCCAATTTAATTTCACAATTTAAGATATCACGGTTAATAGTATCAAAGTTATTAGTCACCGTTAAACTTACAATTTTTTAATAGCAAAATGACAAAATTAAGTATATTTATTATATACTAGTCGCAATGAACCTTACAATTTTTTAACAGCAAAATAACAAGACGGAAAATATTTATTATAGACTCTTCTTTTGATAATACGTTATGTATAATTATACTATGTTAAAGAAGTGTAATATAATATTACTTAAATCAATAATTCCCACATCTAGATAACGAGGAAACCACATGTACGGCTAATTGGCTAAATTATAGTTCTTAATTGTCTTTATGTTTGTCTACATGTTAGGGTGCACGTAGGATGGTCACCTTTCAATAAGAGATAATTAATTCATTGTTTAATTGAGTAATATTACAAACACAAATAATTTAACAAATTTTCATAGAATATAATATTGTATCCTGTCATGTATTCAAAAATCTGAATTGAAATTTAAATCGCAGGTCTCATATATAACAAGACACATAAGATTTTATGGAAAAGAAAAATGTGTACAAAGACATTGCATTTAATTAAATTTTAATTCTAATTCTAATCATTGCTAACTTTACCTTAGGATGTCGAAAGTCAACAATGAAACCTATCTGGAGGTAGCAAAACTAGACTACAACAAGTGCCAAGCCTTGCATAGGATGGAATGGGACGGTATTCAACAGTAAGTAACATATATTTCCCATTTGACCTAATCATTATCATTATTATTATTATTATTATTATTATTATTATTATATGGTATTGAATTATCTGAAGTGGTCTTTGTCATGATTCACAGGTGGTACTCAGAATGTAATCTTGGAGAGTTTGGATTAAGCAAAAGAACCCTTCTCTTTGCTTATTTTCTAGCCTCATCCAGTATTTTCGAGCCAGAAAGGTCCATAGAAAGACTTGCATGGACTAAAACCACAGCCTTGGTTGAAGCAATCACATATTATTTTGATGAAAAGGAAATGAGAAGAGACTTCCTACAAGAATTCAGAAACTACAGTAATACTCGAGACTGCTTAAACAGAAGGTAAATATAAATTTTGAAAGACTCAATAGCTTTATAATAAAATAAGTAATACAATCAGCTGCTTAATTTGTTGTTTTCTTTGTTTTTTTCCATGATCACGAGACTATTATGGACGACATAAAATCCAAATGATCTTTCATATATTGCTCAGATTAATTCTTTTGCTTTTTTTTTTTTCTAATACATTATTTATGATTTTAATTTCTCGATTATGGTAGCTAGCTAGGTCTTTATCGTTCTCTTTAGTTTGTTGTACGTTATATAAGCATTGTCTTTATGAACATCATTACACTTATCCATGTCCTTAATGGTATCATCATAGTTCGTTGTTCTTTATGTAAGAAAAGTTTATATAGTCACTTGGGTTACACAAGCAACAGAATAATTAGCTGGCTCAGTGCTAAAGCTGCCCCCAAAATGGGAGCTCTAAGAATTCAAATCCACCAATAGTAGAAATAATCCCACCGGGCACATGACCAATTTATTGTACATATGTTGTGCCTCGTACGATGAGATTGAAGAAAAAAGAGGGTGAGTGTGTCTATAAAGGTTTAAATTTAAAAAATAAATATAAAGTAAAAAAGAAAACATGCACAATAATTAAAAGGTTCAAAATGCATTTCTTAGTGTGTGCATATCTTTATGTGACTTTAAATCTGGTTCATCTTTTAAGATTTTCAATAATTTTTAGAATATTTTTAAGTATTCCCTATGATGAATGTGAAATGTAAATGCCTACAAGTAGTAAGATTTCCATAAAATTTCCTTTCTGTAGAAATCCGGGAGCCCCTTGATTAGTTGGTATCCAACAGGTTTAGAACTTTTTTTATCTAGGGTTAATAGATCTCTCTCTCTCTCTCTCTCTCTCTCTCTCTCTCTCTCTCTCTATATATATATATATATATAAAACTAACCACATTGGAATGCTATATCTCATTAAACATTTTGTGTGCGTTTGGATTGAGATGAAAAATTAAAATTATTTTACTATTTAACTTATTTTTGCTACTATTCATAGACCTCACTGCACTTTTTGGTACTATTCATATGTCTTACTGTACTATTTCAACCAACTTTTACCGTAATAATAAGTTTTCATTTTCAACAAAATAAGCAGTATCTAAACACACCATTTGTTTAATGGACATGGAAATGATTTATATATGTTTATTGTGATAAAAATGAAATATTTTAAGTTAATCTTGTATAGAGGGTATTTTGGGCAAAAATTATTCCACAAGTCTTATATTTCTGAAAATCTTCTCAAGTTCCTTATCATCAAAGTAAATATTTTGCATATATAATCAGCATGCATTAACTTTCAAGTGAAATTAAAAAATGAAAATAAAAAAATTCGAGACTATCTTGCATATATATAACATGAAATTCTCATATATATATATATAACATGAAATTCTCATATTCTCGAAATACTTATAAAATTTCTTACTAAACCAAACATAGACGGTCATTAGATCTCAAGCTTTAAATTCTCACATATTTGAATGCATAAAGGTGTCTTGGATTCTTCAAAATAAATTCCACTTTAAAATCATTGGAAGATATTCATGTTATTTTTTGTTGCAGGGGGTCGAATACAAACAAGACATGTCAAGGACTTATCGAGACCTTACTTGATACCATAAACCATCTCTCATTGGAGGCACTTGTGACACATGGTCAAGATATTAGCCGCCATTTACATCTAGCAGTGAGAAATTTGATGACCTATACACTCTTATATATAATTATATACATTATTGATGGCCTGTGATAAATTTTAATTTGTCCCATTCACATTGACAAGACTTCATCTATTTTAACATATATTCAATTTAATTATTATTAAACTTAGTGTACGTTTAGATTGGTGAATATGATAAATCTTATATATATGGTGGTTTTTGTTTTTTTGTGATTAAAAAAAGTGGGAAAAGTGGCTCCTGAAGTGGCATATTGAAGGTGATAGGCAGCAAGGAGAGGCAGAGCTATTGGTACATATCATAAATCTCACCGCTGGCCATTTGTTTTCAGAGGAACTAATGTCTCATCCTCAATATAAACCACTATCTGACCTCATTAACAAAATATATTGTCAACTTTGTTCTTACCAAACGCACAAGGTTAGTGATCTGAGAGTGAGACAACAATCACTCACACCTTGGACTGTATACTTTGGAATATTTGATCATTTTGACGATGTGCTTTTTATAATAGTATCCCATATATCCATTTATTGTAAAAGGAATAGACCGAATTTTATCATAGCAATAATAATTTAGATAAATAGTTTCATAATTCATTCAATGTTTATTTACAAATTGATTATGGTAAAGTTTTTATAACATTAATTTTACATGTTTGGTATTGCATGTTTATGAAAAAACAATACAGCTTTTTAATTTATGTTTGTGGTAGACCCCATGAAGAAACCGATTGTACAATACAACTTCCATTGCATTGTTATAAACATATTTCACATTTCTGATGGTAAAATTCTATATCTACCAGGTATACAATGTCAAGGGCAGCAACACTTCATGTTCTGACAACATCGCTACCCCAGAAATAGAATCGGACATGCAAGAACTTGTGCAATTGGTACTGCAGAACTCCTCAAATGACATTGATTCTGATATCAAGCAAACGTTTCTCACAGTAGCCAACAGTTTATATTATGCAGCCTACTGTGATCATGAGACTATCAACTTCCATATTGCTCGAGTACTATTTGAAAGAGTAGTTTGAAAAAATAGTACTTTGAATTATCTCTGTAAATAAATGCCATTATTTATGAAGCATATTCGATTCTCTCCATCAATATCGGATTTCTTTTTTGTACAAATAAAAAAAGTTATTTTGGTCTATGTCCAAAGGGTCCAAAAGTCAAAAGGTCCTAACAAAAAAGAAGTAAGGTAATAATCACATCAAAAAGAAAAAAAGAAAATACATCAAATTATAAAGGATTTTGCTGTTGTGTACCCTAGAGGCACACAATAATTAATCATTTTTAGAGAAAAAAAATTTCGAGAATTGAAAAGGTATTGACAGCTTTTTTAATTTCAAAAAAATTGTCTCCAAAATAAATAGTTTAATGTGTGCTAACTGAACCCAATTATAAATAGATGAAAAATAAGTAAAAAGGAAAAAGACAAAACACAAAGGGGGCCAGTTGACCAGTCGAATGGTTGCACTTGCAGCATCCAACTCTGTCCTTAGTCTCATCCAACTCTGTCTATCACACGCTAAATATTACCCAAATGTTTGGTTTAGATACGAGGGTTCAAAATTAAAGTATTTGAAGGACAATTATTAGTATAAATTACTTTTATATGAGATTAACAACATAGAATAGACTCAATAAAGTTAGAGGCACAAAAAATATGAGTAATTCTAGTACTAAATATATAAAAATAAATAAATAAGTTACACATTTTGTCACAATTATTCTACGTGGCATGTTATGATTGACTGTATGTTACTTTCACATAGATTCATAAATTTTTTTCTATCGCTCACATGATTTACTACATAGACAATTGTGACAAAAATTATGGTTTATTATAAGGTCATCAAATTTTTGAACAAATTTTTGCAACAATTTCACAAAAACATTTGTGCAGTTAAGAGCTTCTTTTTTTTTTTTTTTTTTGGGAGTAGCTAAAATAGCAGCCCATATATTAAATAAACCCAAAACAATACTCACATTGATCCACAAGCTCTTAATGGGGGTTCTATTGTCGTACTCATGAGAGACCAAGGGGTGGTACATTTTAATTTGGAGGAGGTTGAGTTCGATTTGTGACATAGAGGAACATGACTAGAGGTGGAGCGAAGAACCACTTGTAGAGGTTGATAACGTAGAAATACGCGTCTAGCTAACAACTCAAAATTAATTATAGTATCAATATACCCATCTAATCTAGCAAGAATTCAGAAGAAAATTTATCGTGACCAGTATATACTTCAAAAGTTCAAAGAACCAAAATCAATGTTGTGAAGTCCAACATCTAGAAAAGACTTATTACCAAAACTTCAAAATGTCCCATCTCGGAAAGGATTGGTGGTTGCACAAATTTAGTGGATATATATATGGTAAACCACAATAAGTTGTTTTGTGAAGAATATGAACCCTTTTTAGCTTGTTGGTATAATGGTTTCCTTCTCAATGTAAGAAAAATAGAAAATGGCAGACAGTATCACATACAAACACGTGAAGTGGAAGTTCACCATATCCCTTATCATCAATGATTTGATATCCCATTATTGAAATATGAGAGATTTATGCCCTAGTAATTATATATTGTCCCATTTTGAATTCCACAACTAGCTATATAGGTTTGTCTAAAGCACCGAGCTCTTTATGATGTTTTGACTAGCTCCTTGATCTACCATGTCTAAGCCAGTGGACTAATTCATCAAGAAGTATGGCACTTCTTCACTCTAATTTCAAGAATATTGACTGAGAATTAGCCAATGAGACTGGACATGTAAGAACTAGGTTACAAGTTGTAGTGAAGTGAGTACAATATTTAGGAATAGCATAACGCAAAAAATGGATTCAATCTCTCACTTTTTTAACCAAATTTAGAAAGACAATCATAACCGTAAAACGTTCAAACAGCAAAATACCAAGTTAGTCATTTTCATCCAAATGTCAATCGCTATGGTATGGACCTCAACATATGCTGAGTTGTTTGACCACTTGCAAAATAATAATAATGATTTTCAATATCATTTTCATGACTTCTGTGACATAGAAAGAAAAATAAGTGCGGAGAAATAAGTCAAAAGGCAAGAGAATGAGCTAGCATAGTCATGGCCACAACAAAAATGTGGGCTCCTTTGGAATAGCATTTTATATTAGTTTATTTGTTCTTGTACACCTATTTGAAATATCACTTTTTTCTACTTTACTACAATTAAAAATAACATCTTTGGTTTTCTCTTTTTCGTTTTGATAATTTAGATTTAGATTGTATAATTAGCAGTGCAAGTAACAAAACATTTGGGTAAATTAGGGAACAAGAACATGGTTTTGTAAAAGTAACCAAATATATTAGGGAATAAGAACATGGTTTTGTAGCATGACCATTTAAAAGCCAAACTCTGGGTAAATGACTTTCTGCTGTGGCTGTGGCCGGGTGTTAAAAAAACACAAAAAATAGTCCAAGAAACATGATTGTATTTGTGATCACTTGAATTAGGTGATAAAGGAGAGAGAGTTTGTCGTGAATGGCAAAAGTAATGTCATAAAGGAAAAAGTAGCATTCCTACCAATTAACTATGCACTTCTTAAGTCCGTGACCATCCATAATCCACTGGCTCAGGCCCACCTGAAAATAATTCAACTAGCATGGAAACCCTCGTAAGTGACGATTGTAAGTCATGCAGCACCATATGGCTGGCATGTTTGACATGTTGTATGTATTCAGCAAAAATTGAAAAAGACAATTGTTGTACCCTACTCGAAGGCATACCTATCTAATCTATATCCACTGGGTCATTGACCCAGAGAGAGAGAGAGAGAGCTTATATATGGTCCAGTATATATAACAGTACTGCATGGTTTGCCTTTAGAATTAATGGAAAACAAATTGGTTTGGTTGCAGAAAAGAAAAGAAAAAGAACATATGCGATTGGATGGTGGAAATTAATTAATTAATGTGAGTTTACTCTGTACGTAAACGACAGAATTGGGGAAGAGGACAAGGAGAATTTCAAACGGGGGAAAACTGAAAAGGCAGAGATCAGATGGATCGTGGACATTAATAAATAAAAAGGCTTAACCTGAGTGGCATGCAGATGCAGTACTACAAAAGCAAGAATGGATGACTCTGTTTGTAGGCTAGCCCTAGCCCATTTTGGTATTGCCCTTCCAAACTTCCATTACTGCTTTGTCACTTTGATTCGTTTTCTTTTTTCTTTTTCAGAATGAAGACACAGGGCACGTGAGGACCCCTTGTTCGTTGCATGTTTCTTTGTTGTGCAAGCGGCGAACATGCAGTGAAGTGATGCACATACCAGGAGAGAGAGAGAGAGAGCAGAAATTTATTGATTAAATCAAATCAGATGGGTTCTGACTTCTGATTCTGATGGCTCATTGCAGCGTACCTTAGTGTTCAGGTTTTTGACCATTGTACAAGGGTCCTCCTGTATTTTTGTACGTTTTAAGGATGTAGCAGGAGAGAAACGCCACAGTTTTTTTTATCCTTTGTGATTGCTGCAGTTTGCAGGTGATAGAATAGAACCAAGATTTGTTTTTCTCTCTCTCTTCACTTTAACCACTGCCACTCTCTCTCCTAAACAAATTGATGCCTGGGCCTATTTGGTTGGGTAGAGAAAGCTAGCACCGGTTTTAGTCATTGACCTAAGAGGGTGCAGCTGTTGTTGGGCCTTAGCCACTTGAGAATGAGGTGGGGCTATTTGGGAATTGGAACCTCCAATTCCATATGATGTTACCCCACTTCAATTTTTGCATGTAAGTCCACCTAATCAATACCAGATCTCTTTTCCTCCGAGCTCAAATTTGATCAAAACCTGGCTCTTTTATGATATGAGCCTAGGCCTAGAGTTATAAATGGGCAAGAATGTCTTATCTCTTTCTTTTTGGGACACGGGATTTCCCAGAGTGAGAGCGCATGTTAAACTGTGGATAAGACTCTTAAGAGTGTATTAAGCGACAGCTTGAATCTCACCTTCTAGCCATAAAAACTTAAAATCACAGACAAACAATTCTAAATGAACCACTGTTCTTTCGTGACCCATGGCAAGCTTTTAAGAATGATTCAAGAAAGAGTCTTGTAATGGAAGGTAACTTTTCAATATGAACTTCAAGAGTTTTATGATAAAAGCAAATTACTCCTTCACGGAAGAAAGAGGTATCAACAGTACAAGAACAACTTCAAAAAACCAGTCTACAATGCCTAAACTCCACATCTGGAAAAGCCACAAGCACATGGTGATGAATCATCATTCAGTTCGGCCAACAGAAATTCCATAGAAAGCTGAACTAATCATACTCTAATTCATCAGGAGTAATTGGCCGTTTAAGGGGGATGATGGACTTCTTTTCAACATCCCGAGATAATGCTTTCCTCATATCTGAAAACAGAACATATGGATAAAAGATAAGCAGCAATACAAGTTTGGTAATACATCATCATCTGTTTTGTACTTGGATGTGAGACTCACCTAACCCATCTTCCTCCCCAGAATAATAGCGTAGCACTCTTCTATAGATTACATACCCAAGCTGAGAGATGAAAAACAAAGAAATGGTAAGTAAGTGAGCATCATCTTGACCCGTTGAAGGGAAGAAATGACACAAGAAAACATCATATTAAACACTTAATACTGGCAGTGAAGGAAACATCAACACTGGTTAATAGAATTGGTCCCAGCAAAAGAGAAATGATGGGCGGGATCGAGAGTTTAGACAGGAATTTTCTTTTGGGGAAGCAATGAATAACATGTTCATGGCACATGGTAGCATCAGTTACAATGATTCCCCAATAAAAATGCAGTAGTAATAGATAGTTATGAAATGAGCAAAACTTAGGTATAGTTACTTAAATTAAAGCGCTAACAGCTTGACATTTTCCAAAACTATGTAAATTCAATGCAACTATGAGTTTGAATTTCATTGGGAAACCTAGCGTGCATTTGGCTACTAATTAAAAAGCCAGCTTATTTTACTATTCAGCTTATTTTTACTACTATTCATGAGCTTCACTACACTTTTTGGTACTATTCACAGGTCACACTGTACTATTTTAGCTAACTTTTACCTCTATTTACAATACATTCAACAAAAAAATTTTAGTTTCAACAAAATAAGCAGATCCCAAACAGACCCCTAATGTACTATACCTAAGTTTTGCCCTCATAAAGTAAAAGAACTAAGCGTCATAATGTAAATTACTCATTTTGGTTGCAAAAGAAGCTACATCTTTTTTTATAGGTAGATTACACATGCACCCTTGGGGTCTTGAAGTCATGACGTCACCTCCACCTGACTCTTGCCAGGAAGAATGAGCCATTTGTACAAGATCTCATTGGCAAGGTCACCTAATTTTTTTTTTTTTGGGGGGGGGGGATGAAGAGTTAAATTGAAATGGGGAGACAGTTGATCATTTACTTCTCCATTGCCCAATTGCCAGAGAATTGCGACTATGGTTTTTAGCCTATTTGGGATCTAGTGGGTGTTGCCGAAAGGTGTAATCAATTAGTTAGCTTATTGGAAAGTCCACTTCGATTGACATTGGAATATAGAAATATGAAAGGTGATTCTCCATTGTTTACTGTGGTGCATATGGCAAAGGAGGAATACTAATGTAGTTTAATCTGGTGCATATGCTGAGCGAAGAATACTAATGTAGTGCATATGGCGAGAGAGGAATAGCAGAAGCTTTGAAGGGTGTGAAGGACCATTTTAGAGTTGAAATTGCTGTTTTTCAGATCCTTGTTTGAAGGGATGACAGCATCAGAATTATTTTCAGTTACAAAATTATTAGATTTGACTGATCATTGTGTACCTATTGTATACTTCCAGTGTACCTGGGCCATACGCCTCTTTATCTCAATAAAATACTCATATTTATCCCCAAAAAAAAAAAAGTTCTATTGAAACAAGCAGCCCTTGAAAAAGCTGCAAACAGTCAATAAAAAGAGAACTGCAACCCACTGAGAAGCTGCAAACAAATCTATACAGAGGAAACAGCTAAAAGCCCAAAACAGCCAACTGCAGACCCTCACAACTAAAGAAGAAAAAGAGAAAAAATCAATCAATCTAAAGACAACTTTCTAAACATCAACACAGGTATAGCTTCTGCTAACACAAACAGAACCATTTCTTCCAAAAACATTATCTGACACTTTCTAATTGGCACAAATAATCTTTTTGTGAGAATAGATCATACATAAGTGCACCAAAAAATTAGGGATGGCACGGCATCCTATATTATACATAGAGGTTCTTTTGCAAAGGCAATTACATAGGAACTTTATAATCTAAAATTGACATGAAGGGGGAGGGTCCCTTCTAGCACTGCGAAAGGATGACGGGCACACTAGTGAGACAGCAGGTACTTTCCAGTAACTGCAAAACTTGATCATGGCCTAAAACTTAAGCGTACACCCTAGGCTCTCAACTACTGAACATGTGATTTTTCAAAAATGACAGTTTCTGATCTATTTATATAGTTAGGATGTGTGAATTATAGGAGGGTAATCTCCTACCCACAAATTAAAATGGTGCCTCTTCAATAAAATTTAGAACAGTGAGGATCAAATAGTTGAAAACTGCAAGAGGAATATGGTAGCTGAGCAATCCTACAACTTTTCCAGAGGTAAAAGTTGATCCAAATTCTCACAAACTAACAAAAAATTCCCGTTTCCTTTTCTGGCTTCCATCCTTGATAGCAAAGATATAGGAATGATCCAAAGATATTCCATTGTGCAGGTCAGTGCAAATAGTTGTAGTAACAACCAACTAGCGGGGATACAATTTGTTCACTAGAAGGAGATGCAGAGATTCAGCACATAACAATTATAACTAATGCTCTCTGCATATATAGCTATGATGATTTGAAGAATAATCTATCAGACATTGTAATACTGTGGTTGCCACAAAATAAAATGTATGATTTTTGTTGGGAGTCTCAAATGGTATCTAGTCCACGTGGACATGGTCTTCAGGAAGCTACATCGATGTCAAGGTTGGAAATTTAAGAAGTTCATAGAAAATATCTAACCCCTTGATGCAGAACATAATGGGAACCCCATTTGAAGACTTATAAGCGGTGAGGGAAAGCTAGTTCTAGTGCTCAAGCATTAATTGGGGATGTTTCGGATGATGGAGAGCTCTCTCTCTTGGGACCTTGCTTAGATAGTCTAAGTAGAATTGATGGCCAAGAGATACGAAAGAGAAACAGCTTTCAATATCTTGGATTCCATAGTTCATAAAGATGGGGAGATTGAAGAGGATGTGAATCATAGAATAAGAGCGGGGTTGATAAAGTGGAGAAGTGAATCAGGAGTATTTGTGATTGTATAATACCTATTAAGTGAAAAGAAAAATTTTATATGACTACTATATGACCAACTTATGCTCTATGATACCAAATATTGGGTTGTTTGGAAGCAACATATTCATAAAATAAGTGTAGCGTAAATGAGAATGTTAAAATGGATAAATGGAAATATACAGAAAAATAGGATCCAATATGAGGAAATTCGCTTAAAGATAGGGTAAGCTCCTATTGATAAAAATATGCAAGAAAGTCGCTTGAGACGTTCAAAGGAGAGCAATTAATGCACAGGTAAAAAAGAGTGAGTTCATCCAAGTGAGGAAATTAAAAAAAGGTATAGGAATATCCAAATTAAAAGGTCTTATTGATTAAGGAAGTAGCAGAAAGTATGACTTCACATAGACTAGAATAAAGGAAAATAATACATATAGCCAACCCTAACTAATCTGTTGAAGATCCATACCTAACCTGAAATTTTGGGATTATGGCTTGTTATTGTTGTTGTTATATGGGGGTGGAATCATTTTTATGGCTGCATTCAATTGAATGTTGGCACATGTACTTCTGTTCTTTGTGGTCTGTTGGTGGTGTGGGGAAAGTTTCTTGAGGGATGATTTCCCAGCTCTGTATAGTATAGCTAAGGAACTGTTGCAGATTATTTGAGGTGGAATAGAGAGACTATGCTTTGGTCTATTAAATTTACAAGAGCTATTCGTGATTATTGATTGGGAGGTGGATATAGTGGCTGCATTCATTCATGAGTTTACTCTGACCATCAAAAAGATTAGGAAGGGGGCTGCTGATCAGATATATTGGAGACCAACTAAGAAAGGCAATTTTGAGGTGAAATTGTTTTTTTTTTTTTATAGATAATAAGAGTTTTATTGATGAAAAGGAACAATGTGTTTACGATAGTAAACTCACTGCCCTTGAAACAAATACAATCAAATTATAAGGAAAGTCAAATAGAAATAAGAAAATCAGACAAGGAACTACTTTGCGTAAGACCCCAAATACGGGACCACTCAAACAAAGTCCTAGCAAGCAAGTTCTTCAACATATCTATAGGTCTCTCAATGTCCTCAAAAGTTCGGGCATTGCGTTCCTTCCATACTAACCACATAAGGCATGCTGGTACCATATTCCAAACCTTTGAAGAGTAAATTCCCGACCAATTCCTCCAAGCAAAAAGAAGAGAAACAATAGTATCCGGCATCACCCACTGAACCCCAAACATAATAAGGACCTCACTCCACAAAGCATATGCGAACTTACAGTGAATCAAAAGGTGATCCACAGTTTCCTCATCACACCTACATAGACAACACCAATTAACAAGGGGCAAGTCCTTCTTAACAAGGTTATCTATTGTAAGAATCTATTGAGGTGAAATTGTTTTACAGAGTGCTGTGTGGTAGCTGTCAACTTTTGTTTCCTTTGGAGGAGTATTTGGATGGCGCATGTCCTGACTAAGGTAGCATTCTTCACTTGGACTCCTGCGTTGGGTAAGATCCTTACTTTGGATAATTTACGTCAACGCAGAGTGTTTGTAGTTGATTGGTGTTATATGTGGAAGAAGAAAGGTGAGAGTGTTGACCACTTCTTACTTCATTGTGAGTTTGCTAAGGAGTTGTGGTCTTTCATCTTTTGTTTTTTGGGGTGCAATGGATGATGCCAAGTAGGGTGATTGAGCTATTGCAGTGTTGGAATAGGGGCTTTGTCGAAGGTGATCCAGGAGTTATTTGGGGGGCTGTTCCGTTATGTCTTATGTGGACTATATGGAGGGAACATATAAGCAAGCTTTCAAATATTTAGAATGAAGCACAAGGGAGCCGAAGCTGATCTGTTTGCGTGTCTTGTTTGATTGGATGGTTGCACTACCAGGCCATTCCTATTCCTCTTTTTAAAATATTCTTGAGTGATGTAATTTAGCTTGAGGCTGTCCTTGTATAGCTTGTGTATTGCTAGGCATCCTCCTTTTTAATTTTAAATATAAAAATTTTATTTACTTATCAAAAAAAAATTTAATTGTCCTAAAAATGAAAAGAAAGAGCAATTTGAACATCCTTAAACTGCGAAATTTTGCCAGACCAAGGTTGAAGCTCCAGCATATATCCAAAAGTTTACGAAGTATTCATGCATGTGAAAGTACTGGAAATGACAGCATTAACAGATCAAAACTTCATACAATGACAAGAAAGGGGGGAGAGGGGGATCCTAATACCTGCAAGAAGTTAGATACCTAGAATAACATTCCTGCATTTACATTTCAGTATGAAAGCAACAAATCTCCGAGTTGAAAAGAGAAGTTAAAAGAAATCACCTTTTCATACATCTTTATTGCAGGTGTGTTTGATGCTCTAACAAAAAGATCAACGAAGTAAGCCTTGTCACTGCCAGGAGAAAGTTCTTAGTAGTTTATAGAAAAGACAAAGCTTAGAAAACTACTCACTGGTCACCATGCTTGTAAGTGACTAAACAAGCAAACATACAAGCCAGTGAGAGTTTCTACATGCATCAAAAAGAAAATTCTGCAAAGATGGTCCCTATACAAACAGTTTAATTCAATAACAACATATACTTAACAAAAACTCAAAAGCTTAAAACTCCCTGCTCTATGTCAAGACATTAATCAACATGAAATGTAAAATTGTAGTTGTAAAAAGTAGGTACAAGCACAGAAATGCAGTTATAACACTTAAAAAGGTTAATACCTTCATTAAGTAATCACCCTAAAAAGTTTGCTAGTTTCATAATTGGCAAATCTACATAGAAAAAGCCCATGTCCACCTCCTTCCTCTCCCTCTTCTTCCCCAGCCTAGACCCAAAAAAAAAAAAGAAAAATTCAAAATTTTAACATCTTATTGAATGGTGTAGGTTTATATCATTGTGACCCATACTGATATCAAAGATGTCCATAACTACACAAGATCTACACTTTGCACAGCCCAGATTGATCAATAGCAACCTAAAGTAACACCTTGCACTTCCACAAGCTTTTCTATCAATTAGATTCAATGTAATGTCCATTTTGGCTGCTTTAGGAGTTCATGACAAGCCCGGAAGCTCAAATTTTCCTCTTGAACAAACTACAATAACACAAGAAAAATAATAAAAATAGCTTTTTACTAGGGAAAACACTTAAAATCCAATCATTTCCCATTACAGTCAACCTAAGACTTTACACGAAAAACTGTCTCTTGTAACTCCAGTGGACCCATAATCTAACATAAACGATCATGTAACTATCTATACTTCCAAAATCTGCTGCACAAATTGCAATATAAAAAGCCAAAATACAGCAACCATTCCTACCAAAATTTATAATTTTACGAGCTTGTAAGACTGCAAACATCTTTCTCAGGGAAATTTGAGCCAGCAACAACAACAATATATATATATATATATATATATATAAAAATTGAATTGAAGCCAATCTTTCGTGGTAACCACAACATACATTGATACGCAATGACGACAAACATATAAAACTTTGAAAAACTAAGCTGCAAGTGGTGGTTGACATTGCTTCTCAATGCACAATTCTGAAATGTAAAATTGGTTAGACCGACAACCATTAAAAGCTGCAATCAAGAATAAATATAGGACCCCAATGTGAAAGAGGTTTCAATGTTGATCCTAACTTTCCCCGGATGCAAACAACACAAAATGGTGAGCAAAAGAGATCAAGGTTGTGTCCACGAGAATGTTGCAGTTTTATTACGAAAGCTACAAAGAAATCACATTCCATCACTAACAACATTGAGTTATCTCATCGAAATTTTCACAATCATTACAAAAATAGCACATGCGCGAAAAACATGAAAAATATAGAAATCAAAACAAAAAAGCTGGCAACAGAGAAAGAAATTTACATCTTGTCACTGATATCTTCTAACAGGTTCATCAGTTTCTTGGCTAATTGCTGCCTCCTATATTCTGGAGCAACGGTTACCGCAGTTACATGACCATGCCAACACTCCCCTTGCCCTTCAACTTTTCCCATAACTACACAGTAAATAAAATTAAATCTAATCTAAATGAACCCTCCATTTCTATAATTGCAAGTAATTTTAAAAACAATATTAACGAGGTAGAGAGAGAGAGAGAGAGAGAGCGTACTGTAACCCATGATTCGGTTACCGGGGGCTTCGGCGACATGGAAATAGTCGGGCCATCTTGCTAAATAGGTCATGTAGAAGGACATGTTGAACTGTAACGTACAGTACATAAAAATCTTTAGCAAATTAAAGAGACAATAATTAAATTTTTGGGATAGAAAAAAACAAACAGGGAAGAAAGAAGAGGTTACGGTTTCAGTGAGGTGGTCTAGGTTGACCGAAGTGAAGCGAAGAAGATCGTTGCAGCAAAATCTGCGTATCGTCGTCATCTCTTTCTTTCTCTTTGTCTCTCTACTCTCTAGACCAGCTCAGCGCTCTTTTGGTTGTTGTTGCTGCTAATTCCTTGCTATAACTGACCCGACCCGACGCGGTGGACTGTGTTTTAATTTACGGGTCGGTGGCGGATTGGGATTCCAACCGAACAATCTCTCTATATCTAACAGGTCTATTTAGAATCTTAACAATTTTGACTTGGCGACTCAGATTTTATATATATATATATAAGAAGGGGTTGGCAAATTCAATTGACTATACAAAATTATTTTAAATAAATTGAATAATTGTTTTCTCCCTTTAGTACAAAATTAGTATGTAATCCCGTGCTACCGCACGGGACTAATTAATTGTAAAGATGCTATTGGCCAATTTTTTTGTTTTTATTTTTTTGGATTTATCACACGGATGATAGAATTAAATCAAACAATGAAAAATATATATTACATTTTATTATTTAAGTAATGCCATTGGTCTTTCTTTTTTTCTTTTTTTGGTTTATCATATATAGGATAGCATTAGATAAAATAATGAATAAAAAAAGAGAATATTGCATTTTATTATTTAAAATATATGAAGGGACATTAAAAAATAAAAACTGATCATTGAGCTTGGAATCTTCTAGGAGGCGCCAATGAAGCGCTAATGTATGAGAGTGTGAAGCAAGGAAGAGTGTGATTGAACATTGTCTTTGAACCCGGCCTTACTCTGAGAAATTCGTAAGGATGAGAAGAGGGTAGTGTGTGGATCTAGTTGGTAGAAGATGAGAGAGGAGGAGACATGAGATGACAATATGGAATTAGGAGGAGATGATGTTTTGCTTTTATAGTCTTTCTTGTTGGACTCCTTTGTTCTGGTTAGGGGATTAGATGTGCTCTAGACTATATTGAGATCACCTATAAAAGTGTGCAGATGAGATGTTCTTACTTAAGCCAATGAGTATTATCATTGTGGTTTTCTTGACTTTCGTATTAAATGTTAATACATCATTCATTTGGGCACAAAAATTAGAAAATTTAAATAAGATACATGACATAAAATTGAAGTCTAATTTATAATATTCATAAAAGTGTGTAGGTAAGATGTTCTTGCTTAGGCTAATGAGCATTATCATTGTGGTTTTCTCGGCTTCCGTGTTAGATATTAATGCATCATTTATTTGGGTATAAAAATTAGAAAATTTAGATAAGATACATGACACAAAATTGGAGTCAAATTTATAATCTAATTAGATTTTTTTTTTTTTTTTTGAGTTTTGGTTAGGACAAGTGGCGCAAAATTGAAAATCCAATTAAAATCTAATTGGATTTTCTCTCTGCTTCACCTATTATTATATATATAGATAAAAGAAAAGTTTATCACTTTTATTAGAAATAATTATATATTCTACATTATTTTTTATTTGAATGATTGAAATTTTATCACACTTATAAAGCAAAACATCTTAGAATCTAAAATTAGACTTATACATATAATAAGATCAATATCAAAATCGTAAAGAGAGAAGAAAAGTGAAATGAAAAGAAAAAAAAATACAAATATGAGGAAAGAGATGAGAGAGAAAAAAGAGAGTCATACGTAAGGTAGAGTTTTGCAATATGTGACGACCCAACAGGTTAGAAATATCTCAATTCGCTATTTAACCTGACCCATTAATTTATTTGTCTAAGTGCCAACCCGACCCACCTCACTTAATGGACTCGCACAAATTGGGCTAGGTTAATGTGAGTCAAGGGGGTGCGGGTCTACTTGTAAGAGGTTAAGGCTCTGGTCTAGTGCAATGGAGCCAACACAATACAAACAAATGATTGGTTTTTAACATGTGTCTAAATCGTGTCAGCTCCAGTTCATTGAGTAGAGTGTTAAAAGTTTTGTTCGTTTAATTTTTATTCAAAGACGACCGAAACTTGAGCTCATCATCAAACAATCTTACACATTCAATAAACTACGAATAATAATTAATATCATATGAACCTATTCACAAACTTACACAATTAAAATTTAAGTCTGTATGACTATATTTATAAACAAGTATTCATATTCAAGTCACATGTTTATGAACTTGTTTACAAACATATTATTATATTTAAATTTGACTCGTTAAATAGTTGAGCCTAAACAAACCATTTATAGATAGCTTGGTCCATTAATAGCGTTATTTTTTTACTAGTTTAACAAACTAACCTGATTTAGACCCATTGCAACATAATCGGACATAGTTTGGAAACCCAACATACAACCACCCCTAAATTTACCTAGCAAAAACGAGTTGCCTACTTAAGCTTCAATTTTGGTCATAGGGCTTAAGCAAAACTTTTGGGGCAAAAGTGCTTACATCTAACTGTGTTTGTTTCCTGAAAACAAAAATTTAACTGGGATATCTCGATCTTGAGCTTGGAAACTACTTGCACATTCGACTTTGAAAGTTAAAAGTTAAAACTCAAAAGAGATTTGTGTGTTGTTTCTAGAGGTAAGCTTTAAAGTGAATCGTATGTAGGATATATTAATGTTTAAGATAAAGAATAGACTACATTGAAGAATAAATTAAAATATTTGCCAACATAAACAATGCAGCTTTCTCTCTCTTTTCTTTGACCACGAAAAAAAGATTTGTGATTTTGGTATTCATCAAGAAATAATTCTTTTTGTTTTTATTGGATCCTTACTAATGTGATTTTAAATATATATATATATATATTGGAATTTTGTATGTAATTATCTCTTAAAAAAAAACAGAGTCGAGTACTAAGAACATTTCCCTCAAGTGTGCCAAATGTTAAATATTTGGCATTTGGCACACCAAACACCAAAAAAGCTCCCACATCAAGTATTTCATTTCTAAAAATTTTGGCATGGTTGTACAATACCGTCTCAATTTTGAGATGGTACTGTTCACAGATTGTAATTTTTTTTTACTATTTTTTTATTATACTTTCTCTCCCCTCTGACCTTAATTTCTCTCTCTTCCCCGTTGCTTTTCTTTATCACAGCCTTTCCTCTCTCCTCTCTTCCTCTCTAACCCAGCCGCCCCTCCTCCCTTCATCACTCACTCTCACTCTAGCCTTTCTTCCTCTCTCTAGAATACACCGCTAATCTCGCCACCAAACCATTGGCCTCTCTCCTCCACCTTGTCACCACCTCATCAGGCTATAGATCACACAAACAAAACAAAACCCAGAAATCACCGGCCTCTCCTTCACATGCGTTGCCACCCAATCAGTCTTATCCTCACCCTTTGTCATCACCAACAACGGTGGGATTGATTGGTTTTCTGGGTTTTGTTTTTTGGTTTATTGTGTTTTATTTTTATGGTTTCTATTTTGTGGGTTGATTGGATGGGATTGATTGTGATAATGGTTGGGTTATTGGTTGGGTTGTGTTGTTTTAGCTACTCACAATGGTGGGTCCTAGGTAATTTTTCAAATTTGGTTCATGGGTTTAAGGTTGTGATTGTTGTTGTACGATAGTGGTGGTTGGAATTTTTGTAGTGGTGGTTAGTGTTTTTTGTAAATGGATTTGTTTGGGGTATTTGGTTGGATTTGTTTGATTTTGTTTTGAATTATGTTTTGGGTTGTGAGCGGTGGCTGTGGTTGTTGGTTGGTGGCAGTGGGTAGTGGCTATTACCTGTTGGGTGGCCACTGTTTTGTATTGGAATGAATTTTAAAAAAATATTATTTTAATGTGTTGTATATATTATTTTAATATATATAATAGAAAAATAAAACTGTTAAGGTGTACAGTAAAATGACATGTTAAAATAATAAAGTTATATATATATATATATATATATTTTTTTTTTTGGGCCATGGGAGGAACATTATGAGTTTTCTCTCGAACCCTCCTCCCCTCTCGCTGGAAGAACAAGAAGAACTGGATCGTAGCAAGAAGAAAGTGAAGGATGTAAGGCATGCAGGTTTTCGAGAAGGACAGGGTTCAGGCTCTTCATCCCCAAGGCAGGGACAAGGACCCTGGGGTAGGCCAGCAACTTTTAAGGATAAGCTTGTGGGTGAGCTTCCAGGCGCTTTTACTCAGGCTTTCAGTTTTGTAGACTCTATGGATGATGAGGAAGAGTCAGATGAGGAAGTAGAGGCGCTACGCGAAGGATTAGTGGCAGTTAAGTTCTCGAAAGATTTCAAGCAACACATTCGGAGTCCATGGTTTAAGGCATTCATAGTGAAGGTTTATGGTAGGACGGTTGGTTTTAACTTTCTCCATAGTAGATTATTGTCCATGTGGAAGCCTGCAGGAAGGCTTGACTGCGTAGATTTGAACCATGGTTTCTTCCTCATCCGTCTGTCATTGAAAGAGGATTATGAGAATATTCTTAAGAGGGGACCTTGGTTCATTGGTGAACACTTTCTATCCTTAAGACCCTGGGAACCAAACTTCAGGTCAGAATCGGCGAATGTCAACTCGGTGGCTATCTGGATAAGGTTAAATGACCTCCCGATTGAATATTACAATCCGGAGGCACTGTTGCAGATTGGGAAGTCTGTTGGAAACGTTCTTAGGGTGGATGCTCACACTGCCGCTGAAGCACGGGGTAGGTTTGCTAGGTTGTGTGTTCAAATAGATGTAGAGAAGCCGCTGGTCACGGCAATACTGATTGGGAAATTTGAGCAACCTGTCTCCTATGAGGGCATCCAAAAACTTTGCTTTTCTTGTGGAAGAATGGGTCATCGCAAGGATATCTGCCCGTACATTATTCGCCATAGTGCACCGCAGGGAGAGGTTGATGCGAAGGAAGCAAGGGAGAGGGAGAGGATAGCTAGTGCATGCAAGGATCGTGTGTCTGGCACAGTAGAGTTAGGGGTGGGGACCAACAATGATGTGCATGAGAGTGAGCATGAGGATGTGCAGGAGGGGACATACGGACCATGGGTAGTGGTTGCGCGTAGGAAAAATACGACAAAGAACCAAAGGAGTGGAGGCCCCCCCTCTGCGCTGGATAACGGTCAGGTGAGACAGAGCCAAAAGAAGTCTGGGAGAGAGCTACGTACTAGTTTAAGTGTGGATAAGATGGAGAATTTAGATGGGCAGGTCCGAGAGGCTAAAAGGAAGCTTAAATCTTCAAGTGAGGCGAGTGAGGCCCAGATAGGAAATGTTTTTAATAACATTGAGCAGGAAGCCCATATCCAGGCCCAAAATGTTTCTCTTGGGAGTCCAATGAATTTTGCTGAAGGGAATATGAAACCTCGGGCCGGGTTTGTTCCAACGGTAACAAAGCCAAACTTGAAAGATTCAATTAAGGGGAAAAAGGCCCTTGCAAGATCTAGGGCTCTCCGTGGTCAGTCTTCAGCTGCTGTTGAAGTAGATCAATCTACTTTTTCCCCAAAAACTCATGTGAAAACGGTGGTGGCTCATGATGCAGCCGAGCAAACGAATCAAGGTGGAAAGGGCAAGTCAGGATCAAAGGGTGGATCCATTCCAGAAACTCTCTCTGAGCTTCAATTTTCATCAATATCCTGCCCTGAGGTGGGTTATCATTTTGGGGGTATTTATAAGAGAGATTCTAGTAGTGGTGTTGGCCGAAATTCGTACAAGGCAAACCAAGAAAATGGGGTGGCCCATCCAGGAGTTTCGGAAAGTATGGAAGAATACCATCCCGTTGACAGGGGAGATTGCAAGGGACGGCGATCTGCATTGGTTGGATCCAGTTTGGGTGACGGCAAAGAACCCATGGTGGTTCTTTATGACGGAATTGCTTGTACCGGTGGAGGAGTTGAGCCTAGTTTGGGAACCTTTTCTTCAGGCAGTCTCGATGCCCATATTATGCAAAGTGAGTCTCAAGATATGTCTAACAGAGTAACAAACAGAGGAGATGGGGACGAAGCTCCCTCTTGTTATTCGCCCAACGGCTGTGCTCAGCGGCCATGTGCAGGTGCGAGAGATGGAGATGGGTATGATTTAATTCAAATTGATGATGAGTCCAAGCAAAGGCCAGACTTAGGAGGTGCTGAAGTGGACCGGATGGAATTGGAGGGAGGAGGTGAAGTCCTTGCCAATCTCTGATTACTGTCCCACCCCTTATCATTGTTTTTTTTATGAATATCATAATTTGGAACTGTAGAGGCGCTCTGAAGCCTTCATTTCAGAGTCATATCAGAGAATTGGTTCGTAATCACAACCCAGCAATTTTAGTTGTGATGGAAACCAGAATTGGCGATGATAGGGCAAGAGAGATAACGGATAGGTTGCCTTTCGACGGTGCCATTCACACGGATACTGTTGGCTTTGCAGGAGGTCTCTAGATGCTTTGGCACTCAAATAGGGTGGAGGTTAACCCGCTTGCTACCACTGAGCAGGAAATTCACGCTGTTATTAAGGTAATAAGCTCTAACTCTGACTGGTTGCTTACTGCTGTTTATGCTAGTCCTAGGAGTGCCGAAAGGCAGATTCTATGGAATAATCTTAATAAAGCAGCAGACCTTCATAGTTTGCCCTGGGTTTTAGCGGGAGATTTTAATGAACCTCTTCTTGATAATGATAAATTCGGAGGTAGGGCTGTGAGTATTAATAGATCCCTTTTATTCAAGGACTGTCTAGACAAGTGCAACATGATAGATATGGGATTTTCGGGGCCTCGGTTTACCTGGACGAACAAAAGGGAAGTCCAAGCTCTAATTCAAGAAAGAATTGATAGGTTCTTCGTCAGCCCGAGTTGGTGCCTTCTCTACCCTGATGCTAGAATTGTCCACCTCACTAGATGCCACTCGGACCACTGTCCTGTGTTATTAGAAGTGACCCCTACAGTGCATCAGGGCAGGCCAAAACCCTTCAAATTCCAATCTTGCTGGCTCACAGACCCCTCCTTCCCGAAGGTGGTCACTCAAGCCTGGGGTCAAGCTAATGGCCTTATGAATGCTATAGAGAACTTTGTCAAGGATGCTGCGATTTGGAATAAGCAGCAGTTTGGAAATATCTTTTCCAGGAAAAAGAATTTGATGGCTCGGCTTAATGGTATTCAGCGGGCAGTTTCCTTTAGGCCTTCCGCCTTCCTCCTCAACCTTGAGAAAGAGCTTTTGAAGGAGTTTGAGACTGTGCTAAGCCAAGAGGAGGAGCTTTGGGCCCTTAAATCGCGGGTTAACTGGCTGGTCCAAGGAGATAGAAACACAGCTTTTTACCATGTCTCAACTCTAGTCAGAAGAAAAAGAAACCAGATAAGAGCAATTAAAAACTCTATGGGAGAGTGGATTAATGATGAAAATGGAGTGAAGGAGTTCATTAGAAGAGGGTTTAGTGATATTTACTCTTCTTCCCTCCTTTATGCTTCTCGGCAACCTCTATCAAGTTCTCATTGGCAGATTAGACTCTCGGATGAGGTTAGAGACAGCATTAGTGGGGGTGTTACGGAGGAGGAGATAAAGGCAGCCTTGTGGTCCTTGAAAGCCTTTAAAGCCCCGGGACCGGATGGGCTTCACGCTAGTTTTTATCAGAGGTTCTGGCTGACTGTGGGTAAATCAATCATTGAAGAAGTGAAGCGTATTTTTAGAGAAAGAAAAGTTCCGACTTACTTGAACCAAACTCACATAGCTCTTATTCCAAAAATCCAAGGTCCGGAGACTTTGGGCAATTTTAGACCTATAAGTTTGTGCAACACAGTTTACAAGATTGTGACAAAAACCATAGTTGCTAGAATGAGACCCCACTTGGACAACCTTATCTCCCCCTTTCAGGCAGCCTTTGTTCCGGGGAGAAAGGGTATTGATAACGCAATCATTGTTCAAGAGGTCATCCACACGCTGAGTAAAAAGAGAGGTAAAGTGGGTTATATGGCCTTGAAGATTGACTTAGAAAAGGCTTATGACAAACTTGAGTGGAGTTTCATAAGGGATATGCTGATTAGATTTAACTTTCCTTCGGACATCATTGACATTATAATGAGCTGTGTTTCTTCAGTTTCAACATCAATTCTATTTAATGGTGAAGCCTTAGACCCAATATACCCTTCGAGAGGGATAAGACAAGGAGACCCACTGTCCCCGTACCTGTTTATCTTGTGTATGGAGTTTCTTGGGCAGCTTATTCAAGAAAAATGCAGATTAAATTTATGGCAACCAGTTAAGGCCTCCCGGGGTGGGCCGGCTTTCTCTCATTTACTTTTTGCAGACGATTTGGTGTTTTTTGCTAGGGCAGATTGCATAAATTGTGGTGCAATTAGGGATGTTTTGGATGAATTTTGTAGTGTTTCGGGTCAAACTATAAGTGAGTCCAAGTCAAGAGTGTATTTCTCTCCAAATGTGGACAGGAGTACCCGTGAGTCGCTTTGTGACATCCTAGGCTTTACATCCACACCCAACCTTGGTAAGTACTTGGGATTCCCTATAAAGCACTCAAGAACCTCTCCTCAAGATTTCAACTTCATTTTGGATAAAGTTAAGCAAAAGTTAGCAGGGTGGAAAGCTAACATGCTTTCCTTGGCTGGTCGCTCGATCCTTATTCAAGCTTCTTCAGCCACTATTCCTTCTTATGTCATGCAAGGTGTTTATCTTCCTCAGAAAATCCTGGATGGTATGGACCGAGTTAACCGGAATTTTTTATGGGGATCCTCTGATGCAGCAAAAAAAATACATTGGGTTGGATGGCACAAGGTGGCCAAGCCTAAAGAGGAAGGAGGTTTGGGGTTGCAAGCAGCCAAGGGCAGAAATGTTGCGTTGCTTGCTAAACTCAATTGGAGATTTCACACGGAGAGGGGCAAACCTTGGGTTGAAGTGCTTAGAATGAAGTATTGCAATCAAAGGAGAGTTAATACCATCAATGCTAATAGGCTGCCATGTTCTCAAACTTGGAGAGCAATGAAAAAAGGCATGGAGGTTTTTACTAATGGTAGTAGATGGGCAATAGGTAGAGATAGCACTTTGCATCTTTGGCAAAGTAACTGGACAGAGAAGGGACCCGTTCGGAAGCTCATTCAAGGTCCACTTCCTAGGGGAGCTGAAGTTTTGGAAGTAAAGGATATCATTAAGGACACGGGGTGGGATTGGGATCAAATCCCATTTGACCTTCCTATAGACATTAAGATGATGATTCAAGCCACACCGCTATCCTTAACAGGTAGAGGTAGAGACAAGCTAACATGGGCAGGGAATCCTAGAGGCAATTTTGACCTTAAAAGTGCCTATAGTTTTGCCATGGAGACTGTGCCAGACCCTTCTTTTTCTGCTGGTTGGATTTGGAAAGCTAAAACTTTGCCTCGTATTAAGACCTTTCTTTGGATGTGCTCACACAATAGTATCGGAGTGAAAAGTTGTTTGGTTCGTAGGGGAGTGGTAAATGATGTGATGTGTCCTGTTTGTCTAAGGGAACCGGAATCAATCCTTCATGCTCTCAGAGATTGTTCCTCTGTGCAATCTGTTTGGCGCTACCTGGGAGTTCAAGCTACAAACCAAGACTTTTGGAATGCAAATCTGCAAGAGTGGCTGAATACAAATGGAAGGATGTATAAAAGTCTCACTGATGGGAAGCCTCCTTGGAATATGATCTTTCCTTTTGCTATTTGGAATGTTTGGAAAAGCAGAAACAATTTTGTTTTTAACAGGAAGTCTCAAAATCCAGGGCTGGCTGCCGAGATAATCAGCCAAACTGAAGAGTTTCTGTATTGCGTTCATTCTCCTAGAGGCCCAACTCGTAATGTTATTAAGAGAATTCGTTGGGAAAGACCACCAGAGGGATGGGTGAAGCTGAACACAGACGGAGCTCTCTGTACTCTCTCCGGTTCAGCAGGGTGTGGAGGAGTTGTTAGAGATGAGCGGGGCGAATGGATGGCTGGGTTCTCGAGGCGTATTGGTGCAACAAACAGCTTTATGGCTGAATTATGGGGTCTAAGGGATGGCTTAATTCTCTGCCTTAATTTACAGCTTCCTTCTTTGATTGTTGAGCTTGATGCGAAAGCAATTGTGGATGTCTTTCTTAATTTAAGGTATGAGAATAACCTCATATCTCCTATCTTGGATGACTGCAAGCAGTTGGTGACTCAATTCCACCAGATTCAGTTTAAACATTGTTATCGTCAAGCTAACCGGTGTGCGGATGTTCTTGCTAGGAGGGGCGCTAATCAAGACATTGATTTTATTTCTTTTCTTAGTCCGCCTGAGGACATTTTGTCTGTAGTTATGGATGATTTTTCTGGCATGTTCTTTTTCAGGCATTGCCCTGAACCTGTTGTCTTGCTTTAGTTTGAGTTATGAATCGTCTATTTACCAAAAAAAAAAAAAAAAAAAAAAAGTTGTATTTTTTATGTGAGTAAAATAACTAAGAAAAAAAAGCATTATTTAGCGCAAAAAAAAAAAAAAAAAGCCCAATTATCTGATCAGAGAGAGATATATATATATATATATATATACACATCTTCTTCTTCCTCGAAACAAAGCCCTAGCGAGAGAGAGGGAGAGTGAGAGAACGGAGATGGACCTACTGAAGCAAGAGATCCTGAAGAAGAAACAATCTCTGAAAGAAGACACAGGCGGCCGTAAATTCTTCAAGCGCTCCGAGCTCGAACAGAAACAAATCCAGAAGCTTCGCGACCAAGAGAAACTCGAACTCCAAGCCAAATCTAACCGCCAATCCTCTTCTTCAACCACCAATACCAACGCCTCCGCCACCGCCAATACATCCTCCACAACCGACTCCACAACCGTCGCCGCCACGTCATCCCTTACCGAGGAACAAAACATCGATAACCTCGTTCTCCCTCGACATGAAGTGATCCGCCGCCTCCGTTTCCTCAAGCAACCGATCACTCTCTTCGGCGAGGACGATACGGCTCGGCTCGACCGGTTGAAGTACGTGCTTAAAAACGGTCTCTTCGAGGTCGATAGTGATATGACTGAAGGACAGACGAATGACTTTCTTCGCGATATTGTGGAGCTGAGGAAGCGTCAGAGGAGTGGGATGATGAGCGAGAGGAAGAGGCAGAAAGGAGAGGAGGAGAAAACGGAGGATAAAGACGGAGGTGGAGGAGAAGATGAATTGAGCGGCGGAGAGGGCGGATCTGACGGTGGTGTCGATAACGATAAGGATTTGAAGCGAATGAAGGCGAATTTCGATGAATTGTGTGAGGAGGATAAGATTCTGGTGTTCTTTAAGAGGCTATTGACTGAGTGGCGCCAGGAATTGGATGAGATGGGCGAGGCCGAGAAGCGGACCGCCAAGGGGAAGTCTATGGTGGCCACTTTTAAGCAGTGTGCTCGGTATTTGAATCCGCTGTTCAAGTTTTGCAGGAAGAAGGTGAGTGGTTTTGAATTTCCAAGCTTGGATTTTGTTTGGTTCTAATAGTTGCCATTGTTAAATTTTGATTGAATATGTGAATTGAAGTATTGAGAACTAGGGTGATAAAACTATTTGACTTGTGATCGAGTGTTGGGTTCAAGGCTCATTGGGTGTGTGTAACTTTATCATATATGAAAAAACTATTTGACATGCCCTTGATTTTTTGATAAGTTATGGAAATTGGTAAAAGATTGGGAGAGTTGGTGCACAATGTGATTTTAATGCAAATTGCAGAGTAATGAAAATTGATTTACTTTTTACCTATCAAAAAAAGAAAAAAAAAATTGATATACTTTCCAAAGTGTGTAACCTTTAAATAGAGAATGTAAGAAAATTCTTTTAAGATAGTTTCAGTTCAGCTCTAAAAGAAAATTTCAACTTATAGTTCCCAATACTCAATCACGATATGTAATATGCATTGAGATTTGGAAGCGTTATTCTGGCCATGTTTTGAAATTGAATTGAGTAGTATTGCCACTACCTACATGTGAAAAACCAGATATCTGTTTTTTTTTCTTCCATCAATACTACTCATATGCAAATAACAAATGGTGAGCCTTACTCTTATATATATATATATATATAAACAAATGGAGAGCCTTGTTATTTTGTTATATTGTATAGAAAGGAGTGTGATTTGTTGATCAATTCATTTTCAGCCCAATCTTAGACCCTTTACTGTATGAAGCAAATAGATGTATGTGGAATCATTAGTTGCTTGGGTTTACTTCAGTGTTGAAGGTTTATTAAGTGCTGATCATTTTGTTGATAGGCTTTGAGTTTGAAGGATTTTTATGAAGACATTTTATAGCATTGTTGGGACCTAGTGGAGACTGGAGAAGGATATTTTGGAATCCTTTTAATAGGAATCTCATGACTTTGGCAGCTTTGAGAAGTCCTTGAATGCTTCTTTTATTACTCTTGTGCCTAAAAGACAGATACTAAAATATAAGGGACTTTCACCCCTATCAGTCTGTATTGGAACACTTACATGATTTTGGTGAAGGTTTTGTTTTGAGACTGTGTCGGGGTTAAAAGTTAATACTTAATATGGGAAAGACCTAGTCCTGATTAGGCAGGTTGAAGAGTTAGAGAAGTTGGCTGGCTTGATGTGGTATACTACCCATGAAATTCCTTGGAATGCCTTTGGAATCTCCTTCAAGGATTAGTGTACTATGGAATTTTGTTAGAAAGGATGGAAAGGAAATTAACTAGATGGAAAAAATTTTATCTGAGGCTGGAAGGCCTCAAGATCTGTAAGAGCACCTTATGTAGTTTATCCATCTACAAACTCGCTTCATTTACTATTCCTATTAATGTAGCAAATAGGATTGAGAAGCTCCAAAGGAACTTCATATGGGGTGGGATGATTGAAGCATTTGCGTTTCAGAGGAATTTCCTTTGGGGGAGTTCTAATGAAGTTTTCAGATATCCACTGGTTGCTTGGGATAAGGTTGTTTGGCCGGTGGAGATAGGGGGTTTGGGGATTCGGAAGATTGGGCTTTCTAATCAAGCTCTTCTTGGGAAGTGGCTTTGGCGGTATGGGAAGGAAGCTACCCATTTATGGCGTCAGGTAATAGCCACCAAATATGGAGAGGGTAGTGGAGGTTGGTGCACTAGAGTTGTGAGAGGGACTCATGGTTGTGGGTTATGGAAGAATATTAGGAAAGGTGCAGACAAATTTTTCAATCATGTGGTGTATGCAGTGGGAGAGGGCAATCGTATTCGGTTTTGGCATGACCCTTGGAGTGGTCCTATTCCTTTGAAAGAATTATACCCGGAATTGTTTGCCTGTGTCGTGGTTCAGGAAGCTCTGATTTCTGACATGGTTATTTCTGCACCAGACGGGGGCGGTAGGAGTTGGAACTTCCTTTTCCATCGCTATTTTAATGAATGGGAATTGCAGAGATTTTATTCTTTCTATGAGCATGTCTTTGCCAGGATTCCTAGTGGGGAGGGTGAGGATATGTTGATTTGGCAGTTGAATTGCAATGGTGTTTTTGATGTGCGATCCTTTTATATTGCTCTATTGAAAGCCCCTTCTATTTCTTTCCCTTGGCAGAGCATTTGGTCTGTAAAGGTACCTAAAAGGGTATCTTTCTTTTTATGGACTGCTGCTAGGGGTGGGATTCTTACAATAGATAACCTTGTTAAGAAGAACTTGCCCCTTTTTAATTGGTGTTGTCTATGTAGGCGTGATGAGGAAACTGTGGATCACCTTTTGCTTCACTGTAAGCTTGCATCTGCTTTGTGTAATGAGGTCCTTATTATGTTTGGGGTTCAGTGAGTGATGCCGGATACTATTGTTTCTCTTCTTTTTGCTTGGAGGAATTGGTTGGGAACTTACTCTTCAAAGGTTTGGAATATGGTACCAGCATGCCTTATGTGGTTAGTATGGAAGGAACGCAATGCCCAAACTTTTGAGGACATTGAGAGACCTATAGATATGTTGAAGAACTTGCTTGCTAGGACTTTGTTTAAGTGGTCCCGTATTTGGGGTCTTACGCAAAGTAGTTCCTTGTCTGATTTTCTTATTTCTATTAGACTTTCCTTATGATTTGATTGTATTTGTTTCAAGGACAGTGAGTTTACAACCGTAAACACATTGTTCCTTTTCATCAATAAAACTCTTATTATCTATCAAAAAAAAAAAAAAAGAAAAGTAAATTGGAATATGGTTTGGACCTTTTGGCTTATGGGCTCCTACAATCCGTTGGCATGGCATCTAGAGACTTAACTTTTTCTTCACATTGTCCTCCAACTTAGTTAAATATTCAAGACCTAATCTTCTTCACATCTTCCCATCTGGTGTCTTGGCTTCCCTATAATGCGTGATTGCTGCAATTCTCAACTTCATATGCTTGGAGGAATTGGTGCCTGTTTTATTTTCTCTCTTAGTCTAAATGTGGTGTATAGGTTGTCAGAGATGACCCTTTCTGCTTATAGATATCTATTTCAAGCCCCCTGTGATAGAAAGCCTGAAACTTTTTGAGTTGTGACTGAACTTTACCTGATGAGTATAGCATTTAGAAGGCCTTTTTATCGAGGCCTTGCTGGAAAACCATTTCAATGCATAAACCTCTCTCTCTGTCTCTCTTTGAGTCCTTAGGAATTTCTTAACCTAAAATCTAATGTAATCCTGTCAATCCTTTTAAGACCTGATCTTAGGCTGCGGGACTCACAACAGCTATATTTGTTGTCAGTAGTCTTTCCTTGTTGATTTTACTTTGAAACAAGTTCCAAGTTCCATACCTTGAAGCCTACATGGATCACTTCTCACAAGTCACAGCTGATTATAAAATGCTGTATTATATGTATTTCCAATTTTCACTATGTTTGAGAGGATATCCACATGATGCTATGCATGTACATTTATATCTACATACAAACAAACATATAAATCCTTTTATTTTCTTTAAAATTTCTGGTTGGATTTGGTGTTGACTATTGTTGCTTTCTTTGTATAAAGCACACTGTATTGGGCTCATGTAAATTCTCTCTATAGGTTCTTCCTGATGATATTTGCCAAGCATTGATGTTGGTGGTTGAATGCTGCTTGAAGCGAGACTACTTGGCTGGAATGGACCATTATATTAGGCTCGCCATTGGAAATGCACCTTGGCCTATTGGTGTCACTATGGTTGGTATCCATGAACGTTCTGCCCGTGAGAAGATCTACACTAATAGTGTGGCCCACATTATGAATGATGAGACAACTAGGAAGTACTTGCAATCAGTGAAGAGATTGATGACCTTTTGCCAACGACGGTACCCAGCATTGCCATCCAAAGCTGTTGAGTTCAACAGCCTGGCAAATGGTAGTGACTTACAATCTCTGCTAGCAGAAGAGAGGATTTCTGGGGGTAATCTAGCCTCTGAGGAAAGGCTTCGGATAATGCCTGCTCCAAATGAGAGCTAGCTGTTATGTATTCTATGTTCTGTTTATGGGATATTATTGCATTTCAATGTTCCATGTGCCATCCAATTCTAAGCTTTGAATGGTAAAATCCACACTCTTTGACCGTGGATGTTGTTTTCATTGATTGTGTTCCAATATAAATGCAGAAAGTGAAGTTTTGGTGAATTAATGCTTATTACTTTCGTTCATATATATGTTTTTTTTGTCCTTTAATTCATTCTTATGCGGGGAAAGGTAGCTAAGAACAATACATTATTATTATTATTATTATTATTTTTTATAGTGCTCCATGAGTTCTTTCACTGTGTTGGGTCATGACTCATGGGGTGTTCCTTCGGATGGTTTTTATTTTATTTTTTATTTTAATGTAAATAATGAATAGGGACGGTTATATATATGCTTTTGGTTTTGGATAATCAGTGACAAGAAACAAATATAAAGCCCTGAAGTGGAAAAAAATATGAAACTCCTACAGAATAGTCTTGGCTTCACCCATGCCTGAATTGGACGGGGATTCTATGAATCTCACTCTTACTATAACTAATCTATACAGATAGGGTCTATTTGGATAACACTTATTGTTGCTGAAAGTTGATAAAAATTGATTGTTGCTGAAAACACTGTAGCAAAATAAATTTTAAATGTGTGAATAGTGTTGTGGGACCCACTTTTAATATTAAATATTGCGTAAACAGTGCACGCACAGTGAATTTTGTCCCCCAAAGTCAACAAGTGCGGCAAAAAAAAAAAAAAAAGTCCAAAACGTGAAACTGAAAACGTGCCGCAAGAAACCTTCCTATCCAAACCCACACATAAGAATCGGTGAAGCGGTGAAGCAGAGAGTGTGAAATTGAATTTCAAATTAGAACTCTAATTGTGTGCCATATGTACACACTAAATTAGAGTTCTAATTTTGTGCCATGTGTCTAGAATCTGAAATTAAAGTTGAATTTTGCATCATGTGGCTAAATGTATGTGAGTTCATTCTCATTAAAACCACTTCTATGTATCGGATCAAGTGAGTTACTTTGCTAATTAGGTTTTTTTCTTGATTTTGCAGTCAAACGTGAAAACCAAAGAGATTAATATCGGTGATAAGAACTTGGTTTGGGTACATTGCATAATTTCCAATAAGATAAATGTATGTGAGCTCATTCTCATTAAAACCACTTCTATGTATTGAGTCAAGTGAGTTACTGTACTAATTAAGTTTTTTTCTTAATTTTGCAGTCAAACGTGAAAATCAAAGAAATTAATATCGGTGATAAGAACTTGGTTTGGGTACATTTCATAATTTTCAAAAATATAAATGTATGTAGGTTCATTCTCATTAAAACCACTTCTATGTATTGAGTCAAGTGAGTTACTGTATTAATTAAGTTTTTTTCTTGATTTTGCAGTCAAATGTGAAAACCAAAGAGATTAATATCGGTGATAAGAACTTGGTTTGGGTACATTGCATAATTTCCAAAAAGATAAATGTATGTGATCTCATTCTCATTAAAACCACTTCTATGTATTGAGTCAAGTGAGTTACTGTGCTAATTAAGTTTTTTCTTGATTCTGCGGTCAAACGTGAAAACCAAAGAGATTAATATCGGTGATAAGAACTTAGTATATATATATAATAATAGATGAAACAGAGAAAGTGTAAAATTGAATTCCAAATTAGAACTCTAATTGTGTGCCACGTGTACACACTAAATTAGAGTTCTAATTTTGTGCCATGTGTCTAGAATCTGAAATTGAAGTTGAATTTTGCATCATGTAACTAAATGTATGTGGGTTCATTCTCATTAAAACCACTTCTATGTATTGGGTCAAGTGAGTTATTGTGCTAATTAAGTTTTTTTCTTAATTTTGCAGTTAAACGTGAAAACCAAAGAGATTAATATCGGTGATAAGAACTTGGTTTGAGTACATTGCATAATTTCTAAAAAGATAAATGTATGTGGGCTCATTTTCATTAAAACCACTTCTATGTATCAGGTTAAGTGAGTTACTTTACTAATTAAGTTTTTTCTTGATTTTGCAGTCAAACGTGAAAACCAAAGAGATTAATATCGGTGATAAGAACTTGGTTTAGGTACATTACATAATTTCCAAAAAGATAGCAAAGCCAGTGTTTGCATCTTTGTTATAAATTACTTACAAAGTTTGCATTTTTACATTTGCACTGAATTTCGGATTAAAGTGCTTTTTTCTTGGTTCTGACACTCAGTTTTGTTTACTATTCACTTACAAAGTTTTTCATCTTTACATTTGTTATAAATTGCTAATATGTGATTAGATGCACATTATGCCTAAAATTCACTATCCTTATATTTAGCTTTTTGTTCAGGTTTGACACCTATAATAATGAAGAAAGCACTGCTGTGGACCGATGGATGATACTTTTTTCAGGCTACAAAGGAACTTAGTGATCAATGGAATCTCACGCGAATTGGAGAGGACCCGGCTGTAGATGTCTGGATGGCAGATGTGAGTCATTGTGTTTTTAAAATTTTCAGTGAAGGTAAATGTTATGAACAATGTAAATTTTATTGAAGATTCAAAAGCGTGAATAGATTTTTTAGATAAACATTGTCACCAAGGTTCATCTTTTTGTGTAAAATATATATACAGCTAAGTTTTGTTAATGGAATTTTTTGGTTAATAATATGAATTTAGACTTAACTGAGCATTTTAAACATGAATAAACTCATGATTAATAATATATCCATTCCCGTGCGGTAGCACGGAGTTACATACTAGTATAATATTAATATTGTTGTGATTTTGTGACAATGATCGTGGTGTTTTGGACTGTTGATAAGTTACAGACATTATGGAATAAATTAGTATATTTAACTCGTAATTATAAGAAGAATATTCACAACACATTAGTCATTCTATTCCTTCGGGATAACCTAAAATAAAATGTGTAGGCCTACCATGTTATGTACACTCAGATCAAAGATAATGCACTATTTTTTACCTTACAAAAGTAAGGAGGTCTGAATGGGAAGAACTAAATAATGCTACTAAATTTTAACACTTTTAGTGAAGATGATGCTTGTAAAGCTTCTTTACCCAAACCGTCTAAGAAAAAAATCCAATTATTAGTTCAAATTCAATAATCAATGTGTGTAGTTGATAATTGAATCCACTTTACATAAGATTTTGCTTATTTAGCAAACATAAAGCAGATTGCAAAGTCTGCAAAAATTAGTTACATATAATGGGTCTAGAACCCGAGAAATTATGGTTTCATTAGTTTTAAATTGAATGTCAATTAAACTCAAAATTTAAACCATTAAAATCTAGGATTTAAATTGATAGTGTGGGGTACATAAATTCAATAAGGTGATCATGCCACATGTCATACTCAACGTTAAGGAGGCCAATACAGTTTCGAACAGTCCATACCCTCAAATGGTAAGGCCGAAAAGGTGGGTCATGGCCACATCAATGGCACATTACAGGAGGGGGCCACATTGTAGAGGAAGAGTTTCAGAGAGGGGTTAGCCTTGACGTGATTAGAGGGAAGGTAACTACCACCACATTTAATGCACCTCATCAAACACCCTGATCGCATTTATGTGGAGAAGACCCTTGGACAGTGCTGTCTTGGTTGCCGCAACTCACAAAAGACTTGGGAGGATGTTTGATGGGACAAGCACTCGAGTAATAGCCTGCATAATCAACAAATTGAGGACCAAAATCAACCAAAGGAGACTATATAATGTGAGAGATCCTCCAGGGACAGGGGGTCATCTAAAAAAAAAAAAAAAAAAATCTAAAAAGCACTATAACAAAAGAACTAAAGTTTTAATCAAGTTTAAGAAGAATATACTCTAGACTACTCTCCTCGGACTTTGCTGAGGAAGGATTTTTTAGCATAGAACCTGTTTTCCTTTGTTTTATTTCAATCTTTAATTCTTTATGGGCGTTGTCCAACTCATTGAAACCTAGTTTTTAGCCAACTCTTTGAAAATTCATTGTGTTGGGCTTTTTGAGCCTGAATCTTTCTACCTTCTGGGCTTAGGAACCAAAATGCTGTCCTTACAATTGGCGCTGTCTGTGGGAAGCCTTGAGCTTTAGTGAGATCAACATCTAGCTATGGTAGGTTTGAGGTCCAACTGGGAGGAGTCTATTAGTTCTCAACATCAGGACTAATTTCTAAATCTTGAATGAAGGAAGGACCGCGAGGTTTGTGTGCACTCCACACATATTAGTAAGAGCCAGTCTCAAGGCAAGAGTTACACCTCTCATGAGAAGAATACTAGAAGCATGCAGTTGGAGATTGACCGTCTTCGCAAGAGGCTACGCTACGAGCAATGGAGAAGGACTCTCTTAGATTCTAACCCTTCTTTTAATGATGATAGAGATGGCAGTTACAGGCCCAGGTCAAGGACTCCCCCCAGTGAGTCTTTTGCGTGTGATGAGGATCACCATTACAAGTGCAAGAATACGAGCCTGTCTCATAAAGGCCTAGGAAATGATGCTCTAAGTGTTGAACCAAATTTCCAAGTCACATTTTACACGTAGAATTGAAAGAGGAAAGCTTCCTCGTTGGCTTACTCAACCAATGTTCACCATATACAATGGTAGAACAAACCTTGTGGAGCATGTGAGCCACTTCAACCAGAGAATGGCTTACACTTCAAGAATGAGGCTTTGATGTGCAAGGTGTTTCCATCCAGTGTGGGGCCTGTGGCAATGAGGTAGTTTGATGGCCTGAGTGAAGGCTTTATCAACTCCTTTAAGGAGCTTACTCGGGCATTTGGGGCTCGTTTTGTTATTTGCAGAAGGGTTTCTCGGCCTTTGGATTCCTTGTTGTCCACGACCATGCAGGAGAGGGAGACCCTAAAAACATATTCTGATAGGTACTAGGAGATGTTCAATAAGATTGATGGGAATTTCGACTACGTGGCCATAAGGACTTTTAAGGTCGGCCTGCCCACCGAGCATGATTTGAGAAAATCTCTGATAAGGAAGCCTGTTGGGAGTGTGCGTAAGCTCATGGATTGTAGCAACGAGTACAAACAGGTCGAAGAGGATCAGTAATAAGGAAAGGGAAAGGCTAAGGTAATCCCCCAGAAGCGGAGGGATTTCAGGTTAGATAGGTACAATAGCAGTCGACCTTGGAGAAATTTTGCTAGGCACCCTGGCTCAGCTGCCACCCAGATGGTTAGTACTCTATTCCAAGAACCCGTGCATCAGGTTTTAGAAAAAATTAAGAACAAGTCATACTTTAAGTGGCCAACTAAGATGGGAGGAGACCCCACAAAGCACAACCAGAGTCCTCATTGCCAGTACCAACAGGAACAAGGGCACACTACCGAGTATTGTAAGACTTTGTGGAGCCATCTGGAGTAATTGGTTAAAGCGGGGAAGTTGAAGCAATTCCTGTATCAACCCAACGAACAGGGTGGTTAGGCAGGGTCGAGGGCTCAGAGAGATGCTTCTACAAAACTACCTCTATGTATAATTAGTGTCATTCTTGCTGCTACGGGAAGGGCTCGTCCCTTGATCTGAAAAAGAGTAGAATGGAAGTTCGGCTGGCTTTGAGCTTTTCGGATGAGGATAAGGTTGAAACCTTGCAGCCACATGATGATGCCTTGGTGGTTACCCTCAGAATAGGTGGGTATGACATGAAGAGAGTGTTGGTGATTAAGGCAGTGGTGCAAAGATCATGTACCCTAACCTATTTAAGGGGTTGAAGCTGAGGTTCGAGGACCTGACCTGCTATGATTCCCCTATAATAGGGTTTGACAGGAAGATTGTCTATCCGAAAGGCCAAATCCAACTACCCATTCAGGCAGGGACAGAGGTCGTGGAGGTGAACTTCATCATGGTAGATGCTTACTCCCCCTATATTGTTATTGTGACAAGACCTTGGCTTCATGCCATGGGAGCCGTATCTTCCTCCCTATACCTGAAGGTAAAGTATTCATCTAGAGATCAGGTTAAGGAGCTGGAGGGAAGCCAATCCATAGCCAGGCAGTGCATGGTGGCCGCGATCAGACATCAAACTAGAGGTGAGTCCTTGGCCTCTGCTAAGTAGGATTTATAGCAATCAAAGGTGCCAGTGTTGCCCACGGACATAGTGGCAGAAGGGGCAAGGTGTGAAAAACTAGAAAAAGTTGTTATTGGCAATGACGAGCAAAAGTTCTTTTAGGTCGGAGTTCGGTTGCCTCCTTGGAAGAGAGAAGAGCTGATAGATTCTTTTAGAAAAAATATTGATGTATTTGCGTGGAGTGCCTACGAATACCGTAGGGTGGATCCAAATTTCATTTGCCATCATTTAAATGTCAACCCATCTGCCATTCTTAAGAAGCAACCACCTCAGCACTCATCTTGGGAACATTATAACGTTGTCAAGGAGGAGGTGCTAAAGTTTAAGCGGGCGGGGGCCATAAAGGAGGTGTTTTACCTCGAGTGGTTGGCCAACACAGTGGTGGTGAAAAAAAAATTTGGGAAGTGGCGAGTATGTATAGACTTTACATATTCAAATAAAGCTTACCCAAAAAACCCTTTCCCCTTGCCTCGGATAGATCAATTAATGGACGCAACTATAGGCCATCCTTGAATAAGCATTTTAGACGCCTTTCAGGATTATCATCAAATATGGTTAGCTTTGGACAATCAGGAAAAAACTGATTTTTTTACACCCACTGAGAATTACCACTACAAAGTAATGTCTTTTGAATTAAAAAATGCAAGGTCTACCTACTAGAGGATGATGACTAGGATGTTTGAGTCTCAATTAGGCAAAAATATTGAGGTGTATATAGATGATATGGTGGTAAAAAGTAAAGTAGAGTTCGAGCATATTGATGACCTTAGGAATATTTTTGAGATACTAATGAAACATAAATTGCGCCTTTATGCCGCTAAGTGTACTTTTGGTGTAGGCTCTAGCAAGTTTTTGGGTTATATGGTTACCCACCGAATTGAAGTTGACCCTAATTAGATTAGAGAAATTAACGACCTGCAACCTCCTCGAAATCCCAAAGAGGTCCAGAAGTTAACAGGAATGACTGCCACTTTGAATCAATTTATTTTTCGATCAGCAGACAAGTGTAGGCCCTTCTTCTAATTGTTGCATAAGTGGAAGAGATTTGAATGGATAGAGGAATGTTCATTGGCCTTCTAGCGATTGAAGGAATATCTTTCTCGGACACCTATTATGTCCAAGCCCAAGGAGAATGAGGTTCTATTTGCTTACATTATTGTAGCCTCACATGCGGTGAGTCTGGTACTATATGGGTTGATGATGGGGTGTAGAGACCAAATTACTATGTGAGCAAATCATTACATGAGGCAGAGGTTCGCTATTAACCATTGGAAAAGGCCATCTAGACAGTAGTACATGCTACACAGAAGCTCTCACATTACTTCTAGGTTCACACTGTTGTGGTTCTAACCTAACTCCCTCTTCAATCACTGCTTCAGAAAGCTGATTACACAAGGAGGATTGTAAAATGGGAAACAATCCTAGGAGCCTTCGATATTAAGTATGTGCCTCGTACTTCTATAATGGGCTAGGTCTTTGCAGATTTGGTGGCTGAGTTTGCTGAGCCTTTGTCAGAAGAAAATGGTGAAAGACCGAACATGGATTGAAAATCAGTTGGGATGATCTCCTTCCAAGAACCTCTATCTTGGAAGGTGTATGTTGATGGCGCAGTAAATCAAAGGGGATCAAAAGTGGGGCTAGTTGTAGTATCTCCTAAAAGAATCATCATTGAGAAATCCTTAAAGCTGGGCTTCTTGGCCACGAACAATGAGACTGAGTACGAGGCTATGTTGGTGGGAATGACTATGGTTTAGAAAATGGAAGGAAGAATAGTGGAGATATTTTTAGATTTGAGATTGGTTGTAGGTTAAGTAAAGGGAGAACTGGAAGCCAGTGATTTAAGAATGCAGGACTATTTGAATTGAGTTAGGCACTTGTAATTAGAGTTTGAATCTTTCTCCTTACAAAAAATCCCAAAGAGCAGAAACACGCATGCTGAATCTCTTGCCACTTTTGCAACCTCTTCGGTGCAGAGTTTATCTCGAGTTATCCTAGTTGAAGATCTATGCAAGCCTAACAAGATGGGAGATGAGAAGGTCCTTATTCACCAAATTAGGGTGGGGCTTAGTTGGATGGATCCTATTGTGCTATTTCTTAAGGATGACATCTTGCCTGAGGAGAAGGGGGAGATTGATAAAGTGTGAAGAAAAGCTCCTCGGTTCTGGTTGTCCGATGATCAAAAGTTATACAAGCGCTCTTTATCTGGGTCATATTTGCTATGCATTCATCCTAAGGCAGTGGACCCATTCTTAGAAAAGCTACACGAAGGAATTAATGGAAGTCATACAGGGGCAGGTCATTGTCTTATAAGGCTCTCACCCAAGATTATTGGTGGCCAAATATGCAAAAGGAAGCACAAGAATACATGAAGAAGTGTGACCAATGTTAGAGATATGCCCAAAATATCATCAGCTAGGGGGTGTCATCAATCCTTTATCTAGCCCCTGGCCTTTTGCTCAGTGGAGCTTGGACATTGTGGGGCCCTTCTCTAAAGCAACAGGAAATAAAAGGTGGCTGTTGATCAGTACTAATTACTTCACCAAGTGGGTTGAACCTGAACTCCTATCAAATATTAGAGATGTGGACGCCAAGAGATTTTTATGAAAAAATATTGTCACTCAGTTTGGGATCCCTTATACCCTCGTCTTGGACAATGGGCTTCAGTTTGATAACAAAACTTTCAGAAGGTACTATTGTGAACTAGGTATCAAGAATAGGTACTCGACTCCAACCTATCCAAAAGGAAACAGACAGGCCGAGGTTGTCAATAAAGTCATAGTAAATGGACTTAAGAAGTGGTTGGACAATTCAAAAGATAAATGAGTGGAAGAGCTGTCACATGTTCTTTGGACATATTGGACTACTCCTCGTAGGTCCACAGGAGAAACCCCCTTTTCAATGACTTATGGGGCCGAGACTGTGATTCCTTTGGAGACTGAATTCCCAACACTGAGGACAATCTTATTCGCTTTAGACAATAATGATAACCTACTAGAAAAGAGCCTGGACCTAGTTAAAGAATGGAGAGAAAATGACATGGTTCAATTAGCATACTATCAGCAGAAGGTCAAACAAGAGTATGATTCAAGTGTGAAGTTAAGACCATTGGCCCCTGGGGACTTGGTATTAAGAAAGGTTTTGGGAACTGCAAAAAACCCAACATGGGGAAAGTTAAGGCCCAATTGTGAAGGGTCATACCGTATCACCTCAATAGCTGGTATAGGTGCGTACTTCCTAAAAGATCTAGATGAAAATGTTGTACCGCAACTCTAGAATGTAAATAACCTACGAAGGTACTATTATTAATAAAAGGCAACTCTGCTATATTTTTATTTGTGACATTATGTGTTGTGTTGATTACTTGTATGAATATTAAACAGAACCTTGGTCATGCCTGGTTCCTCGGACCACATACTTTAGGTAAATTAATATTCTTAACTACTTGTATGAATATTAAATAGAATCTTGGTCATGCCTGGTTCCTTGAACCACATACCTTGGGTAAATTAATATTCCTGGTTACTTGTGTAAATATTAAACAGAACCTTAGTCATGCCTGATTTCTCGAACCACATACCTTGAGTAAATTAATATTCCTGATTACTTGTATGGATATCAAACAGAACCTCTGCCATGCCTTGGGTAAATTAAGGCCTTAATTAAATCCTCTTTGGGTTAAACAGAATCTTAGCCATGCTTGTCCCTCAAACCCATGCCTTGGGTAAATTAACACTTTGCAATTTCACCAAGGATGAGATCTTGGCACATTCATCATCTCGGGAACATGAGGACTCACCTAGGGTTTTGGTTAAAGGATCCTGTAGGTACATTTATAAGGTACTCTTAAAATGAGAGACCTCAGACACACCTTTCTCTGCTAAGCGTTTTATTATACAGATTTTGGCACCAACACTTAGTTATTTTTCTCACCATCTACGTGGGCTCAATTTACTTAATTTAACAACGATTCATTACTGTCAGCTTTTTGTGTGAATATTAGACGGAACCTTAGTCATGCCTGATTCCTCGAACCACATACCTTGGGTAAATTAATATTCCTGATTACTTGTATGGATATCAAACAGAACCTTGGCCATGCCTTGGGTAAATTAAGGCCTTAATTAAATCCTTTTTGGGTTAAACAGAATCTCGGCCATGCTTGTCCCTTAAACTCATGCCTTGGGTAAATTAACACCTTGCAATTTTACCAAGGATGAGACCTTGGCACATTCATCATCCCGGGAACATGAGGACTCACCTTAGGTTTTGGTTAAAGGATCCTGTAGGTACATTTATAAGGTACTCTTAAAATGAGAGATCTCAGACACACCTTTCTCTCCTAAGCGTTTTACTATACAGATTTTGGCACCAACACTTAGTTATTTTTCTCACCATCTACGTGGGCTCAATTTACTTGATTTAAGAACAATTCATTACTGTCAGCTTTTTGTTAAGAGATGGGTTTTCATCCTTATAAGCTTCATTAATCTAACCTCTCAGCTAAAGGCAAAACAGCAACCACAGCCAATTAGAGATAAATATTGTAAAAAGGAAAAAAACAAAGGTTCACTTGCCATAAAATAAAAGTCAATATCTTTTCATTGATCAAGAGGGGAGGTACATCTTAAACATGGCAAACTGCCATAACAAAGGAAAGTTACATAAGGAAAAAAAAGAAAAAAAAAAGAAAAGAAAAGAGAAAGGTCTTAAGTTAAGCCTTGGCTGGAAGGGGGTCTTCTTTATAGCCTGGCCAAGAGACAAGAAGGTCAGTAGCCTTGGGATCAACTTCCTTTGCCTTGGGAGCAGCATCCTTTGCCTTGGGAGCAATTTCCTTAGCCTTGGGAGCAGCCTTTGGGTCCTTAGTCTTTGGCAGGGGCTTGGCCTCCTTACCTTTGCCCTTGTCCTCTGGCTCGAGAACCACCCTGGCCAGCCCCCTTGCCCTTGGCCACTTTCACCCCTTGGCCTTGGTCACCAGCCTTACCAAGCCTTTTGGAGGTCTCAAGAGGAGAAAAAGAGGCCGAGGTGATAGAGAGCTACTCAGGTGTAGTTGTCGTAGTAGCAGCATCTGCTTCAAGGCCCAGAAGTGCTGCTGGAGCTTTGAGGAGGTCTGGGGGATAATAGATATTTTCAGCCTTTCTCCACTCCGAAGCAGCAAGAACTCTGGCCAGGTTGAGTGCCTCTGTCCACACCTTCTACCAGTATTCCTTGCAGACCTTGACCAACTCCTCTATTAGGTGGGCCTCAGTTTCCTACACCCTAAGGTTATAGGATTTCCACTTTGAATCCTCTGCAACTTCCTTAGCCGCCCAAGTAGCCTCCTTGGCCTTTGCTAGCTCTGCCTTCAAGTCCACGACCTGCTGCTTGGCCATGGCCAACTCTATCTCAGTATAATGGAGTTTTTTGCGTTGCTCGTCAGCTTGATCTTGAGTGTTCTTGAGGCCAGCCTCAGTGCTCTTCCTTTCCCTCTCCTCAACAGTCACCTTCGTAGTGAGCTCTTAGATCTTCTACTTGGCGGTGCCCAAGGCCTTGCTGGTCTCGACGCAAAGGTTGGCCTCGACCCTGGCCTTATTTCGGGCATTTTTCACCCATTCCTCGACCATGAATACCTCATGGATGGCCTACACAAAAATGACAAAGGAATACGTTATCAAATAAGAAAAATGGTAACCTAGCATGGTGTCAGTAAGGTGTGTCAAGAAACTTACAAAGGCTAAGTCCTTCTTCAGGGACAGAAAGAGGTCTTGTTGCCACACAGTCTTCAATGTAGCCATGTCCTTCAGCAACAAGAGGGGCTGCTCTAAGGCTTTGGCAAGGTAGTAGGCGTTCCCTTTTTGAAACTCCCTGATGGTGGAGTTCCGAGGTATAGTTGCCCCGACCAGCTCCAGCCGAGGGTCCTACGCTAGGGTTTTAAGGCGCACCTCGGCCATGAGCTGGTCCTCCTTGCTCTCGACCAAGGAAGCCCTCCCTTTGCCTTTAGCCGTCTTTTGAAGCTTGGGAGGAACCTCCTCATTATGAGGGATAAACTCTCCCTCCTCTACCATCTCTTTGTTTTTCTTCCTTTTCTTTAGGTTGGCAGGCGCGAAGGGGTTGATTGTAAGAGGAGGAGGAGGAGGAGGAGAAGAAGGAAGCTTAGGCCTTGAAGCATCCTTGGATGCCGACCCCTTGGCCCTATTCGCGAGGAGCTTGCGTAGACCCCTTTTCCTATCCAGTGGCATCTTTTCTTCTTTTTCTTCCTCTGAATTGTTGGCTACACACGCAACAATGAATCCAGGAGCACAAACACCCGAGGATCTATCGAGCTCATCTTTCGAGTCCGAGACCTGAATCATGGGCTTTCCCTACTCCTCCATCCCTTCCTCAAGATAAATTTGGTCTATCTCTGCCTCGAGTGATAGGCGCGAAGAAGCTGTCACTTCTTTCAGGGCCATTGCTTTACGGGGAGAACAATGGGAGGGCAACTCAACTTGTACAATGTCATCTCGAGCTAAGAATCTAGGCATTGAGACATCAATTCGAGCCAGCCGAGGATCATCCGCTCTAATTGTGTTTTCCACGTCTTGAAACTTGTCAGACAGAGGCTTGAAGTTGAGGATCAGATGAACGGCTCTTAGTTGTCTATCTTTGCTTACAAACACCTCGAATCTTAGCACCTTGTTAAGATCGGAGGCGTTGACAAAGTTAAGGTTAGCAGCCACGTATCTTTTATTTGCAAAAATAACCGAGAAGCAAAACCACAATTAGCAAAATGAGACTTCAATCAGAAGGAAAGAAACAAGCGAACTACAAAACTAATTCTCGTGTTAAAATACCTAAAGCTAAGGTACCCCACCTGGTGCTCCATCCTAGGTTGAGCAGTGAAGATCATCATGCCATTCACCCGAGGTGATTAGAAAGTCAACTTTCATGCCCTTTGTTAGATTTGGAGAGACATGAGACAAACCTAACGACAGGAGACCTAGACTTAAGATAGTAGCTCAAGTCTGTAAGTAAATGGCACTCGTACATCCAAACAACATTGTGCCAGGTGAGGCCCAATCCTATTTGGTCGTTAAGAGCGTCTACGCTTCCTAGGACCTTAAATAGGTTGGGCGCGTATTGGTGGGGACATATCCTATGGGCGATTAGGTAGTCCATGGTCACTCTACCTATGGGAAGCCTCATTCCCCTTTCTATGAAGGCGATTATGGGAATGACAACCTCCCTTTCCTTTCTGTGGGTATGCCACTCACTCAAAGGGTAATACTGCAAGGAGACCCCCTGGGGAATATTATACAGGGCCTTAAACCCCTCTATACCTATTGGGATATCCACTAAATAAGCAAACCTACCCATCAAAGCAGACTAAGGGGAAGTGAAAAATTTTTGTGAAGAAGAAGTAGAAAATAGAAGGCTGAGGAGAAAAGAACCTAAGAATGAAAGAACTTACGAGAATAAACACAAGAGTCACTTCTAGAGCTTCTTGAAAGTTTGAAGGTTTGAAAAGTCTTAAAATTTTGAAGATTTAGGTAGTCTTGAAAGCTCGAAGATTTGGAAAGTAGGAGAAATGAATCCCCGAGGTGCCTTATATAGGAAGCAGAGTTAGGCGGGAGTTACCTCACCCCAAATTTCGAGGAAAAATATCAACCGTAGAATCTTCATCTCACTATAGGACATGGGAGACAAGGCGCTGCGTAGAGCATTTAATGAAGCGTGGTGGACTCCGAAGCATCAGGAATAATTACAGGACACGCAAAACGACGTCCTCACGTGGAAAAAACAAAGAAGTGTGTGAGACCAATCATTCAAGGTCAAAACCCCACTTTTTCTCCTCAGATAAGAGGGAAAAACTAGAATTTTGAGGGGCTATTGTGGGGTATAGAAATTCAATAAGGTGATCATGCCACGTGTCATACCCAAGGCCGAGGAGGCCAATACAGTTTCGAGAAGTCCATACACTCAAATGGTAAGGTCGGAAAGGCACGCCATGGCCACGTTAATGACACATTACAAGAGGGGGTCACACTATAGAGGAAGAGTTTTAGAGAGGGGGTTAGTCTTGACATGATTAGAGGGATGGTAGCTGCCACCACATTTAATGCACCTCACCAAACACCCTGACTGCATTTATATGGAGAAGACCCCTGAACAGTGTTGTTTTGGTTGTTGTAACTCACAGAAGACTTGGGAGGGCGTTTGATGGGACAAACATTCAAGTAATGGCCTACATAATCAACAAATGGAGGACCAAGATTAGCCAAAGAAGGCTATATAATGTGAGAGATCCTCTAGGGACATGGGGTCATCTGAAAAAAATCTAAAAAGCACTGTAACACAAAGAACTGAAGTTGTAATAAAGTTTAAGAAGAATATACTCTAGACTACTCTCCTCGAACTTTACTGAGAAATGATTTATTCGCATAAAACCTATATTCCTTTATTTTATTTTAATCTTAAATTCATTATGGACATTGTTCAACTCACCGAAACCTAGTTTTCTGCTCACTCTTTGAAAATTCATTGTGTTGGACTCTTTGGGCTTGAATCCTTCTACCTTTTGGGCTCAAGAACCAAAATGCTGCCCTTATAGATAGTATTTGAAAATTTATGATTTGAAACTAATAATCCAATAAGATAAGATTTAATTTAAGATTGTATTAAATTTTAGAGTTAAATTTGAAACAATCACATTTTTTTTGAAACACCTTTATACAACAACTAGACTTATTACACATGCTTTGCGTAAGTAATAATACTCTTATTTTTTTTTTTTTTTTGGTTTAATGTTATAATGTTTAAAAGTAATATATAAATAACTGTGTATTTTGTTTTTTAAAGAAAAAAGGTAAAGTAATCTAGAATGAGAAATGATATATCCACAACATTTTTACAACAAATTTTAAGTGGTAGGTTGTTACTGGTTGTTATTGTTGGGTTAAAAAAGTAATCCCATTGCTAAATTCAAATTTAAACCAATAACAATTAACTTGTGATTTGTTGTGAAAATGTTGTGGACCTAGCACTTCTCATAATGAGAAAATGTTTAAAAATGAGATAGAGATATTGTCCTAAGTTTTAGGATGAATGGAGAATATAAAGGAAAAAGTCTAAAACTTAGGAACAGTAAATTACTCTTTTAACCATATTGTGTTTTTTTTTTTTTAGTTTTTTTTTTAATTTAAAATTATTTAACTAGAAGATAAGAGTATTTTGGAGAGTTTAAGAATTTATATGAGGGTATTTTAGTATACAAAAAGTTAAAACTCCAACAAAGAATCTTGTCATTAACATACAACAATACTAAAGCAACATAATAAATTTCACAATTTTTTCACTTGTCAAAGTGAGTATATTGTGATTAAAGCAATATTATTTTCATTTATTAATAATAACCCTTTTGTTATAAATTTTTATTATACATCAATTGTAATTTCAGCAATTATGAAAAATATTATTTCTTTAAATAGGGCTTAAATTCTAGTAATTTATCATTTATATTATATAGATATATATAAATAAATAAAAATAGAATAAAGAGAAAAGAAAAACGAGTGGCGTCATATATATTCCAAAATTCCAACTTTTCATTTTCCCAAATATATATTTTTTATTAAAAAAAAAAAAAAAAAAAAAAAGAGACAAATTAGCTATGTTTCAATCACACAAGTAGATTCTCAAAAAAAAAAAAAAAAAACTCCTCTGTTTCAATCTCTCTCTCTCTGAGCTAGCCATATCCGGTTTCTAGCAGTAAGAGCTATGGGCACCCTTCTCCTCCACAACCCAATATCGATGGCGAAACGCCCTTGCCCTTCACAAATTCCACCGCCAGCGCCGCCTCCTCTCAACCAAATGGACGAGCTTCTAGAGACTTTCCTATCCTCTTCCTCCTCTCTCTCCGTTGACCTCTCCTTCGACCGCCTCCTCGAGTCCCGAGCTTCCAGCGACTCCGACCAAGCTCATCTCATCGACACCGCCGTCACCTTGGGCTCCGCCCTCCTCCACGCCGCCAAACGCTCCGCTCGCAAACGCGCCTCCTCTCACAACTCCCTCTATTGGCCTCTCCCTCGCGAGCTCACCATCAACGTACGCTTTCTCTCTCTCTCTCTCTCTCTCTCAATTTCGTGTCCAAATTTGTCTTACGCTGCGTTTCGCTTTGATTCTGCCGAATGTATGGTTCAGATTATTAGATTGAATGATTTGCAATGCTGATTTTGGATTGAAATGATAATCAATTGACTGTGATTGTGATTCTAGGTATAATTCAATCCTCACAGTGGTTCTTTCTGTAATTTTTGTCAGTCTCATGCCTCTATTTGTTTTGATGGTGAAAATTTGTGGTTGAGATTCGTAGATGAGTTCATGCAATGTTGATTTTGGATAGAAATAATGAGTTGTTTTGTGTCCAATTTGTTTCGTAACCAAAACGCTGCGTATTGCTTTGATTTCTTCAAAATGTGTGGTTCAGAGTATTAGATTGAATAATTGCAATGCTGATTTTGGATAGAAACGATCATCAATTGACTGTGATTTTGATTCTAGGCAATGGAACTTTCTTTAATTTCTCTCAATTTTGTATCCTAATTTGTTTTGAATTGTTGAAAATTTGTGGTTGAGATTTGTAGATGAATGCTTGCAATGTAGTATTTGGATTGGAATGACAATTTGAGTAATTTCTAACAGTGGTTCTCTCTGAAACTTCTCTCAAATTCGTGTCCAATTTGTTTCATTACCGTACACTGCATTTTGCTTTGATTTCTTCAACATGTGCGGTTCAGATTTGTAGATTGTATTATTGTAATGCTGATTTTGGATAGAAATTATAATTAATTGAGTAGTTAGTGTGTGATTATGATTCTAAGTATAATTCCAGTCTCGCAGTGGCACTTTCTGTAATTTTCTCAACTTTGTGTCCCAATTTGTTTTGATGTTGAAAATTTGTGGTTGAGATTCGTATATGAATGCTTGCAATGTTGATTTTGGATAGAAATGATGAGTTCTTATGTTCTCTCTCTCTTGCATGGCTTGCTCTGCAATTTCTCTCAATTTTGTGTCCAATTTGTTTCATCACCAACATGCTGCGTTTTGCTTTGATTTCTTCAAAATGTGTGGTTTGGCTTATTAGGCTGGATGATTGCAATGTTGATTTTGAATAGAAACGATAGTTAATTGAGTAGTTAGTGTATGATTGTGATTCTAGGTATAATTCCATTCTCACAGTGGCTCTTTCTGTAATCCTCTCAATTTCATGTCCTATTTTTTTTTTTTTTTTTGAATTGTTGAAAATTTGTGGTTGAGATTCATATATGAATGCTTGCAATGTTGATTTTGGATAGAAATCATCATGAATTGAGTAATTTCTCAAAGTGGTTCTCTCTATAATTTCACTCAATTTCGTGTCCAGTTTGGTCATCACCGTACACTGATTTTCTTTGATTTCTTCAAAATGTGTGGTTCAGATTTGTAGATTGAATCATTGCAATGTCGATTTTTGATAGAAATGATCATAGATTGAGTAATTTCTCGCAGTGGCTCTTTCTGTAATTTCTCTCAATTTCGTGTCCCAATTTGTTTTGATGTTGAAAATTTGTGGTTGAGATTTGTAGATGAATTCTGTAATGTTGATTTTGGATAGAAATGATCATGAATTGAGTTTTATATAAAGTTTCGATGTGATTTTGCTCTATTGCATATGTATAATGATATTAAAAATGTGAAAAATTATGTGTTAGGGCTTTGTGGAAAACTGGAAAGGAAATGTGTGGTTGGATTGGATGTTATGTTGTGTATGTGTGGCTCTTTCTGAAATGTCCCTCAATTTTGTGGTCCAATTCGTTTCATTCTGTATTTTGCTTTGATTTCTCTCTAATTTACTTTGATGTTGAAATGTGGTTGAGATTTCTCGATGAATGCTCGCAATGTTGATTTTGGATAGAAAGATGATGATTTGGTTGGATTCATTGTTGATTGAGAGCAGAGTATGCCTTTGAGATTCTAGAATAGTTGCTTACATTACATTACATAACATATATTTTTATGTTGCGATTATGGTGCTCTATTTTGGTTTTTTATAAGTAATGAAAAATATATTAAATATGCAAAAAGTGTGTCAGCTAAGTATACAGGAAGTCAGGGAAAAAGTACAATCATGTGCAAAAATTACAAGAGTCCATTAAAGCATGAACTGAAAAAAGAAAGAAAAAAAAAGGATCAAAATCCTAACACCACAACCCAATCCAAAAGAGTTTTAAAGAAGAAAAGTTTAAGATCTGGAACTGTTTTTTCAGAATTCTCAAAGTTCTAGTTATTTCTCTCCTGCCAAATGCACCACATCAAACAATGTGGGACAGCCATCCAAATAGCACCATTTCCATGTCACACAAACTTTCCTTGCCAACAAGCTAAAAGCTCATCCACCATCTTCAGCATAACCCAATGAATACCAAATAAGGTGAACACCATAGACCACAAGTCAAAAGCAATAGAACAATGGGTAAAGGTGGTGGTCTATTGATTCCACATTCCTTTTATACATACAACACCAATCTAAAATCCAAATTTGCGGTTTCAGTAGATTATCAATTGTCAAAAGTTTCCCCAAAACTGTAGTCCAAACAAAAAAAGCAACTCTAGGAGGGACGTTAGGCTTCCAAATAGTCTTCCAAGGGAAGGACTGGTCTATGCTTCCAGTCAAGACCTGGTAATATGATCGAACCTCAAAACCTCTTCTCTTGGCAGGCATCCAACAAATCTTATCCTCCCCAACTCCTCTCAAAGAGACTACATAAATACTATCCATGAAATTGGATAAAGACTCCAATTCCCAATCCTGATGGTGCTCTATTGCATTGTTTAATGACTTTAAGAATGTGAAAAGTTATATCTTAGGACTTAGTGGAAAGGAAATGTGTGATTGTAGGTATTTTCAATGCTTGATACACAAAGCCTATGCTATGCGGCAGCAGCTTGTTCAATGTTCAATAAGTATGCGAGAGATCCTCCATGCTATGCTGATATTGACTTGACAACAATTGTCCCGAAAGTTAACAATGCAGTGGTGTCCACGATGATCCATCGAGCTGGAACATCACTTCAGTAAGAATATTCTTCAGCTAAGAAAATCCTTCATTATGCTGCGTTCTATATTTACTCCCACGAATCTTGGATTGTATTTTGCTCGATTAACTTATTATGATAACTGTGGCTTAATGGTTGTGCAAACAAAACTCAAAATGATTAATTACTTGATAAATTTGAAAAATATAATCAATAGAAAATATGAAAGTCATCTAATTATTTAAAACATAAGCATAACATTTTATAAGTTCTATTATGCTTTACAAAATATGTGCAATCATAATAGTCATGTTCAAACCCAGGTATATGGTTCAGTCAAAGCATAGCCAATAGTAAACTATCCTTGATCATGTTTTTTAATATGTTTAGAAAAAAGAGGGGGGGGGGGGGGGGGGTGGAGAGAGAGAAGAAAAGAAGAAGAAGAAGGAAGGGTTTCTTTAGCATAGCATCATAATAATCGTGCATGTATCATCAATGGTTGTGTCATTTACTTTATTATCCAATGGCTAGTTGCATAGTTTTAGTGATTCACATATATTTTTTTAAATTGAAAAAAAAAAAAAAAAAAAAAAAAAAAAAACCCAAAGGGCGTGCTTGAGGTGCGGTTCATTGAATGCGTTTAGCTTCAACCAAGCGAAGTGCTTTGCCTTGGGACTCCAACTCCAAGCTTTGAGTTTTAAGCATACCTAAGTGCACTTTTAAGAACATTGTATCTAATTTGATACTTCTGTGTCGCTGTAATTAGGTTCTGTTGTGCTCGTATATTAGGGACATAAGGTTTGATGATCCTGTGAAACTCTGTTGCTCTACTTTGTCAATTTTTAAGGTTTTTATTGCAGATGCAGAGGCCCATAAGTTGTTATAGAAAGTTCTTTGTGCAACAAATGACTATGCAAGTTTTTTGAGCAATTGGCTGTTTGTCTAGTAAATGCTTTAATCATGCATATATGGTAGTCTCTTTTTCATATTTTCTATCTTTCTTCTGTGTCTCTCTTAAATGATTATTCAGGTCTCTTAAGCTTGGTATAGTTCCAGGCCCAATAGTATCACCTGGATCTTGTCAGCCGTTGGTTTATTCCATCAGAAATTCAGTTGATGTGCCTAAGTTTTCGTGGAATGATAAGAGATCAAGACAAGGGAAGGAGTCATCAATTCTTACTAGATCATGCTTAAGCCCTTTAGTTGGGGACAATGGTGCTCCAGGGTACTGCTGAATCCTTTCACCTGAAAATTTGCCATTTATAAGTGACTTGTTTTGTTCATAAAATTTTATTTTTCATATTTTAAGGACTCTTTTGAGAAGGTTACACCTTTACAATATTGAAAGAATGGATAACACATCACTTTGTGGGGCATTGTCGGCTTGTCCATCTCTCCTTGATCTGGAAATTGTTGGCCTGTAAGTTGGCTTGAACTGATTCATGCTTCTTCTGATTCTTGCTGGTTTAAGAAATGTGAAATTTGTTGGTTTTAGATATCTATGAGCCGACTTTTTCTTCTCTGAATTCTTGTTGGTTTAAGCACACTATAAGGAAATATTTGAGCATCAGGTTATGGCTACTGGACAATAACTTGCATACCCATGTTGTTAGTTGTTACAAGGTAGGAATCAGCATATATGCGTATGTATGCTGTTAGCCTTTTGCTTGTACATGAGTGGCTTTTGATGCTGAATATGTGCATTTTTGTGCTAATGTCATCTGAATTTTGTTATATTATAGATTATGGTTTGTTGATTTTTTTGTACTGCTTGCTTTAGTGGATGTTCATTCTGAATTTGAGTAGATGGAGTGATTTTTTTATTGTTTAATCATTTACTGAATGAAGAATACAACCTATCTTCTCTTCTCTGAACAAATGTTACTCTACTAGTTTGGGCCTTCAATTTTATAAGTTAGCAGCACATTGTGGTCTGTATAAACTGCATATCTATTTCCTTTAGTACTTTCAATAACTTTTTTTCCCACTTATTTTGAATTGACTAGTCATGTTGAATTGAGGCAAACATTGATGTCCGTGAGTGCAAACTGTCACTTAATAGAGCGACTGTTCTTTGAGTCTTCAAAAACAGGTTTAGTGTCTCCTTCATTGGGATGTGTTCTTATCATGCTATCAAAAAAAGAAAATATTCTGATTACCATGTGTTTCTTTTTAAACATCAGGCAGGGATGACAGTTTGAAAACACCAACATGCACTGATCTGGTAGAAAATTGTCCTCATCTAACTTCATTGGCACTTAGAGGGTTTAAGCTCCATGATAACAAAGTCCGTGTACTTGTTAAGGTATGCTACTTGTTATGAAAATTTTCCATGTTAGTTTTTGTCACTAACAATAAATTTGTTATGTAATTTTCCTTCACAACATATGACTTAATTGATGCTTGAGTTTAATGCCTTGAATCTTCTTTTTTTTTTTTTGGTAAATTACACACACACACACCCAGTTGAGTCTTGAATCCATTACCCCACCCTCCACCTAGCACTTGCAAGGGGAGGAGGTGCTAGTTGAGCTAGAGCTTATTGGCTTTATGCCCTGAATCTGTTATTGCCTTAGTATCTCATTCAATATGGCAACAAAGCAAGCTAATGCCAAAGGAATGAGTATTATAACTAGAAAGGACATGTAAACTAACTCCATATTGTGGAAGAAATGCTTTGTGGATTTTCCTGAGTTTAAGGAGCATGCTTAATGAACTGTAATCTTGTAGGATGTATGAATCCATAAAAAAGAGTACCTTTGAGATTCTGACAAAAATATTAGACATTCATTATGTTCGAGAGTGCTTTGTTCTTAAACTCACCTGATAATTCATGGACAAGGAATCTTACTACTACTTAAATAGGGTGCCCTTTCCAAGCTGGATTTACTAAGGTAGTCTTGCATTTCTGTCAAACACAGCTTTTGTAACTTTCCCCCCTTAAATTATTTATATTTTTATTACCATATATTTCTCCTCTTTTTGAACTTGTGATATTATAGCACCAAAAAACAAAAAAAAAAAAAAAAAAAAAAAAATTAGTGGACCTTCTTATTAAATGGAAGTATAAATTTTCACTCTCTGAAGCTCATATGGGAAGTGGATCTGTTTTTAACTGATAAAAAAAAAAGATTGATCTGTTTTTCACATTGGAAGATATATGAGGTGAATCTTAGATAGGTGAAATTTTGGAATTCAGCTGGTCTTTTTTTTTTTTTTGGATAAGTAATTGCAATTTATTAAATATTAAAAAGTGTACACACAGAGTATATAAGTCATAGAAAACAGCAATGCAAGGAAAAAAGAAAGAAAAACAAGAAACAAGCTGTAATATTAACAGCACAAATGTAGAGTCTCTAGAAACTCCATCCAAGAATATGTTGAGAGAGTAAAGGACATCGATCCCCATTCATAGAGTCTTCAAATATAAAAACTTCAGACTTGGCACAGTGGACTCACTATCCTTGAAAGTGTGGTGATTCCTTTCACCCCAAATGCACCACATCAAACACGCTGGGGCTGCCCCCCACACTGTCACATTTCTACGAGGACCCATTATACCATTCCAAGACTCAGCATGGGAAGAACGGAACTTGGCATAACCCAAGAAATCCCAGCTAGGCAGAAGAGAAAAGCCCACAGATCAGAACCAACTGGGCAATGCAACAAGTGACTTATAGTTTCACCACCTGATCTGCACAAAGAACACCAATCCGCTATAACAATGCGCCTATGTCACAGATTATCCGTTATCAGAATTTTACCCAGGCTGCCTCCCACACAAATAAAGAAACTCCAGGTGGGAAAGATTTTTCCAAATGAACTTCAAAGGGAACTTGGATGTATTAGTTAGTACCTCTACTTTGAAGCACTCTATATAAACTTTTGATTTGAAATCCTTTCTTAGGAGAAGGGATCCAAACCAATTTATCACTATCAGGAGGACTAACCTTTGCCGCATACAAATCATCCAATTTATCACTGTCAGGAGGAATTCAGTTGGTCTTATAAGCTTATTATTGTCAATCATACTATGTAGTGTTATTTGTTAACTCAACACAGAAGGTGAAGGTTTGAGTCGTATATCCATTACTGTGAAATGGGCGTTTACTTTGTTATTCTATTGGTTAGATATATCATTTTCAAAGTTTGCATAGTGGGTAATTGTTTATTTTCTTGGAATTTCTTTGGCCCTTGTATGAATCAAAACTTAGTTACAGAGAACTACTTTGAGTTGAAGTGTGATAGTCCAATCTTTGTCGGCGCTCATGCAGGGATTTCAGAAACTAAGATATGTTGACTTTTCAACATCTTACTCTATCACTGGAGGCTTTTTAAGGTCAGTGAATCTTCAATGCACAAGACTTTTTGAGAGTCATACTATATTTTTGTATTTTGGAGAAGATTCTTCCCATTTCAAATGGATTCAATTCATGGCTTGAATTAATTATTACAAATCTAAAGTTGTATCTAGGGCAATGTCATTTAAAATGTAAAATGATGTGGCTTTGTGTACATTATTAGATATAAGAAATAAAATCTTAACTGTAAAATGCACTTTCAGGATCCTGTTCCTTGTATTTGAATTGTCTCTTTTAGATACATTCTCTCATTAGATAAGTCATCTTTTTGTGCTTAGGAACCTTGGAAGCAGCATGGGTGGAAATCTACTTGAGGTCTTGATTTTAAGGGACTGCATGCATCTCAAAGAGGTACAATGATCTCCCTCTCCCTGCCAATGAGCGTCGGCTCACATGGTACCTCAGGCTGTGGATTCAAAGCCCACTGAGTGTGCATGTAACTGGCCAATTAAAAGAAAAAATGATCTCTCTTTTTAACATTCAATTTTTGTGCGCAGGTTGAAGTTGCTCGGTTATTGACAGCTGTTATCGAAGGGGATTATAAGTGCCTTAAACATCTTGTGGGTGGATAGAAATTTTGATAATACAACTTTTTATGTAAATGTGATTTTGAAATTATGGCTTGATGTGTAGTTTCTCTTCTAATTCTTAATACTACTTCAAATAGGACATATCCAACAAGGAAGGTTTAGCTTCTGAGGGTGACTGGTATGATAGATGCTACAAATCTAGGTAATGGTTCTTCCTTCTTGATTATCTCTGTCATGACTATATTGCCTTAATTTCTATTTAAACTAATTTTTGTTTATATTGTGCAGTGTCATTCCTATAAAGCAGGTTTTGGCAGAAAGGCCTGATGTCTGTTTGCTGGCTGAGTTTCCAACTGAAGGAAGGTTGGTTTAGTCTTCATTTATTATGGTTGATCCAATGGAATGGTGTCTTTGGAACAATGTATGATACTGTACTGGGAATCTGGCTTGTTTTGCAGTTACATTGATATTGATCAAATGGCTGACATCGTGCAAGAGAGTGAGGTTGGTCTGCCGTCACAGCTTAGCAGTCACATATCAGATGCTTCAATGTTTACAAGCTCGTCTGAGAGTAGCTACAACAGTGATCAAGGTAGTGGCAACGAGGATGGCCATGATGCCAATTACGTTATTTATGAGGAAAGCTCAGATGAAGTTGAAATTGATTTGGTAACACCTTCTCTCTCTCTTTTATGAAAATTATGGAATCTGACCATCTGGAAGGTTGGTATTTCTGTATAGGAATACTTGAGTTTATGTTAGCTTCATAAATTGTATAGCAAGGTCACTTTTAAATAACACCTTAATGGCTCTTCCATGCTAATAATACAAGACATGTAGTTTACTGCAAGGTTTTATGAGGATTGCAGATGTTGGGTAAATGCCATGTCGGGCTGACTTGTGGCTCACAATATAGCATTGTCTTGAAGCATGATTCTTGTATCTTCTTCACTGGTCCAGCAGTGCTTAAAATTTTCTTATCCCATTAAGTGATTGATAATGTTTGTTAGTGGTTACCCCTGTACTGCTGGCTCTGTGGGCTATGATTAAAAATGTAGCTGTCTTTGCACACTCAGCATTTGTGAAAAATGTTGCTGTTTCTTACACATGCTTTCTCTAACAGAATGAAGGCTTTTATGGAGCGCAGGCTGAAGTTTCATTGGCAAGTTAGTTCATGGACCTCGTTGGCCATTTATGCCCGACTTTATTACAGCTGGTGGCTGGGGGCCTTTTGAATTTGCAAAATATCCCAGTTTGGTTTATAACGTCCAGTAGCGGCTTCCTGTCCAATTTACCAAGATGGAATGCCACCTTGAGGGCCTTTTACGCCTATTTTTTCCCCCCAATTATCAACCATTCCTGTTCTGTTAGTCTTGAGGGTAATGGTTGATGCTTCCACCTGTCTCTAAATCAATAAGTATCTACTATCAAGAGAACCTTCCTCCATTTTTTGTTTTTGTTTTGGGGGGGTGGGGGAGTGGGTGAGGAGGAAGGGGGTGGCGTCCTTTTTAGTACCAATCTTTCATGATTTTAGCTATAATGCAAATGTAAAATCTGTTGTATTTTTTTTTTCTACTTATATTTTTCCCTTGTAATTTTTACAGTCACATGCTAAAACCAATTTTATCAGTCTTGCAGGATCCTGTAATTGCATCTCATCCCTGCCAGATGATATTGATAAACTATACATCAAATATAAGTTCATATGGTATGATAGAACTGTTTTTTGGGTTGTAGAGTTTATATAAAAATCAGTAGCAACTGGTCAACAAAAATGACTAGATCAATTGTAGATGAAATTTTCTCTCATGTTCCTTGTTCTATGATAAGGCACAAAAAAAAAAAAAAAAAAAAAAAACTAAAATGAGTTTAAATGGAAAGAACCTTGTCTTGACGTCAAAATTGAATATTCCATGTAGAGCAACGGATATTAAGGCGAAATATGGTGCAACATGAATAAATTGGTGCAAAATGGTGAGGCGAGGATATCCCTCCAGTTTTCTTCGCCTTGGAGCTTTTTGTATCCTCCGCCAACCCAACAGTCCACTTTTTATTTAAATGCCATGTGTCTGTTGTTGGCCCTAAGAAGTAAGAAGTAGTCCTTCCTTTCCTTTTAATAATAATAATAAGAGAATTCGTTCTGTCCGGAGCTGGCGTAAACCAGCTTTTTTACGCCACCAATAATAAAGCGCCACATCAGCTTTTTTAATGAAAAGCCAATACATCTCTATTACACACAATCACAACTCACCTAAACCTTCAATCCTCCATCAAATTACACGATAGTCTCAAACAAACCCCAAATTAGATTCCTCCTCTCCTCTTAGCACCGGAGCTCCACCCCGCCGCTGCACACGTCGTCTTTCGAGCTGGCGTAGCCGCACCGAACTCAAGGTTTATTCTTTTATGATTTGCTATTTCTCTAATTTTTGGATTTCATGATTTTGATGGGTTTGGGATAATTTTTTTGGATATCAATCTGTTCATATTAGTATACGTTTGGTTGATTTAGCATGGGTTTTGTTGTTTTTTGGTATTTTCATGAGTTTTGATTGGATTCTTAAGTGGTAGGTTCAAACCCTAAAAAAAAAAAAAAATCTGATTGTGATTTTTTTTTTTTTTTCTCTTTTTCCAGCTAGTCTGGATTCTTTATGTTAATACTTACGTACATATCATGTTGGGCTGGCTGTGTTTGGTGTCTGAAATACTGGAGTAATGTAATGTATGTAAAGGGAACAAGTTAGTTACTAGTGGTAGATTCATTTACTCAGAAACTTCTTTTTTTTTTTTTTTTTAAATTTAATATTACTTCATTTTCTCAGAATTTTAACGGACCACAGTTTGCTGTAGTAGATCTTGGATCCAAGTTTCATTTATGTTCCTTTGTTTTGGTAATTATTAATTAATTAATTATGTTAAAAATAACAGATGTTTTGATAATCAGCTATATGGACTCATTTTGCTTAAACTATCTATTGTGTTTTCGTTGTTTTCATTTCTCTGGTGGCAGTGGCTGTAGATCTCTGAATTTTAGTTCTATATGATTACTCACATTTCTTTGGGTCATGTCTTGTGTAGATCTCTGATACAACTAGTAATATTTCTTTGTTTGCTCTCTACTGTATACCAAATTTGGCTTAGAAAAAAAAGAAAGAAAGACTCACATTTGGGGGCACTTCAAGTTTGTTCTTCTTTAATAGGCTATTTATTCATAACAAAATGAAAAACTAATTTGAAATGGCCAAGTTGTGAGTGTCTGTTGTACATTAGGTAGCCATATAGGTTGATTAAGTAATGGAAAGGAAAAAAGAAGAAAAGGAATGGAAATGGGGTTCGATGTTTTACACTTTTAGTTAGAAAACACATGGGGTTTATGTATTTTTTCCCTTTTTATTAATGGTATTACTATTAGTATTATGCCATTTTTTGGATAAGTAATGGAACTTTATTGATACCAAAAAAATAGTTACCCAAGCATATAGGATGTATACAATTGGAGACATTACAATCAATCGCCCCAAGTACAATAATCAATCAAGTCACAAACTGAACATAAAGATTAACAAGCCACAACTAACATCCAATCCAGGAAGTGTTCACAACTGACATGTTCTACAGCCTGGACCACCTCAAAGTTTTGCACTACAGAATGTTCAGGAAGTTATAAAACCTCAGGTAATTGACACATAACCCTCTCTACTCTCTATTCAAATATTAACTTCCCTTGTACAGGACAGTCATCATGCATCAGCTTTATTTTAATTTATATTCTGATGTGACTACAGTTATTTGAACAAACATCGATTATCCCTTTGTTATGCTGTTCATTTTAATTTTTTTTTAGTATGTGAGAGGTTGTAGGTTCATGACTCATCGGGTTTGTGCTTAACTCACCAAGAAAAAAAATAATATTTGTGTTGTTATTTGTAAAATAAATTGATAATGGCATTTGAGAGAGAGTTATGATTTGAAGGGCAATGTATCTTCAATGTATATGGTTTGGATATAATTAATTTAGAAGTTCGCTTTTATTTCTTGTGGTTTCTTTACTATCTAACTTCAAATTATATATATACTACACGTTGAGCTTGCTATTTGCATATTGCCAGTATTTTGGTCATCGATCTTGTTGGGCATACATGCTTACCATATGGTCCAATGTATCTATTATTATAGGTCTCAGCCCAAACAAGTGTTGCTGGAAGTAGTTGAGTTGGTAGATATGGAAAAGGAGTTGGAGCTGGAAAAGGAATTGGAACTGGTCCTGGAAAAGGAAGAGCTAGAAATTGAGCTGGAAAAGATTGAAGGGCAGTAGCAGTGCTAGTTTTGTAGGACCTTTTATATATTAGGACCTTTGATTGTTTGAACCTTTTATGGTTACTGTTTTGTACAGCTGTACATAAGTTTATTTGATGGTGTTAAATGGACAAAAGTAACCTATTTTATGTTCATCTTAGGTAGGACCTTTGGTTTGATAAACATTACTAGTCACTGTCTTGTAAAGCCTTTCATAAGTTTATATGATGGTGATACTGGACATAAGTATCCTATTTTTTGTTGGATAATAGTTTACAAAACCTTTATGTTAACAACTAAATATTAAATCAACTCAACTAAATTTATTTATCTTATGTGGTGTTTTTGTTGAACAAGCTATTGAGCAATATGATGGTGATACTGAACAAGCTTATGTGGTGTTTATGTTGAACAAGCTGTTGAACAATATTAAGGCAAATCAACTAAATGCCAAATTCCATTGCAAGAAATGCATTTCAATTTCCATTACAATATATTATAACGAGTGGCCATTACAAATTTACAATTGTGATTACATCAAATAAGATAAGAAATTGACTACTTTTTCAAAACAATTGTCACTACAATCTTTTACAGTAACTAAACTACAATTCACCTATTCTAAATACAAGTCCTTGGCCATTTGCTTTCACATTGCCAAACTAATTAGCCTTCTCTAAATACAAGTCCTTCATCTGTTTTCTGTTTTGTCTGAGGAGAATGACGTCAGCTTTTTGGCTGTTTGGAGAGGGTTTAAATAAAAATGTCCACGTGGCGATTTTTTATTGGCTGGCGTAAAACACTGGTTTTCTCATAATAATAATAATAATAATAGAATGTTTTCTCTAATAGAGAAATAATAGTGGGTGGTCTGTTGAAGCTGAAACAGATTGAAAGAAATCCCAAAGGCAGCGGCAGCGGCAGCGGCAGGGTGCCATCGATCAGTCATCACCATGTCAAGCAGTGGCACAACTCCAACAAACCAAACAACATACAAACCGTACCGGCACCTCAAAACCCTAACAGCCCACACACGCGCCGTCTCGTGCGTGAAATTCTCAAACGACGGAAACCTCTTAGCCTCAGCCTCCTTAGACAAAACCCTCATCATCTGGTCCGCCCAAACCCTGACTCTCCTCCACCGCCTCACCGGCCACTCCGAGGGCATCTCCGACCTCGCCTGGTCGTCCGACTCCCACTACATCTGCTCCGCCTCCGACGACCGCACTCTCCGCATCTGGGACGCACGCGCCTCCACCAGCGACTCCTCCCACGTCAAGACCCTGAAGGGCCACTCCAACTTGGTCTTCTGCGTGAACTTCAGCCCCCAATCGAATCTGATCGTGTCTGGGTCTTTCGACGAAACGGTGCGTGTTTGGGAGGTGAAGACTGGGAAGTGTTTGCATGCGATCAAGGCGCATTCTATGCCTGTTACGTCTGTGCATTTCAATCGAGATGGGTCGTTGATTGTATCGGCCAGTCACGATGGGAGTTGTAAGATTTGGGATTCGTCTAAGGGTACGCTTTTGAAAACGCTTATTGATGATAAGCTTCCTTCTGTTTCCTTTGCTAAGTTCTCTCCAAACGGCAAGTTCATCCTCCTTGCCACGCTAAACGACACCCTCGTAAGTTTCTCTCTTTCGTTTCTCGCTGTTGATTAACTTTGTGTAAAGTGTAAAACTAAATATGAGGAAAAAGAAGCGGCCTTAAACTTAAAAGGATGCGAATACTGAATAGTTTTTTACCCATTGTTATTGTTGATTAATTTTGAGTAGATTTAAGAGTGCGAAGATGATAAGGAAAACAATGCAGGTTTGGCATTTATGAAATGGGTAATTTAAAGTAATTTGATTAGCAAATATCTGCTTGATTGTGAGCAAATGAGTTTCGAGTTTTATGTATTTTATTTTTTTATGGTTTGAGTTCAAACATTTCACTTTTGGTTTGTGTACCTTTTCAATATGATTATGGATTTTGAGAGTAAATTTAATGATAAAAAAGATGTGGGTTCGGCTTTTGTTGATTTTTTTTTTCTTAAAAAAATTATGCGGTGAGCATTGCAGTTGATTAATTTTGCATAGAGTTAGGAGTGTAAATCTAAAGGGAAAGAAAATTGTGGGTCTGGCATTTTCTGGTTTGTGTAATGGGTAATTCAAAAGAATTTGACTAGCGGATTTCAGCCTGATTTGGATTGTAAGCATCCTGAAATTGCTTTAATATCCATTTTTAAGTCAATTTAAGGTGAAAAGTTTGGGTGGGTTTTTTGTGGTCATGGCGAAGGGCAGTGGAATGGGTTTGCATTATTGGATTATATGAGGCACTTTTGTAATTGTTTTTGTAGCACTACCATGTAAATTTAAGAGAAATGGATCTGTTATGATTGGTAATTCAACCTTGGTGCCAACAAGAAACATGAGGAAACTTTTATGTGTGGCTAAATGTATTAGATTTTTTTATTGACTCGATAGTTGATTTTGTAACATTAAGGATAAAGGTAGGTAGTCATAAATCCAGAGTGTGCAGAGTATTCACTGGATGTTTCTGATAGCTTGACCATGTTAGTTTATCCTTAGTGGTAATTTTGAAAAACTTGAGGAAAGAATGAAATTAGAATGTGCAGTCTGGCTCTAATGGTCCTATTGTTCTTAATGGACTGAGGATATAGTTTCTTGTTTTTACCATTTTCAAATACCCTTGTAATGTTCCTTTTTCTGTTTTTCCAATTCTTGGTGCAGAAGCTGTCAAACTACTCAACTGGAAAGTTTTTGAAGGTTTACACAGGGCATGTGAACAAAGTTTACTGCATTACATCCACGTTTTCTGTCACAAATGGGAAATACATTGTTAGTGGGTCGGAGGATAACTGTGTTTATTTGTGGGATCTTCAGCAGAAAACTATGATTCAAAAACTGGAGGGCCACTCTGATACTGTCATTTCTGTTACTTGTCACCCAGCTGAGAACAAAATTGCTTCTGCAGGCCTTGATCGTGATAGAACTATTAAGGTCTGGGTTCAAGATCCATGATTTGTTAAGAAAAGATAGGATTGTTTAAGAAACTGTATGGGGATCAATGTATAAATTAACCTTTTTTTTTCTTCTTCTTCTTCTTCTTCATTTTTTTTTTTTTTTTTAATTTTAATTTTAATTTTTTTTTAAATTTGAATTAAATATAAAATGTATGGTTCTTTTAATAGGTAACTTTTTTTAACATTTTTTTTTAGAGGGTTTCAACCTATGTTGTCCACTCCTAATGATAGTTTTTTATCATCAGATCAAAATACTAATCAGTTTTTGGTGTAGATGAAGATTAAATCTTAGATCTTTTATACAACCATCAGAGATTTTATCAATTGAGTTAATTAGAATTCACCTTTTAATAGATAACTGAGTGCTTATAAATGTGATTTTGCTTTTTTATGTATATGGTCTTTAAGATTATTAAAAAAAAAATGAAAGTTCTTTTTTTCAGTCATCTTAATTGTGGTAATTCATAACTTAGCAAAAAATCCCTAACCCAAATTTTCTAGAAATACATTATACATTATTTATTTTTTAATTTCTCAAAATTGACTTATTTATGGTACATAAATTGAATTCCTATATTTAATCTAGATTTCAAATTAGATAGTATGAAGGGTCGATCATCCCTTCTCTCTAAATGCAAAGAAAAAAAAGTTGTATACAAGTTGTTTCTCCTTGAATAAAAAGGATGGGATTTTTTGAGTTAGGGTTTTATTTTTTCTCTGATGGTGAACTAAAAAATTGGACTATCTCTAGTTCATCCACCGTGTCGTCCAAGATTAGAAAGGTTATCCGACTGATATATTTTTTTTTTGAGAAACAGGTAAGTCAATATTATTAAGGAAAATCGGACAAGAGTACATCATCCAAATCAGGTGGTAGCTCTTCTAACCACACATCAGTATCCGCAGCTAAAACTGCTCTCTTAGCAAGGGCATGGGCTAGTCTATTGCCCCCCCTACGAACATGAATAAAATGACAGAATTGCATGTATTGACAAACATTTTGTATATCTAAGATAATATGACCCAAGTGGGACCTGTTCAGTGCAGGATTGTTAATCGCCAATACTACATTCAAGGAGTCCCCTTCCACCTCGGCCCGAAAAATACTGATTTCTTGCGCAAATGTGAGAGCACGTCTCGCAGCCAAGGCTTCAACCATATCTACCGAGCTTGGAAGGATCCGCCTGATATATTAAATGTTCAAAATTGCAATAAAGATTTAACCTATGAGTGCCTCTGAAGGAGGTCGTTCAGCATAGAGTTACATGGACAACCGCCCAACACTTAGAAATTTTCAAAGTAAATCTCTATCCAAAAACTTATAATTAGAACCATGTTCTACTATTCTGAAATGAGACCGAAATCCTTATTCATCGCTTTAACTTTCCACTAAGTTCATAACTTCCAATAGCAGTTGTAGAAGTTTAATTTGAAACTTCTAACTTCCACCCACGTTGGAGAAGTTACTAAATAAGTAACCGCCCTAAAACTCACTATAAAAGGACTCAGCCATATTAAATTAAGGTAAGTTTTCACCACTTATAAAGTTGGAGTTCATGAGTTTGAAAGAGAAAACTAACTTAGGCATTAGAAGATTATTGGCCAGTGCACTCCGGTCACCTTTGACTTTGCGCTTCTTTCTTTTCAAGCCTTCCAAGCAACCTCAAGCCCATTGAAACCTGGAGCATTCAACCTACTGATTTTCTATGTATCATTAGTTGACGCCGTCTGTGGGGAAGTTAATTTTGTGCTTTGCAATTTATCTTTCTTTGACAAAAGTCTGTATAGTCTAGACAAAGTCAATGACCACTAGTCCAGGCCATCAGGAGAGTGAAAATGCTTCCAGCCACCCCAATCGCGCTCAACAGTCCGCACCTTCTATGCAACCGCCTTCTGTCCAACAAATGCAATCCATGGTAGCCTTCATGGCAAAGTTAACCCATCAAAATCAGGAGTTAACTCACGAGATCAATCAAAGGATGCAACGTCATGAACGGTGTGTAGAAGGGCAAGCTCAGAGTCAAGAAGCTAGAGAAGGAGAAAATGTTGAGTGTGAGAATCACTCAAGGGGTACTGTTTCACGCAAAATGCCACACTTGGAAAAGGAGATGGATCAATGAGAAAAGCCATGGACGAGATGAGGGAAAATATGAGAATGATGAATCATGTAGATGACTTAGTTCATCGAACTGATTCCCCTTTCATAACGTCCATCAATAGTCATCCCCTGCCTTCCAAGTTCAAGATGCTTGCATTAGACTCATATGATGAAACGTGTGACCCATGTAATTACATTGTTACCTTCAAGACCATGATGCACCTTCAGGGGGTTCTGGACGAGATAATGTGTAGGGCCTTCCCAACCACCCTTAAGGGACCTGCATGAGTGTGATTTAGTAAGATGCCTCCAAACACTATTAGTTCCTTCGAGGAGTTGAGTAAGTTGTTTGTCAATAACTTCATTGGAGGTCAAAGGCATAAGCACTCCTCGTCTAGTTTGCTTACTATAGAGTAAGGAGATAATGAAAGTTTACGGTTTTCCATCACTCGCTTCAACAAGAAAGCCTTGACGGCGGACGAGATGGATGATAAGCTGCTGTTAGCAGCTTTCCACAATGGAGTTAGTTCAGATTTATTCATCCACAAGCTCAATGATCAAGAATCACAGACCATGGCTAAACTCATCCACTCAACCCAAAGTTTCATGAATTTAGAAGATGCAATCATTGCCAAGAAGAGGAATAAAGTAGAGCGGATGGAAGCAAAGCTCCCACATCATTCTAAACAAGGCCCTCATCCAAAGAAGGCCTAGACGGGAGAAAAGAATGATAGAGACAACATGAAGATAGGTTCGTCTTTAGGATGAAGTCTGCATTACACACCCTTGAATGTTCTGCTTGATCAAGTGCTTATGCAGATCAAGAATGACCCATCCTTAAAATGGTCAGAAAAGATGAAGGGAGATCCTAATAAGCGTAATAAGAACAAGCATTGCCGCTTCCATAGAGACCACGGGCATGAGATGAACAAATGTTATGACTTGAGGTAGCAGATTGAGAATCTCATCAAGTAGGAAAAGTTGAGGAATTTTCTTAAATGAGATCATAAGGACGAAAAGTTAAAGGGTAGAAAAGTCGTCACGACCCCCACTTGGAGAAATAAGAGTTATTGTAGGAGGAACTTCAACAGGATAATCCTCCAAGTCAAGGAAGACCTACTTGAAGGTGGTGCAGAATGTTCAATTCTTTGGACGACCACCAAGGACTGAGGGGGCAAATGAGCAGGCTATCACCTTCACGAACGAGGATGCTAGAAGGGCCCATCATCTATATGACGATTCAATTATCATAACCTTACTTATTGCAGACTACATAATTAAAAGGGTGCTAATAGATAATGAGAGTTTTGTAGAGATTAATTTCATCTAATGAACGCACCCTTAGTTAGATTCGTAGGAATGAAGGTACAACCAGTGGGCACAATTACTCTACTCGTCATGGTAGGGGCATATCCACAGTAAATAACTAAAGAGGTGAATTTCCTTGTCGTAGATTGCTTGTCTTTCTACAATGTCATCATTGGATGACCAACTCTGAATAGTTGGAAGGCAGTGACGTCCACCTACCACTTATCTGTCAAGTTTCTAATAGATTATGGAATAGGACAAGTACAAGGAGATCAGTTAGCAGCTAGAGAATGTATTTAGTCATGTTGGCTATAGATAAGCATGTGCTAATGATGAATATAGAAGAGAGAAGGGTTGCTACAGAGCCCATTGAAGTACTGGAAGACGTTCCTCTAGACAAAAGTAACCCTGAGGTTTACCAGAATTGGAACAAGCGTGGAAGAGAAGACGAAGCAAGATCTTGTCCAGTTCTTAAAAAAGAGCATTAATGTTTTCGCGTGGAGTCACGAAGACATGCTAGGAATTGACCCAAGTGTCATTTCCCATTGTCTGAATGTGTATCCTTCCTCCAAGCTCGTTCGTCAAACAAAGAGGGTTTTTGCTCCTGAACAAGATAATGCTATCAAGGAGTTAACCACAACAAAGTTTATTTGGGAAGTTTATTACCCGGATTAGTTAGCTAATGTGATGATGGTCAAGAAGGCTAATGACAAATGGAGAATGTGTGTAGATTTCACCGATTTAAACAAGGCTTACCCCAAGGATAGTTATCCGTTGCCCCGAATTGACTAGCTAGTTGACTCAACAGTAGGTCATAAGTTGTTAAGTTTCATAGATGCCTTTTTAGGTTATGACCAGATAAGGATGGATGAGGTAGATCAAGAGAAGATATCTTTCATTACCAGTCAAGGTCAGTTTTACTACAAAGTGATGCCCTTCGATTTGAAGAACGCAGGGAAACCTATCAAAGGTAGGTTAATCATATGTTTCATTTACAGATAGGAAAAAATGTAGAGGTATACGTGGATGACATATTAGTGAAAATCTTAGACGAGAAGAAGCATCTGGATGACCTTCAGGAGACCTTTGACATGCTTAGATGATATAACATGAAGCTGAATCCAAGCAAGTGTGCTTTTGGAGTTTCGTCAGGGAAATTCCTAGGGTTTATGGTTTCATATAGGGGAATTGAAACAAATCCTGATAAGATACAAACAATACTAAACATAGAGCCACCAAGGAATATCAAGGAAGTCTAGTCTCTCATTAGACAAGTTGCAGCCCTTAACAAGTTTATCTCAAAAGTTACTGACAAATATTTGCCATTTTTCAAGGTTTTCAAGAAGGCGTTTGAATGGACGGACGAGTATCAGAAGACCTTTCAAGACCTTACGGTCTACCTTACAACAAATCTTCTGCTAAGCCCGTCTACACTAAGTGAGGAATTGTATTTATACTTAGTAATGTCCCCACATGTAGTGAGTTTAACACTAATCAAAGAAAAAGGGAAGATACAAAAGCTTGTTTATTATACAAGTAGAGCGCTAAAGGGAACAGAGGGATGGTGATGGTGTAAGGAAAATGTGCTTAGCTTTGTCTCGTCCATATGGCCATCCATGACAAAGTACAAAGTAGGGAATGAGTGGCTTTTACACTCGTCCCTCTCTTACCGTCCTTTTTGCACTCGTCCCTCATTCACTCGTCCATTAGGGGACATACAAGCAGCGAATCTCGTCTGTCTTTAGTGATAGACGGACGAGGTTTATCTGATGATGGCAAACTCTTCCAAAAGCCAAGAGTCACGTTGTTATGAACCAAGCCTTCTGTTAACTGTTGAACACAAGTCCCGATGAGGTAACTTCCATGGCAGTTATGGAAGTTATCTCTGAATCCTCCAAACTCTACGACGGTAGGAAAAATAACTGTCAGGCTAACACTATATAAAAGCCCTTCTATGTAGAGGTAAAGGGGAGACATTTTTATTTTTCTAGAAAACGGTGAAGTCTTAGAAGTGTTTTCTTTTCTACTTCAACCTACTGACTTTACCATCAAAGGATTAAAGACCGGCCACCACCGGTCTTCTCTGATCTTCTTTGATTTTTCAGGACTTACCCTTCAAGATCATCAACGCCCGAAGACCTTTCAGCCCATTGATTTCCAAGGATTCATTAGTTGGCACCGTCTGTGGGAAAGAAATTTGTTGTCCTTTGAACTTAATTTGTTGAGTTTTGTAATTTCTTTCGCCGACAAAAGGGTTGAAATGGTTTGGACAAGATCTAGGGCTACTAGTCCAGGCCCTCAACAAAGCAGGGACGCCTCTAGTAACCCTTATCGCGACCGTCAATCAGCACCTACCATGCAACCATCTTCATTCCAACACATGCAATCCATGGCCGCTGCTATGGCGGAGTTAACTCGCCAGAACTAGGAGTTGGTCAGACAACTTGATTTAAGGAAGCAGCGTCATGAATGGAACATCAAAGAACGGGCTTAAAGTCAAGAAGAAGAAAGGAATGTTGAACCTGAAAACCAGTCAAGGGGCACCGCTTCACGAAGGGTACCTCATTTGGAAAGGAAAATGGATCAAATGAGAAGAGTTATGGACGAGATGAAGGAGAATATGAGGAAAATGAACCCTGTAGAAGATTTAGTTCACAAGACTGATTCCCCCTTTGTGGCTTCCATCAATGCTTACCCTTTGCCACCCAAGTTCAAGATGCCTCCGTTAGATTCGTATGATGGGACGCGGAATCCTTTCGACCATATTGCCACCTTCAAAACTACCATGCACCTTCAAGGAGTTCCAGATGAAATTATGTGCAGAGCTTTTCCTATTACCCTCAAACGACCTGCACGAGTGTGGTTCAGTAAAATACCTCCTAACACAGTGACGTCCTTCGAAGAGTTAAGCAAGTTGTTCGTTAATAATTTTATTGGAGGGCAGAGGCACAAACGTTCTTCGTTTAGCTTGCTAACCATAGAGCAAAGAGAGAATGAAAGTTTGCGGTCCTTCATCACGCGATTCAACAGGGATGCCTTGGCAGTGGACGAGGTGGATGAGAAGCTCCTTCTGGCGGCATTCTATAATAGGGTTCATTCTGATTTGTTCATCCACAAGTTATATGAACAGGCGCCTCAGACCATGGCTGAACTAGTTCATTTACCCCAGAACTTTATGAATGCGGAGGATGCTATCATAGCCAAGAAGAGGAAGAGAGTTGAGAAAGTGGAAGCCAACCTAATGCGTCAGTCAGAACAAGGTCCTCATCCTAAGAAGGGATGAACAGAAGATAGGAAAGACTGAGAGAAGAAAGCAGGTCCTTCAACGCGGAATCAACAGTATACCCCTTTGAACGTGCCACTCAAGCAAGTCCTTATGCAAATCAAGGACGAGGCTTCCTTGAAATGGCCGGAGAAGATGAAGGGAGATCCCAACAAGTGCAATAGAAATAAGTATTGTCGCTTCCATAGAGATCATGGGCATGATACAGACGAATGCTTTGATTTGAAGTAGCAGATTGAGAATCTTATCAGGCAAGGGAAGCTGAGAAATTTCCTTGGACGAGATCACAAGAATGAGAAATTGAAAGGGAAGGTAGAGGAATTGTCACGACCACTACTCGGAGAAATAAGAATCATCATAGGGGGAAGTTCTACAGGACAGACGTCTAAGTCAAAGAATGCATACTTGAAAGTAGTGCAAAACGTCCAACTCTCTGGAAGATCACCGAGAGCAAGGACTACGGACGAGCAGACAATTACCTTCACGGACGAGGATACCGAGAGAATTCATCACCCTCATGACGATGCTATTGTCATCACCCTCCTTATTGCTGACTACAAGACTAGAAGGGTGCTGATAGATAATGGAAATTCAGCTGATATTTTGTATTATCTAACTTTTCAGCAGATGAGGTTAGGATGAGACCGGCTTCGACCAGTGAGCTCCCCCCTATTAGGTTTTAGTAGAATGAAGGTACAACCTGTGGGCATTATTTCATTACTAGTAACAGTGGGGGCATACCCTCAACAAGTCACCAAGGAGGTGAACTTCCTTGTGGTAGATTGTTCATCCTCCTACAACGCCATAATTGGAAGACCGACTTTAAATAGTTGGAAGGCTGTTACATCCACTTATCACCTGTCGGTTAAGTTTCCTACAGAACAAGGAGTAGGACAAGTGCAAAAAGACCAACTAGCAGCAAGAGAGTGTTACCTGGCAATGTAGGCCATGGACGAACAAATTCAGGCCATGAATATTGAAGAAAAAAGAGTTGTGGCAAAACCTGCTAAAGTGTTGGAAGATGTTTCTTTAGACGAGACAAACCCGGAGAGCTGTACCAGAATTAGGGCAGATCTAGAAGAAAAAATTAAGGAGGACCTCATCCAACTTTTGAGGAAAAACACTGATGTATTTGCTTGGACTCATGAGGATATGCCGGATATAGACCCTAGTGTCATTACTCACTGTCTAAACGTATGTCCTTCCTCAAATCCAATTCGACAAAAGAAAAGGGTGTTTGCCTCGGAGAGAGATGATGCTATTAGAGACGACGTTTAGAAGTTGATGGCGGCGAAATTTATACGAGAAGTATACTATCCAGATTGGTTGGCCAATGTGGTAATGGTCAAAAAGGCGAACGACAAGTAAAGGATGTGTGTAGATTTTACTAATCTCAACAAAGCCTGCCCCAAGGATAGCTATCCATTGCCGTGCATTGACCAACTGGTGGATTCTACTGCAGGCCACAGATTACTTAGCTTTATGGATGCTTTCTGAGAATACAACCAAATAAGGATGAATGAAGCCAACCAGGAGAAGACATCCTTCGTCACTAGTCAGGGATTATTCTGTTATGAAGTAATGCCCTTTGGTTTGAAAAATGCTGGAGCGACATACCAACCACTGGTTAACCATATGTTTCGTCCACAGATTGGGCAGAATGTCGAAGTCTATGTGGATGACATGCTGGTGAAAACTTAGGACGAGGGAAGGCATCTAGACGACCTGCAGGAGATGTTTGACATACTAAGGTAATATCACATGAAGTTGAACCCTAGCAAATGTGCTTTTGGAGTATCGTTAGGGAAATTCCTTAGTTTCATGGTTTCACACAGAGGAATTGAGGCAAACCCGGAAAAGATTAAAGCAATTCTAGATATGAAGCCTCTACAGAGTATCAAAGAAGTCCAGTCTCTTACCAGACGAGTTGCTGCCTTTAACAAGTTTGTTTCTAAAGCTACTGACAAGTGTTTACCATTTTTCAAGGTTCTAAAGAAAGCATTTGAGTGGACGGACGAGTGCCAGAGAGCCTTTCAAGACTTGAAAAAGTACCTCATTATGACTTCATTGTTGAGTCCGTCCGTGACAGGAGAAGAGCTGTTTTTATACCTGGTAGTAACCCCACATGCTGTGAACTGAGCATTGATAAGAGAGGAAGTGAAAGTACAAAAGCCAGTGTACTATACAAGTAGAGCACTGAGGGGAGCGGAAGGACGATATCTCCTAATGGAGAAGTTGGCTTTCGCACTAATAACAACTTTAAAAAAACTAAGGTATTACTTCCAGGCTCATGTTATCAACGTTATGACGGATCACCCACTCAAGAAAGCAATGAACAAATTGGAGGCTGCAGGACGATTGATTCAATGGGCTGTCGAGCTCAGTGAATTTGATATAAAGTACCAAACTAGGCATGCCATAAAAGCTCAAGTGCTGGTAGACTTCATTGCAGAGTTCACCCCAAGTTATGACGATGTAAGTAAGATGGAAGGCAACCAGAAATGGATCGTCCATGTAGATGGATCGTCTACACAGCACGCCGGAGGAATAGGTGTGGTTTTGCAATCTCCAAAAGGGGATAAACTGAAACATAAAGTTCGCTTGCAGTACCAAGCAATCAATAATGAAGTTGAGTATGAAGCTCTTCTTAAAGGGCTGGAATTGGCCAAGTCCATGGAAGCGAAGTCAATACTCGTCTTGGGAGACTCTCAACTAATCATGGGCCAGGTGAATGGGATGTACAAGGCTAAGGAAGAACGAATGAGGAAGTATCTTAACAGGGTGATGCGACTTATGAAAAAATTTGAGGAAACTAACTTCGTTCAAATCCCAAGGGAGGAGAATATGGAAGCAGATACCTTAGCGAAAGAAGTTTCGGCGAGTGAAGCCGTCGACAAGTTTGATGAGATTCAGTATATGTCGAGTATAGACATCCCAGAAGTGCAACAGGTGCAGAGCAGAGGAAATTGGATGGCTCCAATTATATCATACTTAAAAGATGGACGACTTCCAAAAGAAAAAGACGAAGCAAGAAAGCTGAGGGTAAGGTCAGCTAGGTACGTTCTTATGGACGAGGCTCTGTACAAAAGAGGCTTTTCCCAGCCTTATCTCCGATGTTTGGCTCCGGACGAAGCGAACTATATACTTAGAGAAATTCATGAGGGAGCGTGTGGCAATCATTCAGGAGCCAGATCACTTGTCCACAAAGTCATCCGTGCAGGATATTACTGGCCAACTATGCAAGCTGATGCTAAGGCCTATGTCAAGGTTTGTGATCAATGCCAACGATTCAGTAACGTCCCCAGACAACCATCAGAGTACCTAACCCCAATGACGGCCCCATGACCCTTCGCGCAATGGGACTAGACATCCTGGGTCCTTTTCCAATAAGTGTAAGGCAAATGAAATTTCTTGTGGTTGGTATCGATTATTTCACCAAGTGGATAGAAGAAGAACCTTTAGCTAATATCACACAACAAAATGTCAAGAATTTCGTGTGGAAGAACATTGTGTGCAGGTTTGGCGTGCCCAGGGTGCTGGTATCCGATAACAGACGACAATTTGACAATGCACTCTTCAAAGATTTTTGCATACACTTCAGGATTCAGAATCACTACTCGTCACCCGCCCACTCATAAGCAAATGGCCAGGTTGAAGTCGCAAAACCGATCCTTGTTAAAAATAATCAAGACTCGGCTTGAGGGAGCAAAGAGACTATGGCCAGACGAAGTACCAGGTGTTCTGTGGGCATATAGGACGATAGTGAGAATTCCTACAGGAGAAACTCCTTTAAAGCTAGCCTACAGAACTGAAGCAGTCATACCTACAGAAGTGCACATGGCCAATCATAGGGTGGCAGCCGATCAGGACAAAGATAACGAGGAGTAACTCCGTTTGAACCTCGATCTAATAGACAAGGTAAGGATGGACGCTGAACAAAAGATCGCGAGGTACAAAAACCTTATGGCTAGGCAATATGATGCAATGGTAAAGCCAAGGTGGTTTGACATAGGCGACCTCGTCCTGAAAAGGGTTTCCTTAGCAACAAAGAACCCAGCTCATGGGAAGTTGGGACCTAATTGAGAAGGCCCCTACAGAGTTGTCAACTGCAAGAGACAAGGATTCTATTACTTGGAGGCCTTAGACGGGAGGACGTTGGAGCATCCTTGGAATGTTGAGCACCTGAGGAGGTACTACCAGTAAAATGCCAGCCTAGATGAACATAACTTTGGATGAGCCTGGAGGCTGTCTATCTACATAAAAGACTTGTTTATTTATATTATATTGTCTTATTATTATGATGAGCTTAAGGACAAAATTATGGTTTGGCTTGTATTTGTTTTTTCTTAAAAGGCATTAGTTTCTTAGGTATATGCCTCGTCTATGAACAATATCTATGTTGTGAACAATATTTGTGGAATGTACATAATGTTGTGTGAATCCGTAATTTCTATACCACTTTTGTTCATATTGACTCTTGAAGAAAGCTAAAAAGCTCAAGACGAGAAAATTCTCTGGACGCGGAGATGTAATCTCAAGGTTTCCTAGAAAGTGAAATCGAGGCATGCTCGTCCAAAGCAAAGGACGAGGTAAAGCCAATGCCTAAAAGCAAATTACAAACAAGTCCAAGGCATGCTTGTCCATAAGATGGGCAAGGTAAAACATAATAACTAACCATACCATGGACGAGGAAAAGCATAGACGTTTTGAACTTGTTAAGTCACCTGCTAAAAAGCTGTCCATAGACGAGAAAAATGCAAAGACAAGTCTAAGGATGAGTAATGCTCTTAATTACCATTTCACATGGACAAATCACACTCAAGTGAAATTCCAATAAAAATGGTTAAAGTATATATATATATATATATATATATGAAATGTAGACAAGCAAAACAAGGAATCCTGTATATAAAAATAAATACTCTCGTCCATGCATATATAAGAGAAACAGCATTCATTCAATTGTTTCAAGGGCAGACGAGAAACATCCAAACACCCTTACAAAATTAAAAACTTAATTTTATCAAAACTCGTCCTTAAACATGGACGAGCTAAATGTACTTGAATTACATAAAAAATAAAATAAAAAAAAAGGTGATGAAGACATAAACATCAAGATATTTTTTAAGCTGAGGCATCTATGTTGGGGTTGTCCTGAGGTTGGGTAGTGGCATCGTCCTCTATATTGGCGTCCTCAGAGCCGAGGTGAAGGAGAGAGCTAGTGGTGGTAGCATTCAAATTGATTACAATGGAGTTGAAGTCCACATCAGGAAACTTTTCAACAGCGTCCATCCTAAAATCTTCAAACCCTGCTGCATAGTTGGTATCCAAAACATTAGTGTATTGTTTAGATACTTTGAATTCAGCCACTGCATCTTCCTTTGCCTTGGAGAGGAGAATGCTATGCTCGTCGCTCTTTTTCTGTAAGTCTTCAAGACAAGCATCTTTTTCTGCAGCACTAAAACATCAGTGTATTGTTTAGATGCTTTGAATTCAGCCACTGCATCTTCCTTTGCCTTGAAGAGGAGAATGCTATGCTCGTCGCTCTTTTTCTGCAAGTCTTCAAGATGAGCATCTTTTTCCACAGCACTAGCCTTCAAATCCTCAACCAAAACTTTCAACTCCTTCACCTCGTTCGTAGTCTTAGCAGCCATCTCAGCCCATTGTTTAGTTTCTTCCTTTAACTCCTGTATCCTCGTCTCTAACAAGATCCTCGTCTTGTCCAACCCTGTGGCCTATCTGGACGCTGCTATAAACTTTGACATACCCTATAAAAATCAATAACAAATAAAAGTTAAAAAAAAAAAAAAAAAAAAAAAAAGAGGAAGAAGGGAAATGAACATTTAGTTAGGACGAAGATAAATGTTACCTTGAAAAGGTCATGGACACCAGAGTGTTCAAAATCCTTGAGGGACATGTCATAACAGATGTTTATATCCTCGTCAAAAACAGCGTTCTTAAAACGTTCCTAGGCCAGGTCTTCGTTTTCAATAATATTTGAAGGGACCTTTTGGGAAGGTTGAGACGAGGTTGACACAGTTTTGGACGATGGATTCTTGGACGGGGTGGACTCAACAAGAGTAGATGAGTCAACATCAAAGACTTTGGCTGGCTGGTGGGACAACAGAGTAGACTTGACTATTTGGGATGAGCCATGCTTGATCTTCTTGCCACATCTACTAGGGAGATTTTCCAAATCTAAGTTTTTGGATATGGTCTTCCTCTTATCTCTAGCTAAAGGACGAGCTTGACGATCAGGCTCAAGACGAGTCCCCTCAGCACTTACCTCCTTTCCCTTGTTACCTCTCATGGTTGCCATTCCTATAAAGAGAAAAGACGAAGAGAGTTTACTTTGACACGAAGGAAAATGAAAATAAAAGATATAAGGAATGTTGAAATTTGAAACTTACTTTTTCTCACAATAATTTCATGTGCAAGTGCTATGTCAGATAGGTTAGGGCCTAACCCCCACTTGGCTAGTCGTCTGAGATTGACCAAGGAATGAAAATCCCTGTCTATGTGTAGACGAGCCCTGTGGACGGGGTCACGGTGTAGCTTGCTTAAGGCAGGTCGTCAAACGGCTGTAATGAAATAAATTAAGGTTAAATGATAATAATAATAAATAAATAAAAAAGAGAGAGAAGAGGGGGAAAGCTAAGGGACTTACCCTCAGGACGAAGGTTCCCTAAGTCCCCAGTAAAACGACCAAAAGTATCCCGACCAACGTCTACAAGATTTCCAGCCCAAAATCCAAAGACGAAGAAAAACTCTGTCTTCCATTTTCTGTCAGACAAGGCCAAGAATTTCACCAATCTACAATCTTTACCTCTGGCCGTGAATTGATAAAAGTCAGGGGATTGATGAATCTTTGAGGGTTTTTGGCAATAGAGGAACTCGTCCATAGTAATAGGATGGTCCCCTCCAAACACTTCCCTCCACAAAATTTGCATAGAGATAATTAATCTCCATGCATTTGGGTTGAATTGACATACTCCTAAACCTAATCTAACTAACAACTCTCTGGTAAAAGCATTTAAAGGAAACCTAAGACCTCCTAGAAGGTAGGCCTCATATACACCTATCCCAAAATGGGGATCACAATACCACTCTCCACGGACGGGCAATCTAGGATTAAACTCGTTTAGAATTTGGTACCATTCCCTAAGGTTGTTTAATCTTTCCTCGTCCGTCTTAGAGGGAATATCTACAGCACAACTATATACAATTATCTCTGTCTCGTCCAAAGGACTAAACGGAGGGATGGAAGACGAGGTACCTACTTGGGACCCTAAAGTTTTTCTAAATTGTTTCTGTACTACTTCTAAGGGAAGCCCAGGGACCCCTGAGACATATTCCTCGTCAGTAGTGTTTCTCCTACTACTACTACTGGTATCACTAGAGTTATCATTACTCTCGTCATAACACTCGTTTATAGCTTTCTTTGTACGATTGCTAGACGAGGAGATAGTTATTTCTGACATTTTTTGAAAAGAAAATTTTGAAAACCTAAAAGATGAGAAGAGAGGGAATACCTTGCTCTAGGATGAACTGAAACTATGGACGCGAGGGAACTCTTAGACAAGGCTCTAGACGATGAATGTCAAGGAAGGAAAATCTCAGAAGTGTGGAGGGCAGTGGAGGCATTCCACTATTTATAGATGGCTGACCTAAGCATATGAAACGACGCAACCAACCAAATGATGACACATGGTCTTTGTCTTGAAAAAATGAATCGACGAAATGGGCCACCATTTAGGTTATAACACGTGGCATCTCTGATTGTTGAGAGAAGCTCGTCCGTCCAGAGAATTAAATTACTATATTTTCTTGGACGACCCATGGACGAGGGGGCAACTGATGGTGTAAGGAAAACGTGCTTAGCTTTGTCTCATCCATATGGCCGTCCATGACAAAGTACAAAGTAGGGAATGAGTGGCTTTTACACTCGTCCCTCTCTTATCGTCCTTTTTGCACTTATCCCTCATTCACTCGTCCATTAGGGGATGTAATAGCAGCGAATCTCGTCCATCTATAGTGATGGACGGACGAGGTTTATCTGATGATGGCAAACTTTTCCAAAAGCCAAGAGTCATGTTGTTGCAAACCAAGCCTTCTGTTAACTATTAAACATAAGTCCCGATGAGGTAACTTCCATGGCAGTTATAGAAGTTATCTCTAAATCCTCCAAACTCTACGACGGTAGGAAAAATAACTGTCAGGCTAACACTATATAAAGGCCCTTCTACGTAGAGGTAAAGGGGAGACATTTTCATTTTTCTAGAAAATGGTGAAGTCTTAGAAGTGCTTTCTTTTCTACTTCAATCTACTGACTTTACCATCGGAGGATTCAAAACCGGCCACCACCAGTCTTCTCTTATCTTCTTTGATTTTTCAGGACTTACCCTTCAAGATCATCAACGCCCGGAGACCTTTCAGCCCACTGATTTCCAAGGATTCATCAGATGGTATCCTATGATGGAAAAGCTAGCCTTTGCATTGGTAACAGCTTTCAGGAAGCTAAGGCCTTACTTCCAGGCTCACGTCATCAATGTCTTGATAGATCATACATTCAAGAAAGCAATGAAAAAGTTGGAAGCTGTAGGACGACTGATCTAATGGGCCATAGAACTTAGTAAGTTCGATATCAGGTATCAACCAAGAAGTGCAATAAAGGCTCAAGCGTTGGCAAATTTCATTGCAAAATTCACTCCAAACCATGGTGAGCTAGACGAGGTGAATGAAGATAAGAAGTGGTTCGTCTATGTAAATGGTTCATCCACACAATATGTAGGAGGTATAGGGGTTATACTAAAATATCCAGAAGGGGATGAGTTAAAATATGCAGCTCATCTATAGTACTAGACGACAAACAAAAAAGTTGAATATGAAACCCTCCTTAAAGGGCTAGAATTGGCCAAGTCCTTAAGGGCAAAATCAATGGTTGTCCAAGAAGACTCTTAATTGATCATGGGTTAAATGAATGGAACATGTGAAGTTAAGGAAGAACGGGTGAAAAAGTATCTTAATAAGGTGAAGTAGCTTATCAAGAAATTTAAGGAAGCCTAATATCACGTTCAAAATCTTAGTATGTTAGGCAGCTACATTTAGTATTGATGAAACATATATTTTCAACATGGAATTCATAATCTCTTAACAGAGATATAAAATATTCTCTTGAGATAAGTTTAATGGGTTTGGTTATTTAGAATGTTAGACCTAACTACTTTATTAAGGAGTTACTAAAGTATATACTTAAAAGATTAAACCGAGTACTCAAGTATTAAAATGTAGTAATCTTTAAAGTGGTAGTAAACCTACATAATTTTGTATTACTACGAATATTTTATAAAATAGTTGCATGTATAATAAAGTATTGGCATATAATTTATTAATAAGGCCTAGAGTCCAATTATATTTATATAGTGGTATTAAATATAATTAATAGTAATTTTGGACTTGTTAAGAGTTGACAGAAAAGCCCAAGGCCCATTGGAGTTAGTGTCTTATTTGTTCCCTTTTGGTTCCACTCTAAGCCACATACTAAAGCTTAATTGAAATGGCTCAATTGGAATGGCCCAATAGGCTAGCCTAATTAGATAATCAGTTATAAGGAGAGAAACATACAAAATTTAGTGTGAGAATGAAATGGTTTGTATGTGAGTGTAGGATACTCTCTTATTCTCCTCTGAACACACACATATAAACTGATTGAGAGACCACACTTCTTGGGCACAAGTGAAATTGAAGTGAAGATTAAAAGTGTTCCCAAGTACTTCAAATATTTGGTATTAAATTTCACTGCACCAAGGTACACTCTCTTGTTTTTATATTCTGAAATTTATGTAGTACATGTTATCAATTGCAAATGAAATAGATCCGTTAATTTTCCGCTGCATATGTTTTGTATACGATACAAACATGTAAATTTCCAACAATACCAATGTACTTCAAATTCTGTTATGACTTTAGCTTGTAAAAAATGTAATTTTTTTATTAGCATATCTTTTGACCGAACTAAAATTTGAGCACAATGAGATTGACCATAAGTTTATTGCTTTGAAATTAAACAAGAATCAGCAATTGGTTAATTTCTTTAATTTTTTTTTTTCCACCTCATAGGGAAAATTGGTAACATCATTTTAATCCTTATGCACTTCTATTATATACGACCCTCACTCTAATTGCTTCTTAAAAATACTACTCCAAACAAAAGTGTATAGGTTCTCTTTGAATTTTCTAAATTAGTAGTATAAATAAGAAAGTAATTATTTAATTTTTTTTTATAACAAGTAGAGAGAAGTCCTAAATCTTATTCTCATCATTCTAGTTCTTGTTCTTTTATTGTGAAAAATCCTATTCTCCTTCATATCAGTGAAGAACCACAATTAGATGGGTTTGAACCTACCACTTAACATTTAAGAATCCAATCAAAACCTACTTAAGATTTATAATTTTTCTGAAAAAATGAAGAAAAATTGACCACATTCATATTCAATCCATCTCCCTCCTATTGAACCTACCATTTAAGATTTAAGAATCCAATAAGAAAAACAGCAAAACCCATACCAAATTAACAAAACCCATACAAAATCAAGTGATTGACGTCCAAAAAAACCCAATCCCATTGATATTAAAACCACCAAATCATGAGACAAAAAATCTTGAGATTGTGACACTAGACTAACGGTGGATTCAGCATCTTTTTCAGGCTCTAAAAACAACTTTGGCGATCACTATGGCAGAATGAAGCTCCGTTGTGGGGAGGAGGAGGAGAGTTTATGCTTGGTTTGCCGTTTGGAGAAGAAGCTTTGAACAAGTTTGAGGAATATTTGGGGTTTTAATTGGGTTATAATTGCATGTAATAAGGTGTATTGAGTTTAAATTTGTTGGTTGATGTGTCTTCTTATGATTGGTTGGCATAAAAGATGTCTTTTACGCCAGCTTTGGACCTAACTTATTCTCTTAAAACAATATCATTTTTACATGGATTTATCATTAGCAATATATTTTTTTATTAAGCTAAAATACAATGTTTAAATTGTAGTCTATGAAGTATTTTTGTTTCTGAAGTTTAAAATAATCATTTGGAGTAATTAACAAATTAAAAGTGATCTTTTATTCCATTAAAAAAAAAGCTTTTTTTTTTTTTTTGCTGAATAAATAAAATATGATCTTTTAGAAAACTTCAAAGGCCCTCAATTTATTGGGAACCGCATGCCCAACGAAACATCATTGTTATATGATGGGTTAGTTTTTAGTTTTATTAGTCATTAAAAAAAAAAAAAAACCACTTTAAACTTTAGGGATTATAATCACTCGTGGAATGGACCAAAGTTTATGGACTAATAACCCTTTTTACCATTTTGGCATCAATTATAATATGTTTTCGTTATTTTTTTTTTTACTATATTTATAAATAAAGAAAACAATTTTTTTTTTTTTTTTTGGTTTGAGAAACAATAAATAATGATAACAATGTTTAAACTTTCAACCCAAGGAATATATTAGGAAATTTTTTTAGAAAATTTTGGTGGGGGTAAAAAGCCCAAAAATACACGTCCACATATGTGGTGGGCCTGAGGCCCAGGTCAAGGATAAAGAATCATTTGAGGATAGGAAAGTACTGTAGAAAGGGGCCCATGGTAATAGGAGAAGAAAACAATGTTGGTCATAGTAGTCCAGGAAGCTTTACTGAAGATGAATTCCTTTTCGGCTACCCAGCGCCGAGGTCCGAAGATGTGATTTATCGACAAGAGCAGCCTTCTAGACCATTCCATGGAGAGATAAACAGAGAAGAGAATGGCCATGAAATATCTTTAGAAAAAGCTGCAACCTCCGCATTAAATGCCCGATAACCAACACTCTAGCCGCATTAATAAGGAAGTGATACCTGAACAATAATTTTCAGCCTTATAGCTATTACCTAAAAGCTTTGGGAAGGGGTTGATGGGATAAAAATCGACACCAGCAAATCTGACCTATACGTGGATGGTAAAGATGAAAAGGAGACATAGTATATAAAGTAGGAAAAAGAAAGAAAGAAGGGGGAAAAAAAACACAAAACTACTTCTGTAACCGTTATCATTCAATATATACAAGAACAAAGCTCCTCAAACTATGCCGAGGACAAATTTTCTTACCCAAACATACTCTTATTTTGTTTGATTGACTTATAAAATAAACCAAGTTAAGCTATTGTTTCATTCATTAGAACCTAGTTCTTCGACCCACTTTCTACAAATGTATTGTCTTGGGTTTATTGGGCTTGAATCCAACTACTTTTTGGACCGGGGATCCAAATCTAATCCTTACAATTTTTTTATGAAAAAAGAAAAAAAAATTGTTTAACAACTTTATATATATATATATATATATTATAAATTGTATTAAAACTAGTTTAAAATAAGCTATTAACAAACTTTATATACTACTTTCGTGTTCTGTGTTCTAATAAGCATTACTGTTTCCTAAAAAATATATATATATATTTATCCCACATTGATTATGTGTATTAAAATTTCAGTTTTTATAAGGTTAGGTTACTACCACAAATATTAGGCTTTTGTTTTTTTTTTTTTTTAAAATGCCGAGAGTTTACAAAACCCAAAAATGAAAATACTAAGGGGTCGTTTGATACGTCTATTTAGGCCAAAATGGGTAACTAGCCATAACTTTCCAACTATATAGTTAGTAGTCAATGTTTGCAAACTATATCTTTTACTAGCATCTTAAGTCTAAGAGACTCGATTTTGGCCTATAAATCGAGTCTCTAAGACTCGATTTTCATGGTATGATGTGGAATCTTTTTCCACGGGACGACTATCTGGAAATCGAGTCTCTAAAACTCGATTTGTAAACCAAAAAAATTTAGAAAAATTTTAAGTCCTAAGTCTCTCATGTACAAGCTGAAACACCCAAAAAAAAAAAAAATACAATCAGATCAGATCAGAGAGAGAGAGAGAAAGACTCTAAGCTCACCTCACCATACAATCTAGGCACACGCGGCCTGGGTGCGCCCCTGTGGCCTGGGTCTCGACCCGATTCAGTGACCCACAACCACCCACATCCAAACAGAAGCATGAGAAAGACTGAGAGAGGAGTGAGACACGAAGATAAAGAAAGAGAAGAGAGCTGCCTTTTTGGCTTTCTTTTCTTCTTCGGCTTCTTTCTTTTTTTTTTCTTCTTTGGCATCTTTTTTTTTTTTTTTGGCTTTGATTTCTTTGTTTTGTTGGTGCTGTTGTTCTTTTGTTGGTGCTGTTGGTTGTTCTTTTTTATGGTCTAGGCTTATAAATCGAGTCTTAGAGACTCGATTTCCATGTGGGCACCATGTGAAAAAAGTGTCAACTCAGACCCGCTCAAAACATGAAAACCGACTCTCAAAGACTCGATTTATAGATCTTAAATTGAGTCTTTTAGACTCGAGATGTTAGTAAAAAATATAATTTGCAAATCTTGACTACTAACTATATAATTGAAAAATTATGGCTAGTTACCCATTTTGGCCGTCTATTTAATCAAAAGTGGAACTATAAAAAACAGATGGTTATTTAACTACACAATTTCTACAAGAAGACCAACAAAATGGGAACTCTATCTCTCTTCCCTCTCTCCCTATCTTCAACACTGCGACCCAATCCCTCCTCTTCCACTTTCAGAACTCAACTCTCCAACCCCATATTCTACCCACTCCTCTCCTCAACAACTCACAGAAAATCACAAAGGTTTCACTTTCCCTCCAAAACCATAGCTTTTGGGAGCAACACAAATGACCCAAAAGAGTCTCTTTTCTTGGATGAAAACGGTGGTGTTGATGACATGGATGGGTATCTCAACTACCTGTCTCTCGAATATGACTCTGTCTGGGACACCAAACCATCCTGGTGAATCTTTCCCTTCATGGGTCTCTCTCATTTTCACTGATACTTCACAATTCTCATTGTTTGTCATTACCTTTTTGCTTTTTCACTGTGATTCCAAAGTTTGCTAATTTTTTGTGTTTCGCCTTTTATGTTAAAAGCATGTGTGCATATAAATGTGTTCTTTTTGAGTCTATGAATGGATAGAGTACCCTCTAGGCTCTAGAAATTGAATTATATTTATCTTTCCTGGTTTTTTGGTACCGTATAGTATACTCTGAACTGGAATTCTTCTTTCTTAATGTTTATAATGGTTCTGATGGGTACTTGTATTAAGGTTCACACTTAAGTGCAATTTTGTCTACATAGTTTTGAATTTAATTGGACATTAGTTTTAGGTTTTGGTTAATTGAAGACATACAGATTATAGTCCAGATGACTGACCATAACCTTCAGATTATCAAGAAAAAGAGGGCACGTGTGTCCCCTTGCATGGTGCTATTTTAAAGTGATAGTCATTGACACATGGTAATTGAGCTTGATATGATGGCTAGTCATGAGATCATAATAAAGACCCCATACTATATTGGTATGGGCAACATCAGTAACAACTACAACCAAGCCTTAGTCCCAAAATTTCGGGGTCGGCTACAGATCATCAACAAACTAATCAAGGTCAGCCACGTGCTGTATTGGTATAGTCAGTGGCTTCAATTTTATTCCTTGGTCCTATTTAAGATGATAGGTCCACTTTTCATGTCAAAACCAATGTGGCCTGAACTGATTGTAATTTTGAACGCTAACTACTAGAGGAATCTAGCGGAAGATGGACAGAATAAAATGCAAGTTTGCTGATCTGAACAATAAGCATATCTAGTTAACTACGGTGTGATACTTGACTTTAAGCCGAATGAGATCCTAAGAATCCTTTCTGCCATTTAATAAGTTCTTATAAAATTTTATGTATATTCAGGTTTTTTTCACAGTTTGCCATGACAAACATTTGAATTATGCTTCATTTATTTCCTGAGGGATCTTACAGCTATCTGGGATTAAAATGGTAGTTTTAGGAACCAAACTTTCTTTCCCTTCCTTCCACTTTTTGGCAAATAAATAGGGCAACAGTGTATTGTATAAGTTTTGTTCATGTACTGGAAAGTGGAGATGAGCAGCAACGACTAAAATTGTTTAGCAGGCAAGGCATGTATAATTGATATTTTGAACAAATAACTTATGGTGAATTGAGCATTTTGAGTTTTGACATGTGTAAGAGTTGAGGTTCGAAAATAAAAAGGAATATGCTTATATCTTGAAATGACCATTTTTGCATCTATGCTTGCTTTATTATCTGGTTTGATTCCTTCCATCATTTTGTTGCTAGGTGTCAACCATGGACCATAATTCTAACTGGAGCATCGGTGATTGCTAGTAGCTGGTTAATTTGGCATTCGGTAGTAGTAACAGTAGTCATACTTTCACTAATATGCACATGGTGGTACATCTTTTTGTATTCATATCCACAGGTTTGTGCATCTTCTGCTGGTGTATGATTTTTTAAATAATTTGACTCCCTCCCCCATTTTATTTTTTCTTTTGGAGCATGAAAATGCTAATTAGTTATGCTCTGCTTGAAGCAGTTTCTGTTTCTTATGCTGGATTTTAAAATTTTTGGAGACATTTGGAGGGGATGGGAACCCTATATAATAGTTGAAGTCTCTCTCTCACACAAACATTTATACATACTCCCTTTCTACTTCAATGAAAACATTTAATTTATTTACAATTAAAAAAATACAAAATTTACTGTGATATCTATGGAAATAAGATACATCTGTTGAAGCAACGATGAACCATTATCCATAAGATTATTTGGTTCTTGAAAGGGCTTCATGACGTTATAGATTTGGGATTCTTGAATTTTAGTTGCTGAAATAACATTCACTGATGACTGAACTTACTGATTCATGACGAGATGCTTTACATGTACGATTTGACATGTATGTGGAAGTTGCTTGCATACATATGAGTGTTTCTCTTTTAAAACATTTATGTCCTGGTTCTAGAATACCGATGGCAATGAGGCATCTAGAAAAGGTCACAAAACCACGGACTGCATGTTGTACTTGCTTGGAATGATGAATTCATATTTCTCTTGTTGATTCGTAGTGGGTACTTTTTAGTTGAATAGTTATTCACAATAATCATGTTATTCCCTTGCTTAGAATTTAGAGGGAATGATCAAGAACCATGAAATAGATAGACATAAATCTGCTCAGGATTCTTTAAAACATGTTCACATACTGTTTGTTTCCTTTTGGAGTTTTAGAAAGATATAAAATTTGGATTAGCTGTTCTAGTATCTGCATTCAGAGAAACAGAAACAAAAGGAAGAAAGGAAGGAATTGAGTTTTGAATTATTCTCTTTTGTCAGGCATATTCAGAGATGATTGCCGAGCGAAGGAAGAGGGTGGCAAGTGGTGTTGAAGACACATTTGGCTTGGGAAATGGCAGTGATTTAGGCTAAACATCAATTGTGCTGCTAGATCTCACTGTCTCTGACTTCAAATCAACCAATAATTGAGTTGGGAAACTTTGGGTTAGGCTGCAAAGATAGTCTATGACATGTCTCCCTGCTTTCTTTTAGTATACAGTTTACGGAGGCCACTAGTGTTCCAATGATGGGCATGGACATGCTAAATAAGATTCTGTTATTCTAAATTGTTAGTTATACTTATTTGTGTCCCATAGTCTTAGGATTTTATTTTTATTTTTATTTTTATTTTTTCGCTTATTGAGATTAGCTTTATTAATAGGAACTGTTATTATTGAATTGAAGGCCATCTTGTATCCAATTAATCAAATTTCGAAGTTATAATATGGAATTTGAGCATTGTTCACTCTTAAGTGCTTCTTTACTTTTCCTTAAAGGCTTACATCCTTGTTTAGGCTTGTCTCTCTGTTCACCCGTATAATCCCCCAAACTTAAATTTCCTTGATATATATATATATATATATATCCAAAAGTTCACGAGGATTTTTTTTTTTTTTTTTTTTTTTGGCATTTACTTGAACTTTGAGTCCTAACTTGTAAAACCAAAGTCCATATAAAAAATATATATATATAAATAATGCAATTTGATATTATCCTGATTAACGAAATAAATATTCTAGAACATCAATTAATCCGGTTTTTTTTTTTTTTTTTTTTTTGAGTAGACGATTGAACCAATGTTGGTATAAGTATGATTAAAAAAGTTTCATAAAAAAGTTATAAAAAAAAAAAAAAAAAAAAAGGGGCCTGATCATCCAATGCTGCATTGCATAAGAAGTAAAGGGGAGAGAAGTGGATGAAAGAAAAGTTAAGACATTCTCTATCAAAATTCTTTGCTTGGTGTAATTAACATGCAGATAGATCTTGACAGTAGGGATGGCATGTCTATCATACCATAGCAAAGCAAAGCAAGTTGATCATTGTTGAAGTGAAATTGGTTTAAGTTTAATTACCAAAGAAAGAAAAAAAAAAAAAATTGGTTTAAGTCACTTGATTTATATATTCCATAAACAACCAATATAGTTAAATGTCACCAATTGCAGAAAATGTGATGAATTGACAAAAGAAGCTTCTGTTTGAAAACTCATCTTTATTTACTCTTTTGATAAATTGAAAAGGTGCCCTTTTAAGACAGGTATCAAATCTCTGGACCGTCTCAATACCTCATATTTGTACGTCCCATAATATAATCTGGAGCAATGTTGTAAATAAATTTATAAAAACCTCTATGTCAGTAAGGAAGAAGTCAAGCTTGAAAGTAATATGTGGCCTGGGAAAATTATTTGAAGCATTGATAAGACAATAAGACAAGAAGTCAAGCTTCCCAACTCTCCACTCATTAGATAAGGAACTGGTTCCACCGCTAAGGAAGAAGTCAAGCTTGAAAGTAATATGTGGCCTGGGAAAATTATTTGAAGCATTGATAAGACAATAAGACAAGAAGTCAAGCTTCCCAACTCTCCACTCATTAGATAAGGAACTGGTTCCACCGCTCTTTGTTTCACAGTGAAGTACAGAAACCTGGCTATCTATAATATGTGGCCTGCAATATATGCAAAAGAATTAACAAGAAAAGAAAATGAATAATTCTGGTTCTTTTGGAGTGTACAGAGGTCACTGATTTAATATCAAGTTGAAGTTGTGACTTAATGCCATGCCTAAAGATATATAGTAGTATATATATTAATCAGATTGTAGGCTATCTAATGAGTCAGCTAGTAAACAAAGAATTTAGGAGACATGAATGCAAGGAATCAATCATAGTTCAACATTAAAATTTTGATTATCCATTAGAACAGTATTTTCCATGAACATCTAAAGGTCAGTTGTGAGTTGAAATTTTCCAACTGTTACCACAAATTTCTTAAGAGGAGCCTCAAATTCCAGCTCAAAGAATTTGCCTCTTGCACCCTATCAAACGCGTGTATGCGTGCACACACACAATAGGAGATATTCGCCGCACTTGTTCCATGACTTTTGTGTATATATATATATATATATGGATTCTAGAGAACTTTCAATCTGTATCAACCAAAAGTAAGATTCATATTCTATGCCAACAATCTAGACACCTGTAACTTGAAGGAATACATCAAGTAAATGCTTACCAACCTTTTGTTTTCTTTTTCTTCTTTTTGAAAAAAAAATTCCCAATTCTTTGCTAATCACACTGATGAGGGAACTGCTTCTCAAAAACATCTTCTTGGTATATTCCAATAAGCCAACAGAGTGTTGCAGAACTAGTCATTCTCAACAAACAGTTTTCAGTGGAAAATCAAAACTAGAATTCTTAGTTGAACTAATAAAAGCATGCAAGAGTGACAATTCTATGCTATTTAACTTATGAATTACTTGAGAAGAAAAATGATAAGGAATAATGGAGATCTGTAATTCACATTTTTTTTAATCAAAACAAAGCTACAAGTATTTGTTCACACTCAAAAATGAAAAATACATTTCTATTCATTCTTCCAAGCATACAAAATCAGTGAGAAACCAAGACCTTGTGATTGGGAATCTCTAAATTGCGGAGAGTAAGACCAAGTTAATACTGAAGGATCAAATATAGAGTGGCTAGACCATAACTTCTCAGCTGAGAGGCAAGTTTGGAACATGAAAACTGCATTGCCCATAGCATTCCCATAGAGCCAATTATGAACATCCCAAAGCACTTCAACTGGAAGACCATCAACTACAATGGTGTAATTGCCCCTAAACTTCCACTTCAACCTCTTGATCTGCATCACTGTCTTACTATCAATTCGGATCACAAGGCATGGATCATTGAGCCCAACAGTATCACACTCAATTGTGACATCATGCATTTGCCCCTTATCACAAAATTTAGCTTTTGCCCCATAAAGCTTCTTCCCAAATATGTGTTCCCTCTTAGCAATAAAAATTGCATTGGAATGAATAGGGTCAGTGGTGTCAACCTTCTTGTATGCCTCCTTTTTCAAATCTCCAAGCAGTAAAACTATTTCTTGATTAAACACAACAGCTAAATAAAATCCCTCCATCGGCTCTGGCCCAGAACCAAATTTGGCACTAGTTAAGTCCCAGTAAATCTCGATTTTACTAGAATCCACTTCTAAATTCTTAGACCCTTTTCTTTTAGAGAACAACCATGGCTTTATATCAACCTTACAAAGGCATTGATTGGCCATATCATCAATTCCAATACTAAGGCCTTGACCCATCAAACTTTTGGTCCACGTAATGGTGATCAAGCAAGAACGACCATGTAATTTACATTGATAGACACAAGTTACCACATTTTGAGCAGCTTTAGTTGTACTACTTGAAGATGATGAATCAGCAACTTGTACCCCGTTTTCACCAAAACAAGAAGGAAAGTCTCTCATGATACCAAAATTTAAACCAAAATCTTTTCTTTCTTTTCTTTCCTAATCCAAAAAGATTGAAAAAAAAAAATCTTTCTGATTTGACTATAATGTTACCATGCAACAATTAGAGACTTCACTACTAAATAAGAGAAATGCAGACAATGTAAAAATTGATATACAGAAAAGAGTCTTCTAAGTTCTACCTCAACTGAGTGAAGATGAACTCAAGCATCCATCATCCATAAGTTTCAAGATCAGCTTCTAAAGCCTTCAACTTGATCTGGGTGTCTGGTTCTTGAAGCCACTTGGATTTGAGAGAGAGAAAAGAGAAAGAAAGCTTGAGGACTTAGATTTGCTTCACTGGCAAAACTCTCTGCCAAGTCCAACTCAGATATGAGCATGACTCATAGAAAAATAGATTTAAAAAGAAACAAGAGAGGAATGGGAAGTGAAAGGAGACAGGGCTTAAATCACATGGGGGGAAGTAGAAGAGGCCTAAATATGAAGAAACTGCTACTCCTGTGTCCTTGCTGGATTTGTCTGGTTTATTATAATACAACATTACAGAAAAGAAAAGCTAAAGCTATCTTTCTCTCTCTGACACACACAAATGTAATATAATATAATATTCTCTCTCTCTATGTCTGATTTGTATTCTTTTTTTTTTTTTTTTTTTTTTTTTTTTTTTTGGTTCTTGTTCAAATATATAAAAGAATCAAATCATAATGGGCCTCCCTTTAACTGACATAACACATGCTTTAGAGCTGAAAAAATCCAAAGCTTAAAAAGTCTAAAACGACAACTTTTGAGACCTCCCTCGCTGTAGAATTTTGCTTTTGCATAATTGTGTGTCACTTTTGCCATTAATTGTGTCACATTTGCCAAGTAAGACAAATATGATTATAGTGGGAGAAACAGAAAGATTTCATGGAAAGTAAAGGTCTTTCAACGGAGATATCAGGTTAATTAACTTAATTTCATTGTTTCCTACCATTTGAAGGTTTCGTTGTCTACCATCAATTACATTGATTGAGTGATTGTCCTGTTTTACTATTGGCAAAAGAATAATATTTATATTACAAAATATAATGGAGTGGTTGTGTGTATAGGCTTGAAAATATAGACTACAATAATTAATAACAAAGTTATTTGTTGCACAATAAGTTCATTTCACTTTTGTTATTTATAAACTCCCTCGCAATATCTTATCAAAAAAAAAAAAAAAAAAAACCTCTTCACGAGATTGTGGGTCTGTTTGGTAATGTTGTTCTAGTAACATCGTTTATATTTTTTGAAAATACGTATGGATAAAAAAGTATGTGAAAATACATATAATATTGTTTAAAAACTGAAAATTATTGCTCAAAATCCCATTCCAAATGCCCTTGCATATCTTAATTTTTGGGTTTGGTCAATACTATTGTAACTTAGTGAGAGTGGCATAGTCTATCGTAACTTAGTGAGAGTGGCATAGTCTATCATTTTCTTATTAAGAGAGTTAATGTTTGAATCCTTTCTTCCTGATTAGTGTATTTATCCAATTATTAAAACAATGATTTCATTCTTATTGTTAACACTATATAAAGATTGGGTAAAATTCTATCCCATCACTAAAATTTCAGTTTCTTGAAAATTGACCCTTAATTACTTGCAATTTACATGTATTAAAACATTATTCATGCAACCTTTTGTCAAATCCATTGGAATCTTATAGTTAACTCATATAAAATGACATTGTTTTGAACAAGGACCTAAAAAAATGATATTGTTTTTAAGTGGGTTAAAAACTGAAATGTGAAGAATCATGACAAAAGAGCACATTAACATCATTATAATAGTTGAGGACATAAATTGCAATTTTTCAAAAATCTAAGGATTGATTTAGAAACGATCTCAAATTTGTAAAATGCATTTTAATAAAAAGGATTTAGGTCAAGGCTTTTGTCTAAGTGTACTTGAGCATTGTGTATTAGATGAGATATAAAATCGATATATAGTCATTTTTCAACATGCTAGCGTGCACGCGCGCGCGCGCATGCGCACACACACACACACACATATATATATATATATATATATATATGAAAGCTAAACCCAAAGATAGATACCATAAATCATATGAAAAAGATTTATTCTTCGTCAATGTGAGTTGCTTAAATTGTAGTAATATTTTTGGTAAATTACTAGAGGATTCTTATGGTATGAGTGACTTCGTTTGAGAATATATATTAAGCATTAAATTGATAACAGTGAGAAACTGAGAGGTATGAATTCTCATGTCTTTAGGCCGCAGTAAGTCTTGACCAGCAACATTTGTCAGTGTATACTAAAACCTCTCTCTCTTTTTCTTTTCTTTTCTTTTTTCTTCTAACCTATAATAAATACCCAGTCCATTAAAGTTGCTTGACTTGATTGCTGAATTAGTAGCTCCCAAAAAGATAAGAAAAAAAAAAAATGGTAGAGAGGGTCCAATAAAAAATGGTAAAAGTGTATCATATTAGGGAACAAACCAACATATGTATTAGCTTAATATGTCAAGAATATTGCTAATTTTATAACATGAATAGAGGAAAATCTTAACAATGATCGAGTCTTCATTGACTCAAGATGTATTGAATTTCTCTTCTTTTTAATGAAAGTTAGGTATTTCTTAAAAAAAAAAAAAAACTTTTTTTTTTAAATCACTAATTTTAAATTATGACTTACAAACGCTTTAATATAAATATAAGGGGCCATGTTGAAAGACATTAGCTTAATATAAATTGAGTCGCACGCATGCTCAAAAAGAAAGTGCAAATTAAAGAGTGCGATAAAGTCAAGAGGAAGGAAAAAGGGTCTCCTGGGGGACTAATTAATTGGCTATGCTCTTCCTAGGGTTAATGTTTGATAAACAAAAAAAGCAATAAAAATCATTGTTGAACTCATATTTCATACTTTCTATGCATGTTGGGAAATTGATTATATTTTTGTCAAAGTGCTTATCATAACCAAATTAAAACAACCCCTTGCTAACTCACGATTCAAATGATAATAGATAATTAAATATTTTTAATGAGTTATGTGAATTTATATATATTAATAATTTTATGAAATGTCACATAATAGATTGAAGGAGATTTCATTATATGGTTTTGAAGAAAAATTTATCAAAAAAAGAGCATTAAAGATACTAATGTTACTGTTTATTGTGTGTGGGTGTATGAGCAAGTGTAAATTATGGTTTCATAGTGCAATATATCAAAAATGTCACCCATGTGAAATATTAAATGGTATTTAAATGTTAGAAGGCCCATAAAAGATAGTGTATTAATTGTATTTATTATTATTATTATTGACATTTGAATAAGTTGAATTGTACTTTTTTATACATATAATTGTCCTGATGCATTTTTAAACAGTGTTAAGTATTTTCTTTTAGTCGAAAATATTAAATGTTGTTTGTGTTTGAGAAGTAAATTAAATATTTTTTAAGAGTATTGATTCTACCTCATCAACCCAAACATCATAAATGATTTATTTTATTTTATCATTTCCTTTTATACTTTTTTTTTTTGAGAGTGTATACTTCTTCAACTATACATGTCATATAATATATATATATATATATATAAACATAAAGAAAATCTAGAAATCAAATATAAAATAAAAAAGAAAGTATAAGAATAGGGGGGGGGGGGGGGGGGTTTGGTGGGGTCGGGCTTGCATCAAATGATCCACAATTGATATAAAGATTACTAATTAGATTTATTTTCAGTTTAACGTAGTAGGTTTTGGTGGGGTGGGAAAATTGTGTAATATATAGATGGAGATGGTCACTTTTTGACATTTGGGAATTGATTGAGTGGACCGATTTTTCTAAAGAATTATTCACAATTCAATTCGGCTCCCCATTTGGAAGCCCAGTCTGACCATCACATTCCACGCTTAATTCTTGACAATGAAAATATATTCCTCTTCAACTACTTGGAGATTAGCTTGCCCCCACCTAGCTGTTACTAATTAAATTCAGTTCACACTTCGCAGGATGTTTTTGGTTGATTAATTTATCACATGGAGAAGAATAATTTAATTAAGATTCAATAAGTCTTAGGGTGAGGTTTTTTTTTTTTTTTTTTTTTTTTTTTTAAGTAAAAAGTAATGCTTATTAAACAAAAATAGTAATACTAGGATTTTAAACCAAGTTTATAATACATTATATAACTAGAATAAAACTACAAAAAGATCTAATTAATATTTATAGTTGTAGTCTTAGGGCGAGTTTGGTGTGGCGTAAAGAGAACTACTTAAATTTATTCAGTAAAAAAATCATCTGCTATAAGAATAAAAAATGAAAATTATTTACGAGCTATGAAGAAACGTCAGCTGCTCCATTAATGGCCTCCCATCGCAAGTAATGCAACGTGATTTGTTCCCTAAAAGCAAGTTATAAAAGGGCCACCCTGGAAGGTGTCCAAACCAGAAAGATGAGCATCAAATCAACAAGAAAAAGTCGGGCTTTGGGGTAGGAAAATGGGGGTGATGATTAACAAGTATACACTTGGAAGACGAGGACTCAAAAACTACCACTACTAATATTTTGACAAAATACCTTCAATAACTTAATCATCAAAGTGTCGTCGTCGGTCATCCCCTCAACAACAAAGATTTCTTAGGGATTCTTGCGGATATTTATATATATATATATGTGTGTGTGTGTGTGTGTGTTAACCTGATACTCTCACTCATCTAGGCTCAACCGATCTTCCATCATCCCAGCAGTAGCAGTACTATAGTTGGATGTGGTTTATATTGGCTTGAAATTGAAATAACAAATTGCATCATTTATAGATATATATATATATATATATATATATATGTCACAAAATTTTTAGGTACTCGGAACAGTCGTTATCAATGTAAGTTTGGCTCTCTCTCTCTCTCTCTCTCTCTCTCTCTCTCTCTCTCTCTCTCTCTCTCCTTGCCATATATATAGCATGAAAATAGAAACACACAATTGGTTTAAATCTTTTTAAACAGCATATAAAGCACGTAGTCTTTAGGATATTTTTGGAAGTCCTTGAGAGATCGAGAACAAATTCTAGATTTTGTGCAGTTTTATTTTATAAAAATTCCTGGATTTTACCAAGGAAAGGAAAAAAAAAATCATGCAACATAATAATAATAATAATAATAATAATAATAATGTTATTGAAAGAAATTCAGCCATGAAAGGTATAACATAAAAAGCTCATTCATTGTACATGGCAAACATCATTAATCAGGCCTCATGGACCGACCAGGAATTGGTCCAAGTGAAAAGTAGCCATAATGAGTGGGGCCTCGTTTGAGAAGTTGAAGTTGAAGTTGAAGTTACAATGATAATGTAATTAGCTAGGTACACTTATGGCCTAATGCAACCTCCAAATACGACTAAACAAAAATGTGGCCCTCCAAAGACAAAGAATGGATGAGGATGACATTAATTGGTTTGTGCCTTGGAGGGGATGCACCTTAATTTACACCTCTATAAGATTCTGCTAGCCAAGAATGCTAGCTAGTCATATATGCTTCAAACTTCAAAAAGATTATTGAAAGTTATAATTAGCAGTCCTCATAATCGCCTGTGTAATTCAGTGTGACCTAAATAAATACTCACGGTCGGATTCAGCACAAACCTACACCACAAACATTTGAATTATCTGCTGTTTGATATCATGATCATTAGGTACGGTACAACTGTACAACATAAATAGAGAGGCCTTGTGTTTTTCCTACCCTAATCCATCCCTCCATGTTAAATGGCTTAATTTTCAGAGTATATGCCGTAAAGAGTTGATTATGAGAAAATTGGGTTTCATATATTCACCTAATTCTTAAAAAAGCTTAGAAGTTTTTTTCTTTTTTGAGAATTAGAAGTTCGAGAAATTGTTAGGTCCATCGGGAGGATTGCTAAAGTGGTCCTCCTAATCCTTCTAACTAATAAAATGTTGTTATTTATGTAAAAGTGACATCACCTAGTGGTTTTTATTATGCTGATTAGGAATCTGACTTACACATTTACATAAGTGACGTTGTTTTCTAACCAATAAAATGTTGTTATTTGTGTAAAAGTGACATCACCTAGTGGGTTTTATTGTGCTGATTAGGAATCTAACTTACACATTTACATAAGTGACATTGTTTTATTGGTTGGGAGTACCACTTCAGCAATCCTCTTAATGGACCTAATAATTTTTCTAGAAGACATGCTCAAAAGTTAACAAAACATTTATAGATTACTAAGACAGTCTATCAAACCAATTTCCTTGAAAAACCAATAGATCATGCATGTGTTAATGTTATGATAAAGAGGTGAATTTAAACAAAGGAAATAACTTAATTACCTTTTTGTCACAACCAGTAAATAATGCATGTGTCATGATAAAGGGGTTAATTTAAACAAGGGAAACAAAATAATAACCTATTTTTGTCTTGTTGGTTTGTCCCAGAACAATGACTTGAGTAACTATTACACCTTCTCATTTCTTTTAACAACTGTAATAATTCCATATAAAACTCAATTTGTTTGGTGAAAGGATAAAATTCAAGTTTGCATTTGCCCACCTCTCTTTTCAATGACTCTTTGCCAATCTACCTTTGCTTCATGTGCTGAAAGCTCTAAAGTCTAATCTACGCCGCATGACCCGCATCTATGCCCATATTAAAATCAACAGTCAACTCATCATGTGAGGTTTTTTTTCAGCAATCAGTCAACTTTCTCGAAAATTATTCATTACGTATTGCAAATCTTAAAATTATGTTGCACATTTTGTGATTATCAATATCTTGAGTAATGTTTGGGATATAACATTTTTTATAACTTTCTTTATTACTTACTAACGTAACGTGGTTATTTGTAATTGAAATAACATCATTTTTATATAGATATCTATATTTTAGCTCTAAACTTATATATGCATATTTTTAATAATCATTTTTTGTTGCTGCTATCATTTTCTATCTAAAATTCAAATATCAAATATTGAGCAAGGGGAGAAATTTTTTGAAAACCTTAAAATCACTGTTCATGTTTCAAATATTTCAAATCATGTCATGATCCTAAGTAAACATCATCATCATCATATAGGTGCTCAATTATGCTAGATTGGAGTCAATAACTTTGATTGCACACAATCGAAGTAGCAAGGCATAAAAATGAAATCAAAGAACGGAGACACTCTCATTGTAATTCTCTCATAATTGCTCGGTTCAATATGGCCTGCACAAACAATTATCACATCTTTAACAGCATCAAACAATTAGTTAGGTAGCCTTAATATTGTCGGCACAACCAAACCAATTTTAGCAATTTCCAAGTGAATGCATGTTATTGTGCACGCATAGCTCATTAAATTCTTAACCATGTAGCAAGATCACGTGAGTACTAGTAAAAAAAAAAAGTGTGAAATGCAAGCTATACAATTGAGTTTAAGAGAAAAAAAACACACACACACACACAAACGAAAAACCCTTCAATTTCTCTTCACCAGTGAAGTCTTCCAAATCTTGTTACCATCAACTCAAAAGTATGAAATGTTTTGTTTCTGTTTCCTCAGATGAATAGTATTTTACTACATCAGTTATCAGGTACTAACTTCTTTGCTTCTTGATGTACAATGTTAAATTTTTAATGTTGATAATTTCTTGTAGGGTCAAATGGAAGGATTTCTATCACGCATTTGCTTCATAAGATTCATATGAACAACCACTAGGTCAAGACACTTATGGCAAGTTTTACAAAAATTAGTCTGTTAAGAATCTATAACTGACTCCAAAATTTTGGAATTAAGGTTTGATTGTAATCGTAGTTGATAAGTTTCACAAAATAAAAGCATAATCCTCCATCTACTTCACATAAACATAGGCTATACAACTTTAGAATAAGAACTAGGCTTGGTCATAATTCTTCATCTGCAATCGTTCTAATTAATATTACTATATTAGTGCAGAACTCAGAACAACCTTTTACATACTGAAGTTGTCCATTTGGATTTTTGGGCCTTATTTACAACAATCGTTTGTATATCATGGCATTTGTATATGTTGCAGCATTATCAGTTGTTCTGCTTCTGAATTAGTGTTGTTCTCTGAAAAGGATTTTACACGTGCAGAATGTAAATTTTATTGTAATGCAGTGATTGGTTCACTCATAAGGATTTACAATACTAGAAAGACACAAAAATTTAGCACAACAGTTGATTCTCCATGTGGTTTATCCATGTTTCAATATTCAAATTAGATGGTAGCCCACCAAGGGCTAAGTCAGGAGCACAAAATATCAATACTCATCATAGCCTCTCAAAAGAGGCCTAGATTGTCTTTATGATACCAACAAATTCAAGCCTTCCACCAAGCTGATCCTTTCTGACCATATGAGATTCCCTCCACAAGTGAGTGAAGTGTTTACAATATCTTAAAACAGTACTAATTGCAATGATTGAAATCCTCTGAAATGTTGCTATGTATCTGACTGAACCAAATGGACTAAGTGTGGCAGCAAAGACTGCAGAAATATAAATTCAACCCTCTTGAGCTTTACGATTAGTCCTCAACCAGCTAACAATCAATGAATTATGAATGCATAGAATTTGGCTGAAGAAATTCAACAAGCTATAAATGAGTCCTTGATGATTATGTTGGGAATTCAACCTAAATTCCAACCTGTGAAAAACAAAAAAATAGAGAAAACACACGTCAAAGAAAACAATCACACGCACAAGACAATATTTACGTGGTTCGGCAATTTGCCTACGTCCATGGAGTTGCAAGGATTTCACTATTATCAGGAAAAAAAATACAAAGTGCAGCTACAGTGTTTTTTTCTTTCTCTCTAAAAACACAACAACAGTAGTCACAAACCCTAATTATAAAAGCGGCTTTTATATCCTGCTTACAGGGTTAGAATGGGCTACAAAAATGGCCAAAAATAAACTAGGCTCCACAAAGCCTAACAAATCTCCCACTTGGAGACTAGTTCAATCATCAACATCAGCCGCTATCCTCCAAAAGCAATCTCTCATCCCTGCAACTCATCCTCCTGTTCTCAAGCTAAAAGACCAATTGAAGCTGCACACAGCTTCAACTTCTCAATAGTGACACCCTTAGTCAACATGTCAGCTGGGTTCTTAGATCCACATATCTTCTCAAGTGTTACCAACTTATCTTCAACAAGGTACCGGATAAAGTGGTATTTTGTCTGTATATGTTTCGACTTTGAATGAAAAGCCGAATTTTTGGCAAGAAAGATTGCACTCTGACTGTCACTGTGTAGAATGTCCATCTCCTGCTTCTTACCCAATTCATCTAAGAAACCATGTAGCCAAATCATCTCCTTTCCAGCTTCAGTTGCTGCAACATACTCAGCTTCTGTAGTAGACAAAATAACAATCTTTTGTAGATTTGAAGCCCATGATATAGTTGTACCACCTAGAGTAAATACAAACCCAGTAGTACTCTTTCTACTATCAACATCACCAGCAAAATCAGCATCTACATAACCTTACAGCTTCAAACTTGCACCTGTGAAACAAAGACATGTATCTGATGAACCCTTCAGATATCTCAGAATCCACTTGACTGCCTCCCAATGTTGCTTTCCAAGCCTACTCATGAATCTGCTCACAACTTCCACTGCATATGTAATGTCTGGCCTTGTACACACCATAGCATACATCAAGCTGCCAATAGCTGAGGCATAGGACACCTTGCTCATATGATCCCTTTCTTCTTCTGTCTTCAGTGACTGTTCTTTGCTCAGTTTGAAATGACTACCCAAGGGTGTGCTCACTAGTTTAGATTCATTCATGTTGAACCTGCTGAGAACTTTCTTCACATACTCTGATTGTGAAAGCTTCAATATACCATTAGCCTTGTCTCTAATGATTCTCATACTAAGGATTTACTTTGCAGCTCCCAAATCCTTCATTGCAAACTGTTTTGACAACTGCTTCTTCAGATTATTAATCTCCTCAATGCTAGACCCTGCAATGAGCATATCATCCACATACAACAGTAAAATGATATAAGAATTGTCAAAGAATTTAACATAGCAACAATGATCAGTTTTACATCTCTTGAACCCAATTTTATGCATAAAATTGTCAAATTTCTTGTACCACTGTCTAGGAGCTTGTTTTAGGCCATACAAGCTCTTTCTCAGTTTGCAGACTAGATTCTCTTGTCCCTGAACAATAAACCCTTCTGGCTGAATCATATAAAGGTCTTCCTCCAAATCACCATGAAGGAATGCCGTCTTCACATCTAACTACTCAAGATGTAAGTTTTCTGCAGCCACCATTTCCAGCACCAATTTAATTGTTGACATCTTCACAACTGGAGAAAATATCTCTGTGTAGTCAATGTCTTCCTTCTGCTGGAACCCTTTAACAACTAATCTGGCCTTGTAACGTTTGCTACCATCATGCTCATTCTTTATTATATATACCCACTTGTTGTGCAAAGCCTTCTTTCCTACTAGCAATTCAATCAATTCCTATGTCTGATTCCCCAACAAGGAATCCATCTCATCCTTCATGGCTAACTCCCACTTGCTTGAATTTTCATCTTGCAAGGCTTTATCATAACACTCTGGCTCACTACCATCAGTCAATAGTAGATAATTTAAAACGGGTGAATAACGCTGTGGAGGTCTAATATTCCTAGAAGATCTGCGGACTTCAGCTACAGGTGTACTCTGATCTACCTGTGAATCTACATTCTCCTTATTTTTTTCACCCATTTTCTGGACAGTACTTTCAGTCATTCCATCTAAGTTGACAAACTCAGATTTCTTTTGATCTATCTTTGTAACATCTGACACTACAATTGACTTGTCCTTGTACATAACCTGTTCATTAAATATCACATTTCTACTTTTGATGATTTTCCTATTTTGTTCATCCCAAAACCTATAGCCAAATTTCTCATCACCATAGCCAATGAAAAAACATATTTTAGACTTAGCATCAAGTTTACTACGAGCATCAAAATCAATATGAACATAAGAAACATAACCAAAAACTTTTAAATGGGAAAACTTTACCTCTTTACCGCTCCAAACCTCCTCAGGAAGTTTGAACTCCATGGGAACTGATGGCCCTCGGTTTATCAGGTAAGCTGCAGTGCTAACAGCATCAGCCTAGAAAGTATTTGGTAGTCTAGCATGCAACCTCATACTCCTAGCACGCTCATTAAGAGTTCTGTTCATGCGCTCAGCCACACCATTCTGCTGTGGTGTCCCAGGAATGGTCTTTTTCATCCTAATTCCCTGTGCAGCACAATACTCATTGAACCCTCCATCTATGTACTCTCCTCCATTATCTGACCTCAAATATTTTACTTTCAAACCTGTTTCTGTCTCAACCATGGCCTTCCACCTCTTAAAAGTTTCAAATATATCAGATTTATTTTTCAAAAAATAAACTCATACCTTTCTGCTTGAGTCATCAATGAAAGTGGTGTAGTACCTTGAACCTCCAAGGGATGCAACCGGAGAAGGCCCCCACAAATCAGTGTGCACTAACTCCAATTTTTCAACCTTCGGTGTTCTGCCAGTTTTCAAGAAGCTCACCTTTTTCTGCTTTTCTAAGATGCAGCTTTCACACATGTCAAAATCAATGGACTTCAATTCTGGTAGTTTTCCTTTTGATAGCAACATCTTCATCCCTTTCTCACTCATGTGACCAAGTCTGCGGTGCCATAGGCTTGTATCAGTACTTGCATCAACAATTGCAATTGTGTCTCTTAGACTTGAGGTCATATATAGAGTACCAGTCTTCTTTCCACGAGCCAATATCCTAGCTCCCTTTATAAACTTCCAAGTACCACCAACAAATAATATTGCATACCCTTCATCATCAAGTTGTCCAACAGAAATCAGATTCCTCCTCAGGTCAGGAATATGTCGAACCTTCTCCAGTAACCAAACAGACCCATTGGGCAACAATATCTGAACATCTCCCATACCTACAACATCCATGGCTGAACCATCAGCCAAATACACCTTACCAAAATCACCTACAACATAATTCTGTATGATTTCTCGGTGTGGAGTGGTATGAAACGAAGCTCCTTAGTCCAAAACCCAATCATCAAGTGGACTGTCTACTGCAAGAAGTAATGCATCCTGTACATCTTCTGTTACAGCATTAGCAAAATCATCTTCATTCTTTTTTTTAGGATTTTTGCATTGGTTCCTAAAGTAACCTGTTTTTCCACAATTCCAGCATTGTACTTGTTGGCCTGATCTAGATTTACTTTTGTTCCGATTAGAATTTATGGATTTTGATCTACCTCAATTTGAATTTATGTTATTACCTCGGCCTCTTGTCTCAAGGTTTATGGCAGAACTAGATCCTGAGGTTTCACCTGCATCTCTTCTGTGAATCTCCTCAGCCAGAATTAAATCTCGAATATCATTGTACTTGAGTTTTTCCTTTCCTGTAGAATTACTTACTGCCATCCTCATTGCCTCCCAACTATTTGGCAAAGAAGCCAAAACGATCAGAGCACGAATCTCATCATCAAAATCAATTTCTACAGACGACAATTGATTTGTGATAGTGTTAAATTCATTCAGATGTTGTGCTACTGATGCGTTCTCTGTCATCTTAAGATTAAACAGTTTCTTCATTAGATGCACCTTGTTATTTGCTGACGGCTTTTCATACATACCAGACAAAGCCTTCATTAGATCTGCTGTGGTCTTCTCCTTTACAACATTGTGTGCAACAGACCTAGACAGAGTTAACCTGATAACTCCCAGTACTTGTCTGTCAAAAAGAGCCCATTCCTCAGCCTTCATAGCCTCAGGTTTTTCCCCTAGAAGCGGCAAATGCAGCTTCCTCCCATAAAGGTAATCCTCGATTTGCATCCTCCAAAATCCAAAGTCTGTGCCATTGAACTTTTCTATTCCAGACGCCTTTCCTGCTTCCTCTGCCATTGCTCTCACTCAAAACTAACCTGGCTCTAATACCAGTTGTTGAGAATTCAACCTAAATTCCAACATGTGAGAAACAAAAAATAGAGAAAACACACGTCAAAGAAAAAAATCACACGCACAAGACAATATTTACGTGGTTCGGCAATTTGCCTACGTCCACGGAGTTGCAGGGATTTCACTATTATCAGGGAAAAAATACAAAGTGCGGCTACTGTGTTTTTTTCTCTCTCTAAAAACACAACAACAGTAGTCACAAACCCTAATTATAAAAGCAGCTTTTATATCCTGCTTATAGGGTTAGAATGGGCTACAAAACGGGCCAAAAATAAACTAGGCTCCATAAAGCCCAACAGATTAATGATTAAATAAACCAAGATTTCTGGTCCAAATTCCATATGGTACACGGTGGGCAAAGAGGGTCAATTCTAATAATTGTGCTCATGGGTTGATGATTGATTTCTAGCTTAAAAACAAATGCTACACAGAACACAAAGGAATTATATGCTGCTAAAATTTTGTGTAGTTCTATAGCATCCAATGCATGAGATGTCAGACAAAAATGATTGGCTAAGTACAATCCAAATTTATGGCCAAACCAGCAAGTGAATCAAAGACCACATTCAGGTTTTTCAATGCTTAAGGAAGGAAATGCCAAAGTCTCAATGCAAATTTTGTATTTAAGAAAATAAGTTGCTAACAACTAGGTCGAGGAGAACTCATTATAGATCCAGCATGCATGAAAATCTCAATGCTACTGGCCTTTCCTTTTCATGCATGAACTTTCAAATTCACACTAAAAAATAGATCCAGCATCAAAAGAGTCCCTCCCTGATCCATCAAACTCAGTGTTCACATTGAAAATCCACTGTGTCTTTCAATGACTTTATCACACTTCAAAATGGAGAAGCATGCAATCCCTCATTACCCTTATGTTTGTTCACATTAGTTATTTCACTTGTAACAACTATGAAGTCAGCTTGATGTAGAATATTTAAGTATACATGCGATCAATCATACTGGGAGCTCACAAATCAGGTTTGCCTCGTAAGTAACAGCTAATAATTTTAGAACCCCACTCATTCAGATTTCCCTTTGAAAGCATAATACTATTTGAAGCACATGCAACGTTTGAAATTCTTTTGCATATCATTTAATGGATCACAATAAAAGTTAATAGGAGCAAGGAGGAGTTCCACTAGAAAACAGTGAGAAATTTAATGCCCAAGGCTAGAGACTAATGGAAATGGCCTTTGAATCAAATTAACTATATATATATATATATATATCAACAATGCTATCAGTGGATTGTCTGTAATTTTAAATGGAGAAAAAATTGGCATGTTTCAATGGAGGTGCTTGAATACTACACGCACACATGAATGCATCTATGTGAATTAGGAAGGTGGTTTAAAACTAATGAACATATTCAAATCCTCTAATCTCAAAATTAAAATAGCTCGCAAACTAAATAAAAATAAAAATAATTCAAAATAGCTCAGGCCCTTTGAAGCATCGTGTTTGAGCCTAAGGTTTGGGCTTGGGCTTTTATTGGCTGAGTTCGAATGGCCGTGGGTAGTGCTTTTAGTTGAATGATGTCGGAGTCTGGGGAACGGTGTCGCTTCTCTGGGACTTCAAATGATTTCTTTATTGGACGGGCCCGTTCGCTGTAGTTTCCTTGTCTTTTTGCCATCACATCCTTTAATAGGCTGGCTCATGATTTGGTCTATTGGGCCTCCCCTTGTATGATTTGGGACCCAAACCCATCACCTCTATTATCTCTTGGGCTATTGTTGTTGATGGGCAAGTTCCTTGGAGCATCTACAGCAACCTCTTCAAATTTTTGCCAATTTTTACCTGTTTAGAGAGTGAACAATTCTTACCTATTTACTTTTTTAAATACATTTTTCAACAGATTCTCTATTTTTTTCTTCATCTTATTTAAATATTATTTCTTCATTCATTCTTTATTATCATTTATTCTTCCTATATTCATTCCCAACAATTATATTTTCAATAAAAAATGTTATATCTATAATATTTTTCGCAATACTTTTACAAGAATTGCATCAAAATCTTATGTGGAAAGTTGTTACTAGTTCTAATTTGAACTCATCACTGAAATTACTTTTTTACTCACCAATATTAGCTAATAACAATCTATTACTTAAAATTTATTGTAAAAATATTGTAGTAACATTTCTTAATTCTCATTTCTTATTTTTTATATTATTTTTCCAAACTTAATTACATCCATACGTTTCTTTTTTTTCTTTTTCCTTTTTTCTCTTGATTTTTTCTCCACCACACACCTATCCCACTCCCATCTCTATCTACCCTTCTTTTTCTTTTTCTAGTACATTCTGGATCACACTTTCACTTTCTCTAGTTCTCTCTTTTTTTAAAATTTTCTATTTCTACTTGATTCTAGTACACTCTCTATAATGATAAGAAATAGAGAAATTAAGAACAAGCGATTACTTGCTCCACCGTTGATCGAAGGACAAAAGCAGGCATTGTCTCTTTTTTGCTCCACTGTGGGTCAGATGGCTTTTGTCTCTCTCTCTCTCTCTCTCTCTCTCTCTCTCTCTTGTTATGATTTGATTAATTTTAAGATTGTGTTTTTGAGTTTGTATTTTGATTATGCTTGAGTTTAGAGATGTTTAAAAGAAATGATTGTTGTGTTTGTAGCTGTTGTGAACAGGTCTCTCTCTTTTCTCTCTTTTTTTTTTTTTTCCTTTTATTTTTCTGATTTCATTTGGTTTGTGAGAAAAATTATTTTCGTGTTTAGAATGTATTTTGTGTTTTGTAGCTGTTGAGATAAAGAAGAGAGATGGAGTGAAGAAGAAAGAGAAAGGAAGGAAAGAGAAAAAAAATATTTTTTTAATTCAACCGGTATTAGTTCAATGAGAAATAATCTTTGCAAAAGCTACAGTGATTGCTACAATGCTCTCCAGGCCTAAGAGCTACTGTAGCAAATCTAAAAAAAAAAAAATAGAGGTAGAGATAGAGAGGCTGTTGGACTTCATTTTTGGTGTGAATAGTGTTTTTTTCTCTAAAATGTGAAGATGGCTAGACCTGTTGGAGATGCTCAGATACCCTTTTGCCTCTTCTCTATAATATTATTAATCATTAATTACTCCCCCCCCCCCCCCCCAAAAAAAAAAATTCGTACCACTTATTTTTTAACTAATATAAGCTAATGAAAATAAATTATCTCAAATGGTCCCTTCATCACGTTGCAATTCATTTTTATATGGAAGGGGGGTGGGGGGGGGGAACTAAACCAATTTGGCAATTAAAAAAGAAAAAAAAAAAAAAAAAGACGACCCTTGCTTAATTTCATATATGTAATAGATATTTAATCAATAAAAAAAAATCATTAAGCATAAATTTGCATTATAATGGGTTTTTTCTTTTTTGTTCTTATACTAATTATGGTGTGTTAAGATCCTCTCTATTTGTTTTCTTAAAAAAAAAAAAACATTTTAATGTGAAGATTTAATTTTTCATGAATCTAAATATGAACATGATGCCACAGAATATAAATAAATTATGAGTATTGGATAGTATAAGATTTTAAATGTTACAAGACTCACAACACAATGTATACCTTTAAATCAATTATTGGGTTTCAAGATGACCTTAAGTATTAGATATTGGTGTTTTTGATTGTTAGTCCGTGTGTCTTCGTGTTATTTAGCAAGCTTCTAATGGTGGAAGCCCCTGGCCACGGTTGGTCCATGACGTGAGAAATCAACTGCATGTAATTATCTAGAAATGCATTAAAAGTCACGCATACAATACTACAAGTTACAAAGTACAAACTGCTATCCTGCACACATAAATAAAACCTCAACCAAGTGAGAATTGACTCAATTGAGACGCACCTAGAATTGGTCACTTTGTTTTTCAAACTTAGCATAGGCCTTTTTACTAGTTAACTTGCGAATGTAAGGCTCCCCTATGATCCTATATATCTATGCTTCTTTATTACTATTTCAATCAAATTTTTAGAGAAACGCCAAATGAACCATAGATATCTAGTTATAGTCTATATGTAATGGATTTATCTAAAGCTAATCTGGCAAATTTTCTGAGAAGTTTCATGGTTTAAAATGTCAAACACGTATTGGTGTGTCTTTGGCTTGTTCTTTAAGTCAATATCTAGCCAATTGAATTTTTGGTAAGATACGTATATACTATGTAATTAAGCACAACCCTATCTTGTGCTACTCAAAATGGACTCATGTAAAGTGATCTAGAACGATTGAGATATAAATTATCAATTTCACTACAAGACCCACATTGGAACAAGACAAATATATAACGTATACCAAACAAAAAGTTAATTTACAACAACAACAACAAAAATTAAATTATTTTGGAGCACCTTTATCTGACACTAATTTACATATAGAATCTGGCTTTTTCAATTTGTTTCAAGGGAAATCTTCAAGATGAAGATCACTACGTGCTTGTTATCACATCTAGGAACTTCCAGCTTGAAATATATATATACATGCCTTAGTTAGACTACCAATGGCAAGTTTTGCTTGTAGGACTAATAACTTCTACCTTATCCAGGAGATAGAAATTATAATGAAGCTAAAATAAAATAACTTGTAGAAACTAAGAAAAATAACTTTTTAGTAGACTAGTACATATATACTTGTTCACTTAGAGAACAAGAACCCCACACATGGTTGGATATCAAGTGCCATAGAGAGTTTGTACATAGAAAATGTAGCTTGAGTCACAAGTGATCTGTTAAAAAAAGAAAATGAGGATTTCTGAAATATATATATATATATATAGTGAAAGAATTAATTAAAAAGAGTTTAGAGATTTAATAGATGGTACTCTTGCATCAGCTTTTGGTTTTAGATCCTTCCATAAGAGAAGAGGGTGTGATAAAGACATAGCACCAAGTGGGATTGTGTTTCTTGCATGATTGCCCTGAAAGAGAATGGGAGATATATTGAGGAAATAGTACTACACAAGTCACCCTTGTCCAAGCAAACCAAACCTTTCTAGTTTATAAACCCCCTCTATTTCTTTCCAACCTTTCACCTAACGTGAACCAAACCCCACTATTTTTTTTCTTCTCCAAATGGGGTGGTTTAAGTCCCTCCTCTCCCCATTGAAGAAAATCTGGGATCATCTGCATTCAAGCAACAGAAACCGTAATTTCCTTTTCTTTTGTGCTCTCATTCATCTTCCTCTCTCAATATCTATTTGGTTTTGCTTTAACTACACCACCAAAAGATGTCTATATTACAACAAGTGTATTAATTAGTACAACAACAAAAAAATTTAGTGTGATAATAAACATACTATTGCATCTTGGAAGTTTTTTAACATTCTCTTCTCATGTTTGTTGGCCAATATGTATCATACGACATTTGTTTTTACAATATTAGCACTATATGTTTTCTGTTCCTGCATTGAAAAATCCGACTCGCTAAGAATTGGTTCACTATTAATTCATGCATATTGTGAATTGGTTTTGCTTCTAAGTCTTTGTCTACGTTCAACTTCATGCTCTATATTCAATCTCATAGTCTCATATATTAAAGCATTTCATTTCAATGCCCCACATCTTTTCGTTTTTTTCAGGCAGAGGAATTTATATCTTGTACAAGGATGTGAAGTCTTGCCCATGCGAAGATGTGCAAGTCCTATGGTCAATACTGGTCGAGTCACATTCACATACACCTTCTTTGCCATCAACTTGATGAAGCTGTCTTTCCTGCCCTATAGAAAACCATAAAAGAGGACGATTTCACTTCATGTACATATATAAATACTACATTATACTCATTAGAAACCCGTTTACTTTTTGCTGTTTTCCTGATAATTATGAGCCTTATGTACCTTTTTACACTTTTTGTATATGCTGCTTTTCATAATTAAAAGCTTTCTTTTGATAAAGAGGTTTCTTTCTTTATAAAATTTTTCATAATGGTGATATGGAAACTGATCTCATTAGTCCAATCATAATTTGCCACAATAGTAAATTATGAACATGGATGTGAAAGGAATTATATTTTCAGTAGTGTTCAGTTGATTAAAAAAAAAAAAAGGAAGCATTTTTCACATGCTCCAAACAACAATTTAAAGAAATGACATTTTTTTTTTTTTTGGGGAGAGTGGTTCGATGTTGTCGGTAGTTAAACAACAGGCTTTAATTAAATTACTATGGATGGTAATCAGTAGTATTCTTAGACCTTCTAACCACTTTCAGCCCTTTTGTCTATTTTCTTGTCCAGTGTCTATACCCAACCTTCTTTCTTTTTTATTTTTTTAAATGGAAAGCAATGAATTAATGAAACAATGAAGAAATGACATGTTGGAAATTTATGTGCTACGAGGTTCCTCATTTTAAAATGAAAGCAGAGTTCTGCAAGCTCAAGTACAGCAAGTAGAGTGACACTATAGTCATACTCAGGTGAAAAACACCAACTCATATTACTCTTGTCCATTTTTTGTTCATAAAAAAAAAAAAAAAAAAAAAAAAAAAAAAAAGCAGAGAGTTTTATTCTAGAACAACTAATTAATGTACTACTCCTATATCTCATGCCTTTGCATACCATCCACATTTATTTGTACGGTAACTTTCATAATTAAGAATGGAGAGCTTGTTGTTGCGGTTCAATTCTTTTTTTTTTTTTTTGATAAGATTGCGGTTCAATTCTTGTGTCAACATATAACTCAAGTATGTATACACACAGAAATGAAGTTGCTTTTGTTCTACACAATGAGTCATGACCCACATGGTCTTTGCCCAACTCTGATGATGATCATAGAAAAGAAAATATTCAGGATATATATTACATGCATGCAGGCAATGTAAAGGGGGATTGGGGAATAAAATACCTAATAATTATTGAATGAACCACTTCAATGGATTGAAAAAAAAAAAAAAAAAAACAGAAAGTAAGAAAGAAAAAAAATCATGAATTTGAGAAAGATTCAACTTTGTAATCAAACTTGCTTTGAAGTGATACTTCATTAGTTTATCATTGTCTATAAAGGAAATAATTATGGACGGAGTTTTGGTATTAGGATTGCATTATCACTGTATGATTGGTAAAAACTACAGGCATGTTCAATCGTCATACAAACTACAGGCATGTTCAAGTTCAATCGTCATACAATTGAGTACATGGGGCGTTCAGCAAATTAATAAATAACTAACATTAATAATTGAGCGTATGTGGCGGGGCATGTACAAGTACAACTGGAGCACGAAACACCTTTTTATTCCTTCCGAGGAAAACGTAATTATCCTAAACACACCTATTATGATTTTTGAGGCATTGAATAATGTAGAATGAAACATACCAACTATGATATTAAAAATAAAGTTTTTCATTTCATTACTAGATAACGGCACCAAAGGCTTTGTAGCTGAATTGATACCTTCCTATATACGAAGTGTTTGGAGATTTAGGGGAGAAAGAGTTCGAACTGCGAGATTAGCAACATGTTATAATTATTTCTCAAAAGAAAAAAAAAAAAAAAAAAAAAGATAACAGCAGGTGACAAAATATATGAGAAGTATTAACCCACTAATACTATATGTTCAAGGTTTTAAACCTTCACCTTAACTATAGAAGGGAAAAGAACAAAAATGCCAATTGGTTGCAAAAGCCAAAAACCACTTCTCAAATTCATGCTTTGTTTGGTTGGAGCAAAATGGAGTGATCGAAAGAAAATTTGGAAGAATTGATTTTTCATTGACCCCACATTTTTTTTCCTCCCAAATTGGAAGGAAATGAGAGAGAATTAAGAGTTTGTATTAGAATTTAGTGTATTCCTTTTTCTTTCATTTCTCCTAAAAATCAAAGCTTTAAATGAAAGGAGTCTACATTCCCTTTCCTTTCTTTTTCCTCTCTACCTTCCCCCCTCCTTCCCTTCAACCCCAATTAATTTGTCATACACAGTGTTAATCTTAACTCCACTTTTTTTTTTTTTGAGAGTCTATTTAGATACCGCTTATTGCTGAAAACTGAAAACTTATTGCTAAAAATACTGTAGAAAATAATTTTTAAATTTGTGAATAGTGCTGTAGGACCTAAGTTTACTTAAAAATTTGCATTTTGTTGAGTTTGGTGGTCCATGAATAGTGCCATGGGACCCCAAAAAAAGGTAAAACGCAGCTTAAATATAATTTCAATGCTAGGCAAACGCACACTGAGAAGATCTCAACTCCCAATTTGTCATACTAAATCAAATCTTTTTAAAGCTTATGAAAATAAAAATAAGTTTTAGTGTGACAGAATTGGGAGTCTAATAAATCACTCTTAAGTGTAATAATAAATATGAATATTCTTTTTTCTTTCTCTACAACAAAAAAGAATCAACTCAAACTATACAATTTACAAAACATCATTAAGGGCTAAGTTTCGCACCCAAAAAATATAAACCTAAAAATAGACTTGACGTACTTGGGTCCAATATTTGCAATTCATAGGAAAAAAGAAAAATGAAAACCCTCATAATCTTTTTTTTTTCTTTCTAATTTTTATAATTCAATAGCTGGAAAAAAATAATTTGAATCATGGATGATTTTGTTGAAAATTATTATATGAAGTGTTAATTAAGTTACAAACTAATAACTCTTAAAAAAACTTACTCGTTTAAGACAGGATGAAATAGGTTTTACCTCGTTACCACAAATAAGAGGAAAGAATGGAAATTTTTTTGGTGAAAACCAAAACTAAAAGGATATGTAAATAGGCAAGGCCAGATGCTAACCGAAGATGAGACAAAATGAATGCAAAATCCTAAAACCCACACTTTTCTTCGTAAAGATAAATAAATCTTAAATCCAAGCCCAAAGTTATTTCTACCATATGGCCCAACCCCGAATGAAAACCCAAAACAAAAAGCGTGGGGTTGTGATTTGGAGCCCATAAAAGGTACTTTATTAACTTATTTTGGGCTCCATGAGAGGCCTTGCAAATGGACTTAAAGTGATTGTGAGCCCATGGTCGGCATACTTTGCAGAGAAATTGAAATACACTGATGAATTCACTGCATGTTAGATATTACTGGATAAATGACTCCTCTCAAGCCACAAACAAATTTGGATTTAATGTTAAATTGCTGATTCAATCACATTTAAGCCAATGATCATGAACTCAACAGCTCCAGAAAACTGTCGTTCTCCATTTCTCCTTGTAGTAACAAACTAGATTGAACCTCATTAACCAACCAACATGTTAAACACAAAAAAAGAACCTACTCTATCATGAATCCCACTACCCAATGCTAAGAACATGTTAACAACCATAGTTTAATAAAGGTTTTCTTCTTTTTGAGGAATGATTTTACAATCAAGATAAAAAAAAAATAAAAATAATAATAATAATAAAATCAACAAAAATCATGTGCATTGACTTGCTCTCACCAATCCTCTGCATGATGCATCCATTCATTAATTTCGGAAAAATACTAATACTTTATTTTCCCAATTTAGCATATACTGTTTAAGAGCCTTGTAAATTATACAAGATTCAAATCTCTCTACTCCTAAATTATTATAAATAAATAATTAATTAATTAAAATATGCCCATAATTATGTCTTTTCTCTATTCTGTAGCACCATTATTGAAATCCCATTTTTCTCAATATTTTACCCAACTCTTGTCTTCTATCATTTATCACTCACTAATGAAAGAATGAGGATTATTGTGCAAATGCAATTTAACTCTCATCCCTTCCTATCTCATCTACACAGACAATCAACCCCTTTGTTAACATGAGTGGTACTGGACTCGACTCCCAAGAAATGAACTCAAATCCATAAATTTGTGGGGCTCACCTTAATGTGAGGGTGAAGAAGCGTGCAACAGAAACACAGAAGGTTCTCCGCGAGAACTAACATTAGCTAAGAACTAAAATTGGGACCCTCCACACTCCATATAGCACACATGCCATGTTTACCAACTTCCTTAGAGTCCCTTTAAAATCTCACATGATCATCCCTTGTTGCTTTAAGGATGATTTCTTCGGTTAAAATTTTACTGTGATATGTGCATGTGCTCATTCATTTCTTTTAATCCAAATATGGTGTATTGCCCAAACCAACTTGCATATGATAATAGTCTTGAAGCTCTTTCTTTTCAGGTCATAAACTTTCCCAATTTAACGCTCCATTCAATCTGTATAAAATGTTTTTCAGATAATCATAACTCCAAACCTGCTGTCAAATTCTTTTGTTATATGAGCATTCGAAAAACTGAATTTAGTTTTGCTCTTTAATCTAATGTCATCCTGCAAAAAGGACACTAAATCTCCATTACAACCCACTTTAAAAAAGAAGAAAAAAAAAAGAAGAAGCTCTATTACAATCTATTTTAGATAGTATATCTTTAGAGGCATAGCCAGGATTTTTTACATGGAGGGGCCGATTTTTGACAACAATGATTATTATCGTTGTATGGATAGTCTATATATTTAGGTTAATATGGATCTTCTTTGAGATAAGCTCGTCGGATTTTATCTTGTTTGTTGATAGGAAATTCACACATTTGTTTACGTGATCCTGGATCACGATCTATCTCTTTAAATTGAATTCTTAAACATTTGGAGGGGTGTTCATCAGGCATTGAAGTATCAACATTTATTTCTACAGCCACAGGTATCCTAAATTTTGAATTGCTAACATCTTTCTTTTTTTTAAGAATGCATCAATTTTTTTTGTTTGTTCATAATTCTTTTAGCTTTAAGAATATGACTAAAAAATTAACGTGAAAAAAACTTAAAAAATAAAATCTTAATTAGAAATTTTACTTAATTATATGGATGTTATTCATACTCAAGAAAAAAATAAGATGTCTACTATAGTTTAAACAATCAACCCATCATCATTCTTATTATTCAAATTTTCCTGTATTTTAATTTTTTTTAATTAAAAATAACCCCTCAAACAAAAGCAAAAATTAAACACACAAGTACACAATATAAACTAAACAATTTAACAACACCCACTGTCACATGATATCTAACTAATCAAAAATAGTTAATAAATCAAAAAAAAAAAAATTACCTAAGAAACTTTATCTTCACAAAGTGTAAACTTTATCTTCCCTTCAAGACTCATCACAAACAATCTCCCCATGCCTATGCCTTCAACCATATACTTCTCTAAAAATCTATGAAAAATTAAAGAGCATGTAAATATTTAAATATAGATTGTGGGGCCAGAAAATCAGGCAGCCTCGGCCCACCTCAAATCAGGTCTAGAGGCCCATGCCGAGGATGCATGTGGGATCCGAGGATGAAAGTACGGTGTCCAGCCCCCAAGGAACATATCTGAGGATGACCCCATCCTCGGACATTCGAGACCTCAGAAGTACACGAGCACCACTCCACCAAAGAGGGATCTTCTTGAATATCTGAGGAGGAAAGGGCAAGCGCCACGCGTTGGCGACGGGAGCACGGTAAAGGAGCAAGTCTAAGGCGAGCTGTCACCTCCACATTAAATGCCCTCAACTAACGTCTTGGCCGCATTAATGAGGATAGGACTCCTGAACAGTGCCGTCTTGGGTGCTGTAACCCACAGGAGGAATGGGGATGCGGCTGATGGGACAGGTTCTCAAGTGGTGGCCTGGCTGATCAACGAATGTAGGGTTAGGATCAGTTGAGAGAGGTGTATATAATGTAAGGAGTCTCTCTTGAAAAGGGGACGAAAAACCTGCATTAAGAAGTACTATAGCAACTTGTATTCTCTCAACCCTTGTAATCAATCTTCAAAAAAATAATAAGAACTCCAAGCTCCGGAAAACAAGTCCGAGGAGCATCATTGTGCACCCCAATTCATGTTTAGCTTGTTAAGCCTACATGCAACCATGCAGGGTCGTTGCATTCCCTACTAGGGCCTAGTTCTTAAGCCCACTCTCTATAAATTCATTGAAGGGCAAGCTAGGCTTGGGTCCACTCTCTCAACCCATAGAAGTGCTCAAATTCAGTCCCTACAATTGGCGCAGTCTGTGGGAAGAACTCGTGCATCAGTAAGGACAACAGCCAGGCATGGTAGGGTCAGACCCTCATCAAGTGAGTTCCCATCGACACGAACCAACTAGACCCCAACATCCAAATGACTATGGCAACACGGGGCACGGCTAGAATGAGGAGAACGAATGATTCCGAGAAGGAAGCGCGCACACCTCGCAAACTAGCGAAAGCCACACGCATAGAAGTGGCTGCGTGCCCGGGGGGCGATAACGACCCAGCCACGCGACCGCGAGAGGATAAGAGTCACGCCTCCCAGAGGCAGGATTATAAGGCGGCCATGCAGCGAGAGATAGATGATCTGAAGAGAAAGTTGTGCCATGCACAGCGAAAGCGATCCGAGCCCAGCCTTGACTTACCTTCTGACGATGAAAGTGATGGCGACTACAGGCAAAGGTCGACGACACCCCCGAGTGAAGCTTTCTCCCACGAGGATGAGCGCTATCAGAGGCGTAGGCGTGGCAGCCCTACCCCTAAGGGCTTGGAAAGTGACGCCATGAGTAGGGCGCTGGACCGACTCTCCAGGTCGCCCTTTACACGTCGCATAGAAGAGGCGGTGCTCCCTCGGAGGTTCCAGCAGCCAACCTTCATCGTTTACAATGGCAAAACGGACCCCGTGGAGCACGTGAGCCAGTTCAACCAGAGGATGGCCGTTCACTCTAAGAACGAGGTGCTGATATGCAAAGTCTTCCCGTCCAGCTTGGGGCCTGTGGCAATAAGGTGGTTCAACGGCTTGAAGACAAATTTCGTAGACTTGTACAGACAGCTGACCCAGGCCTTTAGTTCCCGTTTTGTCACGAACAGCAGACCTCCTCGGCCCATGAGCGCGTTGCTGTCCCTGACCATGCGCGATGGCGAGACCCTCAAGGCTTACTCGGACAAGTATTGGAAGATTTACAACAAGTTGGACGGCAAGTACGATGATGTCGCCATCAACACGTTCAAGAACGGGCTCCCGATGGGGCATTGCCTGAGGAAGTCCTTAACTGGTAAGCCCGCCATTAGCGTGCGGTAGCTAATGGACCGGATTGACAAATACAAACGGGTGGAAGAAGACCTGCTACAAGGCAAGGGGAAGGAGAAAGCCATCCCTCAGGAGAGGAAGGATTCCAGGTCGGAACGATATAACAATGCCCGTCCAAGGAGAGATTTCATGGGGCAATCTGGGGCGACAAACGCCCAGGCTGTCGGCGTTGTGTTCCGAGAACCGGTGCACAGGGTGCTGGAAAAGATCAAGAACGAGCCGTATTTCAAGTGGCCGAATAAGATGCCAGGGGATCTTGAGAAGCGTAATCAGGACCGCTACTGCCAATATCACCAGGACCACGGGCACGTTACGGAGGACTGTAGGAATCTCTAGAACTATCTGGACCAGTTAGTCTGGGAGGGGAGGCTGAAGCATTTCCTGCACCATTCCAGCAGCCAGTAGGGCCAGACCTACTAGGAGCCACGGAGGGACACCGCCATAAGGCAGCTTGCTGGAACGATTAATGTGATATTGGCTGCGCCAGGAAGAACAGGCATGCGCCCTTCGCGAGTGCTGTCCGTGGCCCAGGTGGCCACCGGGGAGTCCTAGTCAGAGCCAAAGAGGGCCAAAAGAGGTTATCACCCAACCCTGACTTTTTTCGAGGAGGACAAGGACGGGACCACCCAACCCCACGACGACGCTTTGGTGATCACCCTCAGGATTGGGGACTATGACGTCAAAAGGGTGATAGTGGATGGTGGCAGCGCAGCGGAGGTCATATACCCCGACCTCTATAAGGGGTTGGGGCTAAAGCCCGAGGACTTGTCACCCTATAGCTCCCTCTTGATGAGCTTCAATAGGAAGCTAGTCACCCCGGAGGGCGTGATCAGGCTGCCCATCTAGACCGGCCCGGAAGTAGTGGAGGTGGACTTTATAGTGGTGAACACGTACTCCCCCTACACTGCCATTGTGGGAAGGCCTTGGCTCCACACCTTGGGAGGCGTCGCCTCTTCTTTGCACCAGAAGGTGAAATTCCCGTCTGGAGGCCGAATCCTCGAGATCCGAAGGTGCTAGTCAACGGCAAGGCGGTGTATGGTCACAACCACCTCACGTCTGCAAGATACAGAGCCCTCGACCACCATGGCCGAAAACTTATAGCAGTTAACCACCTCGGTGGCACCAGCTGACACGGCCGCCGAGGAGGCAAGGCTCGAAGGCCTAGAAAAAGTGATCATCGACGACGACTAGGAGAGGTTCTTTCAGGTCGGAACCCAACTGCCTCCCCGAGAGAAGGAGGATTTGCTTGAGTTTCTCAAAAGGAACCTTGACGTGTTCGCATGGGATCCCTGCGATGCCCTAGGGATTGACCCATCCTTCATCTGTCACCGTCTTAACGTCAACCCTTCGGTGACCCCCAAGAAGCAGCCACCCCGACGCCCGTCAAAGGAGCACGCCGAGGCAATTAAGGAAGAGGTCAATAAACTTAAACGCACGGGGGCTATTGAAGAGGTATTCTACCCCGGGTGGTTAGCCAACACTGTGGTGGTTAAGAAGAAAAGTGGAAAATGGAGGGTTTGCGTGGACTTCACGGACCAGAATAAAGCATGCCCAAAGGACCCCTTCCCAATGCCATGAATAGACCAGCTGGTGGATGCAACCGCAGGCCATCCTCGGATGAGCTTCCTAGACGCCTTTCAGGGCTATCACCAGATCCCATTAGCCTTGGAGGATCAGGAGAAGACGGCCTTCGTGACACCCATCGGGAACTACCACTACAAGGTGATGCCATTCGGCCTGAAGAACGCTGGATCTACTTATCAAAGGATGATGACGAGAATGTTCGAGCCGTTGTTGGGCAAAAACATTGAGATCTATGTTGACGATATGGTGGTGAAGAGCAAATTAGTGTCCGAGCATTTGTGGGACCTCGGCTGTATATTCGACGTCTTCAGAAAGCACAGGCTGTGACTAAATGCTTCCAAGTGCTCGTTTGACGTGGGATCTGGCAAGTTCCTAGGCTACATCATCACCCACCAGGGGATCGAGGTTGACCCCGACCAAATCAGAGCTATCCAAAACCTAAGGCCTCCGCGAAACCCCAAAGAGATCCAGAAGCTTGCTGGAATGATCGTGGCCCTGAATCAATTCATTTCCAAGTCGGCTGACCGATGCAGACCGTTCTATCTCCTGATTAACAAGTGGAAGGGATTTGAGTGGTCCGAAGAACGTACCATGGCCTTCCAACAACTCAAAGATTACCTGGCCCGGCCACCCATCATGTCTAAACTGGAGGCCGACGAGGTCCTATACGCATACATTGCTGTGGCACACCACGCTGTGAGCCTGGTGCTGATACGAGATGACGGTGGCATCCAAAAATCGGTCTACTATGTTAGCAAGTCATTGCACGAAGCCAAGGTTAAGTACTTACCTTTGGAGAAAGCCATACTTGTCGTGGTCCATGCTACGCAAAAGCTGCCCCATTACTTCCAGGCTCACATGGTGGTCGTCTTAACCCAACTACCCTTGAAGTCCGTACTTCGGGCCGCCAACTACACGGGAAGAATTGCAAAGTGGAATACCATCCTGGGGGCCTTCGACGTTAAATACATGCCTCGGACTACCATAAAGGGACAGGTTCTGGTAGACTTGACGACGGAGTTCGCTGAGCCAACTATAGAAGTAGGAACCGAGGGAAGGATCGTTGATGAGAGGCCAGTCAGAGTGGTCTCTGTCCCGAAGTTACCGCGCTGGAAAGTATATGTTGATGGCGCGGCAAACCAAAGAGGGTCAGGAGTAGGACTAGTCTTAGTATCTCCTGAAGATCATGTCATAGAGAAATCCCTGAGGCTCGGATTCTCGGCCACAAACAACGAGGCCGAGTACGAGGCATTGTTGCAAGGAATGGCCATGGTACTGAAGATGGGAGGAAATTCGGTGGAGATATTCTCAGACTCGAGACTGGTGGTAGGACAAGTAAAGGGAGAGATGGAAGCCCGAAATCCGAGAATGCAAGAATACCTGAGCCAGGTCAAGCGCTTGTAATCGGATTTCGACCCTTTCAATCTGTCTCATATCCCTAGGAGTGGGAACAGCCATGCCGATTCATTAGCCATACTCGCAACTTCCTCAGCAGACGGTCTACCTCGGATCATACTTGTAGAGCATTTGGAGAGGGCGAGTGAGGTGGCGAAGGAAACGATCCCCGTCCTTAGGGTCGGGGTAGGTCCCAGCTGGATGGACCCCATTATGAGATTCCTCGAAGATGATATCCTGCCCTAAGATAAGTCAGAGGCTGAGAAAGTACGAAGGAAGGCTCCCCAGTTCTGGTTGTCCGAGGATTACAAACTATACAGGCGCTCCTACTCTGGGCCATACCTGCTGTGCGTCCACCCCGAAGTAGTAGAATTACTGCTCGAAGAGCTGCACGAGGGAATCTGCGGGAGCCACACAAGGGGGAGATCCTTGTCTCACCGAGTCGTCACACAGGGATATTGGTGGCCGGGGATGCAGCAAGAGGCCTAGGAGTATGTCAAGAAGTGTGACCAGTGCCAAAGGTTCGCCCCGAATATCTATCAGCCAGGAGGGGTCCTTAATCCCTTGTCCAGTCCATGGCCGTTCGCCCAATGAGGCTTCGACATTGTAGGACCTTTCCCTAGAGCGCTAGGGAATAAGAAGTATCTGTTGGTGGTCACAGACTACTTTACCAAGTAGGTCGAGGTCGAGCCACTGGCCAACATCAGGGACATAGACGCAAAGAAATTTCTTTGGAGGAACATTGTGACACGATTCGAGGTCCCCCATACCCTCATCTCGGATAATGGGCTCCAATTCGATAGCATGACCTTTAGGAGGTACTGTTGTGAACTTGGGATCACAAATGGATACTCAATGCTCGCCTACCCTCAGGGAAACAGACAAGCTGAGGCCGTCAACAAGGTCATTTTCAGTGGGCTTAAGAAGAGACTGGACGATGCCAAAGGGAGATAGGTAGAGGAGCTGCCCCATGTTCTCTGGACGTACCGGACCACGCACAGACGGTCAACGGGGGAAACACCTTTCGCCTTGACTTATGATGCCGAGGTGGTGATCCCTCTGGAAACAAACTTCCCGACGTTAAGGACAAACTCTTTCACCCTAGGCAACAATGATGAACTGCTGGGGAGGAGCCTGGACCTGGTAGACGAACGAAGGGAACGAGCGATTATCCAGTTGGCCTATTACCAACAAAAGCTCAAGCAGGGGTATGACACCAATGTGAGACTCAGACCACTAACACCGGGGGACCTGGTGCTGAGAAAAGTCGTAAGGGCTGCTAAGAACCCTTCTTGGGGAAAGCTAGGACCCAACTGGGAGGGGCCCTACCGAATGACGTCAGTAGCGGGGATAGGTGCATACTACTTAGAAGATCTAGACGAAAAACCTGTACCTCGTCCATGGAATGTAAATAACCTGAAAAGGTATTATTATTAATGAAGAAGCCTTTTTGGATTCAAATGCTTACCCTATCATGACTATGTATCTCGCGTTTTGACAGCAAGACTAAGTGTTAGACTGAACCAAGGCATTGCATGGTCCTCGGACTCAAGCCTGTAGGGAAACTAACTACTTCAAAATATCCTAAGTGTTAGACAGAACTAAGGCATTGCATGGTCCTCGGACTCAAGCCTGTGGAGAAACTAACTTCTTCAAAATATCCTAAGTGTTAGACTGAACTAAGGCATTGCATGGTCCTCGGACTCAAGCCTGTGGAGAAACTAACTACTTCAAAATATCCTAAGTGTTAGACAGAACCAAGGCATTGCATGGTCCTCGGACTCAAGCTTATGGGGAAACTAACTACTTCAAAAATATCCTAAGTGTTAGACTGAACCAAGGCATTGCATGGTCCTCGAACTCAAGCTTGTGGGGAAACTAACTACTTCAAAATATCCTAAGTGTTAGACTGAACCTAGGCATTGCATGGTCCTCGGACTCAAGCCTGTGGGAAAACTAACTACTTCAAAATATCCTAAGTGTTAGACAGAACCAAGGCATTGCATGGTCCTCAGACTCAAGCCTATGGGGAAACTAACTACTTTAAAATATCCTAAGTTAGGAAGGACCAAAACCCTACCTAGCCCTTGAGACGTAAAGGGACTGCCCAAGCATACATTCCCTCCCATTATCATTGTTACTGACGTGATTGGCCAAGATATAATTCAAGTTAAAATTATGCAAGTAAAAAGAAAAGAGAGGAAACAAGTAGCATGCAAGCAAATAAGCAACCAAAATAGATAAAAAGGGAAATTAAACTCCCATTACAATGATAAGTCCATAGAAGTTGCGTGGCAAGAGCCACATTACATTAAAAAAAAAAAAAAAAAAAAGGAAAAAAGGAAGAAGAACAACAAAGTAAAAAAAAAAAAAAAAAAGGGATAGGAAAAGATCAAGCAAACGGCAAGGGCAGGTTTGACCAAGACGCTAAGGGATTTATTCGTTCTGCTCAGTCTCACCCCAGGTAGATGGCTAGATAGAGGCAACCTCTGGGTCCTCTGAGCTTTGGCCTAAGGGGATGGTCTATAGAGGTACGGCGAGAATGGCTGCTTCCTCGGTGGTGGGGATCTGGGCATCAGAACGGACGTCCACTACCTCTTGGGGCGCCTCCTCGCTTGGGTCTTCCCTTGGTTCAGCAGCCCCTACCTCCTCAACAACCTCCCCAACCTCGGCACCATTAGGGGCGGCCTCGCAGATGGCAGGGGGGTAGTATACGCTCTCCGCCTTCCACAGGTCGGACGAGGCCTCCACCCCGGCTTGTTTGAGGGCCTCAGCCCAGACCTGGGAGCAATAGAGCCTACATACCCCCGAAACTTGAGCTTTGTAAGCAACCTCTATCTCGGCCACCCCCTCAGCATAGGCTGCATCCTCGGCTTCCTCCTTGGCAGCCAGGGCCTCCTCCTTACCAAAATCTGCCTCGGCCTTAGCCCGCTGGGTCTCGTCTTTGGCTCACTCTGCCTTCCTCTAGGCCCCCTTGGTAGCAGCCATCTTAGCTTGTAGATCTATGATCAGCTTTTTCGTGATCCTCAGCTGCTCCTCCGCCTCGCCCAAGTGCCTCATCTGCTCCTTGGCCTGGTTCTGGGCACCAGTGAGACCCGACTCTGTGCTGTCTCGAGCCTTGGTCATCGCCTTTAACTCCTCCCTGGCCTTGGCAAGGTCAGCCTCGGAGGTCTTGAGGGTCTGGGTGGCCTGAAAGCGCCTCTCACGCTCCAGGTCGAGGGCCTTCCCCTAGTCGTTGGCCACCGCCTCCAACCTATAGTTAGCTTGGACAGCCTGCTAGAGTAATCAATGCATTATAAGCCTAACCCAAAAAAAAAAAAAGGGGGGGGGGGGGAAGAGTCGAAGTCAGAGTTCTTACCATCCCCAGGTAACGCTTGAGGCTGAGGAAGACCTGCTTGCTCCTCAAAGAATCCAGCTCGGCCATGTCCGCCGGGAGCAGCGGGCACCTCTCCAGCGCGTCGACCACGTGCGCACCTTCGCCCTCATTGAAGTCTCTGAGGGAGGCGTCATCCCTCAAGGGCTCCCCATGGAGCATTGAGGCTGGGAGCCAGGCCTGAGCCTCGGACGGGGTGGTGACGACCTGCCTATCTTGGCTCTTGCCGCCTATCTTAATATGCTTGGACAGCCGCAGAGTGTTGTCCTCATCCTGCGAGGACACTGGCTTATCCTCCATAAGCCTTTTGCCTTTGTCCTTCTTCTTTTTGGGGTCGGCAGGCACGAACCCAGAAGGCAGGCTCGTATGAGGAGGAGGAGGAGGAGGAGGGGGAAGCTTCTGCTGGGCGGAAGTCGACCTAGTCTGAACAGACTGAGTCTTGGGAGGAGGAGGGGGAAGCTTTTGTTGGGACTTCCCCGGTTGGCCTTCAATCAGGTCCAACAGGCTGGTGTGGGGTTTCCTCTTGTAACCCATTGTTGGTGGAGGAGAGGCTTTTAAAGAAAGAAGGTCTGCTTCGGTCAAACAAGGGTCGCCCAAGTCTCCGGGAGGGTCCTCGGACTGATCGAACTGGTCGAAAACGTCAAACGCTTCCTCTTCCCGCTCTGGATCCTCCTCTGTAGCCTCGGTGAATACGTGGGAGGAAAAGGGGACGGCTAAGGTGACAACTTCTGGATCAGAGGGCTCCTTGGGGAACAGAAACCCGTCCTCGGTCACAGTAATTTTCTGTAGCCGAGGATCGTTCGCTCGGATCACGTGCTTCGAAACCGGGAATGATTTCTGAACAGGAGTGTACCCCAAGATCTTGTGGGCGGCTCTAACTTGATGGTTGTCCTCGTTTACAAAAACTGATGCGTTCAGTACCTTCTACAAATCCTTCATGTTGTCCAGGTGAAAGTGGCACTCAAAGGCGTGCGGGTCTGCAGGGAGAAAACACCTTCACATTAGTAACCAAACAAAGCAAAAAAAAAAAAAAAAAAAGGGAAAAAAGACAAGAGAACTCAAACCCCCTCCTACTCCCACTGTCCCACCTGGTATTCCCTCCGTCGTTGGGCAGTGAAGGCCATCATGTCACTCTCCGGACACGATAAGGAAATCCTCGTTCAGCCCCTTACTGGACTCAGGGAGGCATTGGATGAGCCGTACCCTGTCATCCCTTGTCTTTAGGTAATAGGACTTGCCCTTAAGGAGCTGAAGGTTGTAACACCAGTTCACGTCATGGTGGGTCAACCTCAGCCCCATCTTTTCGTTTAGGGCGTCCATACAGCCCAAAATCCTAAAGACATTTATTGCGCACTGGGTGGAGGCTAGTCGGAAGTGCGTAAGGTAGCCCCTCATCACCGGCCCCATGGGGATCCTCATACCCCCTTCGAGGAAGGCAATAATGGGAATCACCACTTCGCCCTCCTGTCTTTGAAAGAGCAAATCCCCATCCTCATAGTACCTCAAACCTACATTGCTAGGTATCCCATAGTCAGCGACGAATTTCTCCATCGCCTCTTCAGTATAGACGTATTTCTTAAATCTATCCATCCTAACTGACGCCTAAAGGAACTAAGAAAGAACAGATGAAGGAGAAGAAGGGGTAAAAAGGAAGAGAGCTCAGACAGGGATAGAGCGACTTACTGGAAAGAGGAGGAGCTCCTCGGACAGGCTTTTTGTGCTGAAGATATAAGTGAGAGTATAGTTGAACTCAGGATGGACGCGTGAGAATTCTTGATTGCAAATGAGAAACAGGAAGAAGCAGTTCGAATGGGTATTTATACCCCCAAATGGAAGAGCCATGCGGGTTTTCCCGCCCATAAATGCGAGACGAACCTCCACCGTTAGATTGGTAACGCCTCGTTGAACGTGAGGAGCACAGAGCCACCTGAATTTAATGAAGGGCACATTACGCGCTCCGAAACGTCAACAACGCACCTTGGGTAGATGAATAGACCCCAGTACTGACGGGGGGTAAGGCTCGATTGGGCACGGAGCAGGCCCGAGGATGTCAAAATCCTTCTCCTCGCCCAAGGATGCGTGCAGCAAGATTTTGAGGGGCTATTGTAGGGCCAGAAAATCAGGCAGCCTCGGCCCACCTTAAACCAAGCCCAGAGGCCCATGCCAAGGATGCATATGGGATCCGAGGATGAAAGTATGGTGTCCAGCCCCCAAGGAACATATCCGAGGACGACCCCGTCCTCGGACATCCGAAACCTTAGAAGTACATGAGCACCACTCCACCAAAGAGGGATCTTCTTGAATATCCAAGGAGGAAAGGGCAAGCGCCACGCGTCGGCGACGGGAGCATGGTGAAGGAGCAAGTCTAAGGCGAGCTATCACCTCTACATTAAATGCCCTCAACTAACGTCCTGTCCGCATTAATGAGGATAGGACTCTTGAACAGTGCTGTCTTGGGTGCTGCAACCCACAGGAGGAATGGGAATGCGGCTGATGGGACAGGCTCTTAAGTGGTGGCCAGGCTGATCAACGAATGTAGGGTTAGGATCAGTTGAGAGAGGTATATATAATGTAAGGAGTCTCTCTTGAAAGGGGGACGAAAAATCTGCATTAAGAAGTACTGTAGCAATTTGTATTCTCTCAACCTTTGTAATCAATCTTCAAAGAAATAATAAGAACTCCAAGCTCCGGCAAACAAGTCCGAGGGGCATCATTGTGCACCCCAATTCATGTTTAGGTTGTTAAGCCCACATGCAACCATGCAAGGCCGTTGCATTCCCTACTAGGGCCTAGTTCTTGAGCTCACTCTCTATAAATTCATTGAAGGGCAAGCTGGGCTTGGGTCCACTCTCTCAACCCATAGAAGTGCTCAAATCCGGTCCCTACATAGATAGTTGAGTAAAAAAAAAAAAACACTAAAAAGAGATGAAGCAGAAACTGAAAACTTACTCGCTGGCTACACCCTTGCTCTGAATGATTTATTTTAAGAAAGTAAGAAGAAAGAAAATAATGGTTAGTTTTTTTTTTTTTTTTTTTGGGATCGTGAGGACTGAGTTTGAGAGAAGGGCTGAGCTGAGCAGTAAAAAGAGTCTAAAGAGATGAAGGTCTAGTGCTTAAATAGGAGAAGAAAACTTACCAGGCAGTCACCAAGTTCCAAATCCTGAAATTTGACAATAAAATTTGCTAAGTGATTTGTTTTAGAAAGCAAGAAGAAAGAAAAAAGTGGTTAGGAATTTTTTTTTTTCGGACTGGAGGACTGATGTTGAGTTTTGGGGCTGGTAGGCGATGCTAGTGGGAAGTGAAAGTGTATCACAGAAGACAAAAAATAATAATAATAATAATAATACTAATAATGAAGTAAAGAGAATAGGGATTCCATGGGTGGGTTTTTGAGAGGGAGAAAGTGAAATTTTATTGTTTTTGTGTTTGGATTTTGAGTATTTAAATGTAAGCGGGCTAGCTTTTTATTTTATTTGGAGTATAAGAGGCCTAAAACTAAAGCTGGGAGAGTAGAGCCCTAAAACTAAAGGCTTTTAGCTGAGAGAATAGAGACCTAAAACTAAAGCTGTGAGAGTAGAGGCCTAAAACTAAAGGCTTTTAGCTAGGAGAATAGAGGCCTAAAACTAAAGGGAGAATAGAGGAGATATGGGGGGGGGGGGGCGAATGTCAAACATTGGGGGGGCCCAATCAATTTTTTTACATAGTCTAATGGATATATATATATATATATATATATTTTTTTTTTGCAGGGGCTCCGCCCCTGTATATCTTTTACAACCATGCTTAGGAATTGCACTAGTGAACCAAATAAACTTTCACCAATTATGATGGTAGCTCAACTAGACCGGTTTTATTTCTTTACTGATTTTAAATAAAATAAATAGTTACAATGGGAGAGAGATTTGAATCTGGACGTCTTCCTTGAAAATACCAATAAGTGCAAATCAAGATACATGACTCTTTGCAACTAGCAAGTAAATAGTTTTGGTGGAGATAGTAACCAATGCATAGCATTTTCTTTTTACTAATTTCACCTTATACAACCCTACTAAAATAGTAACTATTTCCTACGATCTCATTGACAACCAAATCCATTGCCCCTTGGAAAACACTAAAAACTTCTGTATTTAAATTGCTAGCTGCATCATAAACAACCATAAGACCAAATTTATCATAGACATTCGCGACGGGTGGGCCCTAGTGAGGTAAATCGCTGGTCCATGAGGTTTTTTCAAAGTGCAGGTACACGGCCTTTAACTGGGGAGCACAACCAATCGAACCTGGGACAGGTACTTTGAGACTAAATACCCAACCACTTGGCCAACTCACCCGGGTTAATTATCTTGTCATTGAAATATAGAATTATCCTTTCCAATAGTGTGTTTTTATCATAGTCCGAGCTTCTACCCCTATATTCAAGATCTTTCCCCACATTGCATTTCCTGTAGAATATCAACCATCATAAGCTTTTGCTCTAATTTTGACAAATTCCCCTCAAACCATACATTATACACGCATGTCTCTGTTATCCAAGACAGTAATACTGTTTGAGAGTAAAAAAAATGTAAAAAGAAATGCCCTTTCACGTGTTCAAAGCCCACACATCAATTTACTGTTCTAATTACCATTCTATTTACTATTGAAGCACTTTGCAGAAGTTTACCTCTTTTTGTCAATAGCCTAAAACT